>JAOWLH010000026.1:3090000-3690000 GCA_027405865.1 Salix purpurea | reverse complement strand
AAAACTCAAGACGATGTATTCATTACAAGCTTTCATGTCTTTGCATTGTAGGAATCTGGCCGGAATCCGATAGCTTCAATGATGAAGGAATGAGCGCTCCACCTGCTAAATGGAAAGGAAAATGCGTTGGTGCCAACTTCACCTGCAACAAGTAGGACTGTATTCTTGGTTGCATTCCCCAGCGCTTCACTTCAACTCTGGTAATCTGAAAGTTTTGAAATTGCAGCAAAATCATTGGAGCCCGGTGGTACAACAGCGAGCACTTCTTTGACACTACTGACCTCCCATCCCCTCGAGATTCCGAGGGACATGGAACCCATACTTCTTCAACAGCTGCTGGCCGTGAGGTGCAAGGAGCTAGCTACTTCGGTCTAGCTGAAGGAGTTGCAAGAGGTGGAGTTCCCAATGCAAGAATTGCAATGTACAAAGTTTGCTGGTCATTTGGATGCTCAAGTGCAGATATCCTCGCAGCATATGATGATGCCATAGCAGATGGTGTTGATATTATATCCGTGTCCTTTGGTTCTGACTTTCCAATCCCATATATGGAAGATCCCATCGCCATTGGATCTTTCCATGCCATGAAAAAGGGTATACTGACCTCAAATTCTGCTGGCAATTCTGGACCCGATCCATATTCAGTCTCCAACTATGCACCGTGGACACTGACGGTAGCTGCCAACACCATTGACAGGAAGTTTGTTGCACAAGTTGTTCTAGGCAACGGACAAGTCTTAATTGTGAGTACATGAGTACTGCAGTAGCATCATTAACAGATATTTCTCACCAATCTTTTACTTATACCATGTATATTGTTTATTGGATGACTAATAAAGGGGCTCTCGATAAATAACTTTGACCTCAACGGGACCACATATCCATTGATTTGGGGAGGAAACGCAGCCAACTTCTCAGCAGGTGCTAGCCCGGCAATTGCAGGCTTTTGCTCTCCTGGAGCTCTCAATTCATATAAAGTGGAGCGGAAGATTGTTCTCTGTGATGCGATGGTGACTGGTTCTCAAATTCTGATCGCTAATGGCGTGGGTGTCATAATGTCAAGTTCATTTTACAGTGTAGATTTTGCTTACAGTTTCCCCTTGCCAGCAGCAGTAATCAGCAATGAAGACAGAGTCAAAGTTTTGAATTACATAAGAGCAACAGAGTAAGCGAATCTCCAAATAAATCCTAATTGGATCACCTCTATAATTACTTTAAAATTTACTGGTTTTGCTGCTCTGAAATAATCCTTTCAGGAATCCGATCGCAACTATTCTGGTTGCTCAGTGTTGGAAGGATGTCATGGCTGCTTCCGTAGTATCATTTTCTTCGAGAGGACCAAACCCTATCACCCCAGATATTCTCAAGGTAACCAGCAGACTCAATAGCTCTGATTAACAGAACCGCCAACTCTGTCACTGTGCTAGACTTGACTTGAAATTTTAAATGGGTGATACAGCCTGATATCACTGCCCCAGGTGCGGACATCCTCGCTGCCTGGTCACCTCTGGCACCTCCTTCCATCGATCCCAAGGACACCAGAAGAGTGAATTTCAACATTATCTCCGGTACGTCCATGTCTTGTCCACACGCTAGTGCTGCCGCCGCCTATGTGAAGGCTGGCCACCCTAACTGGTCTCCTGCTGCCATTAAATCTGCTCTCATGACAACAGGTGAGAAACCTATTGACTTGATAGAACTATCAAGACCTCGATTCTGTATCCTTTGCTAACCCATTTGTTTCCGTGAAAAGCTACTATCATGGAACCGGGGAAGCACGTTGACCTTGAGTTTTCCTACGGGTCTGGTCAGATCAATCCAGAGCATGCGTTAAACCCTGGGCTTGTTTACGATGCATCCGAAGCAGATTATATTAACTTCCTCTGCAAACAAGGTTACAACACCACCACTCTCAGAATGATCACTGGTTCCAACAGCAGTGTTTGCAAAAGCACCACACCCGGCAGAGCCTGGGATCTTAACTACCCCACTTTTGCCCTGGCCGTGGAAGATGGCCAGTCAATTCAGGGAGTCTTTACTAGGACAGTTACCAATGTGGGTAATAGCTCTTCAACCTACACTGTCAGCATGTCCACGCCATACTCTGTTAGCATCACCGTGGAGCCCCCTCTTCTGACATTCTCTAAAATCGGAGAGATGAAAACATTTACAGTGAAGCTCTTCGGACCAAAGATTGCGCAACAGCCAATCATGTCCGGTGCAATCACCTGGAAAGATGGGAACGGTCACGAGGTGAGAAGCCCCGTGGTCGTATACAATATCCTCCCAGGTCGCAAGTATGGAATACCCACTTCCTCCATGACAGCACAGAAAACAGTGAAATTTGAAGGCCCTTCCATGCATCTCAAGACCGGCATCCTCGGACGCAACTAACGCACTTAACCCATTTATGATTTCTCACGTTGAGGTTTCTGTTACTTCAGTTTGCCTCCAAATGTGTGTACCGCTCCTGATTGATTGAAATAAAATTGAATTGACTCCAAAGTTTTCGACTTGAATCTCTCGAACGCTTTTCTTCTAAAATTATTGTTTAAACTTGTGTGCTTGTCTTCTGTGACGGTGCGACTATGCTCTACAGGCCAGAAGTTAGGCACTACCATTTATAGGTTCTTCCATAATCAGATGTTCCATTTAGAAAAATAATTCAATTAAGATTCTCTACAACGCTGCTGCCAGGAGCCCTAATAACACTGAGATCATCAAATCTCTAGTGTAGTTCTCTTGAAGTTCTATCTCCATCAATCAAATGTATTAGATGTTTTCTGAACATTTGAGCAATTCACAGTAAGAAAGGAAGACAACTAGTCAAGATTTGTAGCTAACATCAAATATTTGGTTGAAATGAGGAACCGAGTTTCAAAAATATCAGAGCATTAATATATGCCTTAAGGCAAAGCAGCTTGAGGCATACATTACCCATCAACTTACAAAGGTATATTTATAACTTGACATCTCAATTGACCAACTGGAGGAGCTGCTGCCATTGCCATGCTAATCGGTCCGGATGCTCCTATTTCTTTTGAAAGCAAATTTAGGGGGGGTCACATGTCTCATATCTATTACAAATAATCTAAAACAGCTCGGTATTTCACTATACGCACAAACTAAAATTATTTTGTATTGGAACAGTGAAATGACAGTTTTAACCCTCGATGTGCTTCTGTTTAGCCTTTGAATCAGGGTAATTTTGTTTTTTCATATTTTCGTGCGCAGTGATATAACCAATCTAGCCCCTAATAAGACAAAAACAAGGTTTTGCTTGCAGGGGTATCACGATTCTTACATATTTTTCATGAACAACAATACATAAGATGGGTAACTACCGCTCTGCCCCCATAAACGACAAAAAGGCTGATTTGGCATCAGGGATGAGTTTGTAATTTCCAATGTTTCTAATTATATTATATTCTGGAATGAACAATACCTTAGGTGTGTTAATACTGATATACCCCATATAAGATAAAATGCAAGAATTGGTTGTAGGGTTATTTTGTAATTGACCATGTTTAAAATAATATTTCTGATTGACTGCAGCAGGCGCATCCAGAGGACGCACGATGTACCTGTGGTTTTCGGGCTCGCCCCATTTGTGTGACGCGTGCCATCTATTATGGCGGTGAAAATTCTTCATCCGGCGTGTCACCGGATGCGCCTCCATGTCCACCACCGTATGGTGGAGCGCGTTGCATTCAACGGTGACCGTTTAAGTTCCAATTGGTCGCTGAACGTTTGTTCCCTCTTTTCTCTCTCCTGCCGGCGAAAGTGCTTGGCAGTCCCCGATGTTGTGGAATTTCAGTCCCGTATCTTTTAATTGTATTTTATGATCCCGATTTCTGGTATATAAGTTTTGATTTGTTTCAATTTTGTCCTCCAATTGAAATTGATTATATTTTCATTTTAGTCCTCAGTCTTTTAATTTCCAGGTTGGTTTAAAATCCCTAATATATTCGGTATTAGATTTCTGATTTGTTTCAATTTTACCCTTCAATAGCAATTGATTAAAAAATTGAGTTTCATTTTGATCCCCATGCTTTTAATTTCCGATTTAGTTTGAAATTCTTTTATTTTTTGGTATCAATGTTTAGATTTGTTTCAATTGTGTCCTTTAAATTAAAGTCCATTTACAATTGTTTTTTTATTTCGGCCCTTATACTTTTAATCTTTGATTTTATCTTAATTTCTTTATTTTTTTATATGTATTTCTGAAATGGTTGTTTTATTTGTCCATGGTTATATGTACATGCTCTTAGTTTTTGTTCTTAATTTTTATGATTTCCTCTATTTTTTTAAAAAATTAATGTTTAAATTTTAATCTGTGTTGGTGATCATTTAAAAAATTATATTTAGTTTTTTTTTTCACTTTTTAAATTATTTATTTATTTATTCTTCAAGACAAATAATATTTTAAAATGTAATCAATTTTGACACTTAAAAGAAAGTGGGAGACGGAAATCATTTAATATCTTGAGACAAGATTTCTAAGGATATTTCTCTTTCTTTCAAAATATATCAACTCTTTGTTTGGATGTTTATTGGACGATGTGCTAAAATATTTAGGATTCAAAATCCTCTGAAAGCCAACTATATAAAAGCCCCTGCATCCCCGGCATAAAAAAATAAATTTGCACCCATTATTCTTACAGATGAACTACTAAATTGCTATAGGGTTAGAAGATTAGTCGTGCTACGTATAAACTGCTAGACGCATGGATATTCTTAAACATGTGTTCATTAGCACGTCCGTTCTAAATAGACACTAAGTTTTTTTTTTTACTATATGCACATTTCATGTTGCCTTAATCAATCTGAAATATTTCTAAATAAAATTGAATTATATTTCTTACCTTGAAATCGAGAAACTAGGATGGAAATTCGATCATTCAAGGCCAATACGTTTCGCTCATCTTCTTTGCATCAATGAAAGAACATGTGACTCTCATGATTTGTTCTCTAAACTATCTTGAAGTTTTTTTTTTTTGGATAAGCCGAAGCTAACCACGGGTATCCAGGCCGCTGGGTCTGACTAATCCCGGGAGTGCACAAGGCTTCGGCAAACATGTTTCCCACAAGTGCATCACGGTTAAGTCAAGGGCTTCGCCCAAGTCCGATGGCCCCAAGGAATTGTTTGCATCTGAGCGGATTCGAACCTGAGACCTCATGAGGAGCACACCCACGAGCCCCAGACTATCTTGAAGTTTGTAAAACTTAAATAATTAACCAGTGTTTCCTATTTCATGACCTTTTCTTCCTAGTCAAATATGGTATTATATATAAATTGAATCCTCCACAATACCATAATTTTTATATCCAGTCTCATAATGACTTACGAACAAGCTATCTTCGACCCGTCTAACAATGAAAAAGAAAAAAGAAAAACTCATTCTTTGAATTTTTCTATATAAATAGAGATATGCTTTCCTTAAAACATATTTTTCACAAAGCAACTGTATCATTGAAGCAAACAAAATTTGAACAATCATATGTTAACAAGAACATTAATAAGTTGACAAAATTTAATTATTTGTATTATTGACATCATAGCCTTGTAATAAGTTGAAAACTTCTTTTTTTTTTAAATAAAATAATATAAAAAAACTTAATTATTTGTATTGATTCGGTAATTATCATTGACATTGTAATAAGTTGACAAACTTCTTATTTTTGTAGAATAAAATAATATTAAAAAAATTAATTAGCTCTGCTGATTCGGTTATCATTGACATCATCATAGCCGTGTAATAAGTTGACAACTTCTTGTTTCCAAAAAAAGAAAAAAACAACTGACAAACTTCTTGATTAGTTAACTAGAAAATGAAAGTTGATTTATTTGTATTATCCGGAAATACCCGGTATTTTCTTTTTACGTTGACGGAGGCTGCTAAGACTTGTAACTATTCGCATGTCTTGAAGGCACAAATCGAAAGAAGAATATAAATTATTTTACACAAATGACAGAGAAAAACAAGTTGACGGGCGATGATAGTGTCTCGATCGAGTCCTCGAGGAATAGGTTTAACCAGAGCAGATTTTGTTGCTAAATGAGCTGATCTTTCAGAAAAAAAATAAAAATCTGACCGAGTTGTTTTAAAATGCAGCTTGTCGACATTCACAAAGCCATTAATAAAATAGACCGGCAAGTAGCCGATTAAGAATTATCTTCGATGGTAACAGCAAGCACTGATTAAGCTTTCTGATCATATATATAGAAGCACGGCATACACTGTATTTCGAACATCAACTAAAACTTGAAGTGGTTAAATTTTGGTTTCAATGGCCAAGGCTGGGCTGCTTTCTCTTTTGTGTCCATTGCTAGCGGCGGCATTTTTGGTGCATTGCCATGCCAGTGAGAAGAAGGTAGAGTTTTTTCTTCTGAAATATTCCTACTCCGTGGAGGTATGTCTAAGCGATCACTTTCATTCACAGGTTCACATTGTCTACATGGGAGAGCGCCGCCAGGGAGATTCTTCGCCGGCATCGACCCCCGACTCGATGCTGGCGGGCATCATGGGAAGGTTAGAAGCCGGTCGGCTATAATATTATATTCTGATGCTTGCGAAAAGTGATCACCTGATTACCATGAATTATAGGCTGTTAATCAAAAAAAGTTAAACTGCCTTAACAGGAAAAATAAAATAAAATTTGCTCACCATTTCTAAGGCCTGAATGTCGATCTTGCTCGGTTCAACTTATTCACAGAACCGTTTGAGAAATGATTTATTGCTATAAAACTAGAACGAACTTTGTCGCTCTTTCCAGCAGAATATATGGTTTCGTTGTACCTAAGTACAGATCATGTTCTTTAATGCTTCTGTGCTCCTCCTAAGGCACGATATATATGCATTTGATCTTGAATAATGATCAGGAATTGGAAAATTTTCTGAGTGCAGTTCTGAATCCGCTAAAAAGTGTCTGGTATATAGCTATGGAAGGAGTTTCAATGGATTTGCGGCAAGGTTATCAGATGAAGAAGTCGAAAAATTATCAGGCGAGCTGTCAAACGAATGGTACTTGGATTTAGGGTTTTATTAGCTTTGTCCGGTCGATGCTGACTGGGATCAAATATTTCTGCAGAAATGGAAGGTGTTGTTTCGGTCATTCCAGATCGCATTTTAAAGCTTCACACTACAAGGTCATGGGACTTCGTGGGTTTCTCTAAAGGCAAACTTGGCGCACCCTTGGAAGGAGATGTTGTTATCGGTCTTCTAGACACAGGTTTTGAAATTTATTTGCCTCACGTTGGCTAAAACTCAAGACGATGTATTCATTACAAGCTTTCATGTCTTTGCATTGTAGGAATCTGGCCGGAATCCGATAGCTTCAATGATGAAGGAATGAGCGCTCCACCTGCTAAATGGAAAGGAAAATGCGTTGGTGCCAACTTCACCTGCAACAAGTAGGACTGTATTCTTGGTTGCATTCCCCAGCGCTTCACTTCAACTCTGGTAATCTGAAAGTTTTGAAATTGCAGCAAAATCATTGGAGCCCGGTGGTACAACAGCGAGCACTTCTTTGACACTACTGACCTCCCATCCCCTCGAGATTCCGAGGGACATGGAACCCATACTTCTTCAACAGCTGCTGGCCGTGAGGTGCAAGGAGCTAGCTACTTCGGTCTAGCTGAAGGAGTTGCAAAAGGTGGAGTTCCCAATGCAAGAATTGCAATGTACAAAGTTTGCTGGTCATTTGGATGCTCAAGTGCAGATATCCTCGCAGCATATGATGATGCCATAGCAGATGGTGTTGATATTATATCCGTGTCCCTTGGATTTTACTTTCCAAACCCATATATGGAAGATCCCATCGCCATTGGATCTTTCCATGCCATGAAAAACGGTATACTGACCGTAAATTCTGCTGGCAATTCTGGACCCGATCCATATTCAGTCTCCAACTATGCACCGTGGACATTGACGGTAGCTGCCAACACCATTGACAGGAAGTTTGTTGCACAAGTTGTTCTAGGCAACGGACAAGTCTTAAGTGTGAGTATATGAGTACTGCAGTAGCATCATTAACAAGATATTTCTCACCAATCGTTTACTTATACCATGTATATTGTTTATTGGATGACTAATAAAGGGGCTCTCGATAAATAACTTTGACCTCAACGGGACCACATATCCATTGATTTGGGGAGGAAACGCAGCCAACTTCTCAGCAGGTGCTAGCCCGGCAATTGCAGGCTTTTGCTCTCCTGGAGCTCTCAATTCATATAAAGTGGAGCGGAAGATTGTTCTCTGTGATGCGATGGTGACTGGTTCTCAAATTCTGATCGCTAATGGCGTGGGTGTCATAATGTCAAGTTCATTTTACAGTGTAGATTTTGCTTTCAGTTTCCCCTTGCCAGCAGCAGTAATCAGCAATGAAGACAGAGTCAAAGTTTTGAATTACATCAGAGCAACAGAGTAAGCGAATCTCCAAATAAATACTAATTGGATCACCTCTATAATGACTTTAAAATTTTCTGGTTTTGCTGTTCTGAAATAATCCTTTCAGGAATCCGATCGCAACTATTCTGGTTGCTCAGGGTTGGAAGGATGTCATGGCTGCTTCGGTTGTATCATTTTCTTCGAGAGGACCAAACCCTATCACCCCAGATATTCTTAAGGTAACCAGCATACTTAATGGCTATGATTAACAGAACCGCCAACTCTGTCACTGTGCTAGACTTGACTTGAAATTTTAAATGGGTGATACAGCCTGATATCACTGCCCCTGGTGTGGACATCCTCGCTGCCTGGTCACCTCTGGCACATCCTTCCATCGATCGCAAGGACAGCAGAAGGGTGAATTTCAACATTATCTCCGGCACGTCCATGTCTTGTCCACACGCTAGTGCTGCTGCTGCCTATGTGAAGGCTGGCCACCCTAACTGGTCTCCTGCTGCCATTAAATCTGCTCTCATGACAACAGGTGAGAAACCTACTGATAGAACTATCGGGGCTTCAATTCGGTATCCTTTGCTAACCCATTTGTTTCCGTGAAAAGCTACTATCATGGAACCGGGGAAGCACGTTGACCTTGAGTTTTCTTACGGGTCTGGTCAGATCAATCCAGAGCATGCGTTAAACCCTGGGCTTGTTTACGATGCATCCGAAGCAGATTATATTAACTTCCTCTGCAAACAAGGTTACAACACCACTCTCAGAATGATCACTGGTTCCAACAGCAGTGTTTGCAACAGCACCACACCCGGCAGAGCCTGGGATCTTAACTACCCAACTTTTGCCCTCGCCGTGGAAGATGGCCAGCCAATTCAGGGAGTCTTTACTAGGACAGTTACCAATGTGGGTAATAGCTCTTCAACCTACACTGTCAGCGTGTCCACGCCATACCCTGTTAGCATCACCGTGGAGCCCCCTGTTCTGACATTCTCTGAAATCGGAGAGATGAAAACATTCACAGTGAAGCTCTTTGGACCACAGATTGCGCAGCAGCCAATCATGTCCGGTGCAATCACCTGGAAAGATGGGAACGGTCACGAGGTGAGAAGCCCCGTCGTCGTATACAATATCCTCCCTGGTCGCCAGTATGGAATACCCACTTTCTCCATGACAGATCAGAAAACAGTGAAATTTGAAGGCCCTTCCATGTATCTCAAGACCGGCATCCTCGGACGCAACTAACGCACTTAACCCATTTATGATTTCTCACGTTGAGGTTTCTGTTACTTCAGTTTGCCTCCAAATGTGTGTACCGCTCCCGATTGATTGAAATAAAACTGAATAGACTCCAAAGTCTTCGACTTAAATCTCTCGAACTCATTTCTTATAAAATTATTGTTTAAACCTGTGTGCTTGTCTTATGTGACGGTGCGGCGATGCCCTGCAGGCCAGGAAAATTACTTTGCCCTCGTAAAATTCCAGGTTGCCACTCGACCCACACCGCATCTGCTGCCAGAAACCGCTACAAGGACAGAGGTTCAAGACACTACCATTTATAGGTTCTTCCATAATCAGATGCTCCGTTTAGAAAAATAGTTCAATTAAGATTCTCTACAACGCTGTTACCACGAGCCCTAATAACACTGAGATCATCAAATCTCTAGTGTAGTTCTCTTGAAGTTCTATCTCCATCAATCAAATGTATTAGATGTTTTCTGATTCATTTGAGCAATTCACAGTAAGAAAGGAAGACAACTAGTCAAGATTTGTAGCTAACATCAAATATTTGGTTGAAATGATGAACCGAGTTTTAAAAATATCGGGGCATTAATATTTGCCTAAAGGCAAAGCAGCTTGAGCCATACATTACCCATCAACTTACAAAGGTATATTTATAACTTGATATCTCAATTGACCTCTGACTAATTTATTCATGATCAAGTTCCAAAAAAAAAAAAGATACCAATACAAATAGGTGAAATATGCACGTCATTTGGAAGAACATACAAGGTGGAAAGATCACATCAATCCACAGGACCCATTTTTAATAAATAGAAATAAGGAAATCAAAAAGATCCAAACCTAAAATTCAAGCACCATTCGGCTTGAAAAGATTGCTTAATGAGGGACTCTTTAATGGATAATAGCTCATCGATTACTTCCCTTCGGTAGCATCAAGCAGCAGCAGTCTTCTGATTTGGTTTGAAGACATACTTGATGAGGGACTCCTTTATTGGCAAGAGCTCAGGGAATTCCTGCTTCAATTTGACAGTATCAAGCTCATTGTTGCTCCTTGGGGCAACAATTACCTTAGCTTGCTCCTCTAGAGTGAAGTTTTTCCATGTGAATTTGGGGTCAATGTAATCCCGATACATCTCCAAAATCTCATTGTGACTGACCACTCCAGGATTCGTGAAGTTATAGATTCCAGTAAGGTTTCTCTTTGCCATCTCAATGGAAATGGGAAGGAGTTCATCCAAGATCGTCATGGAGTTTGGAATGTTCACTACCTTGTCATACCGAGTGATCTTCGTGATGAAGTTGCGAGGGTTGGCTAGATCACATGAAATGGGCATTCTGACGCGCAATGTGCAAACATTTTCATAATTCTTGAGCAAATCTTCTACCTTTCAAATATCAGCACAAACAAAATGAACCATATATCAGAACCTATTAGAATCTATAATATCGGAAAATAACATTATTTTGTATTTTAATTCTGATTTAATGGCAGCATCAACAACAATAATCAAATGTTACAAGTAATTATTACTTTAATGGTCCTAACATTATGTATCAAACACATGCACTACCAGCAAACAACTACTATTTGATTAGATCCATAAACCAAAAAGCCTAGATCCACTACATTTTTAACTAATCAAATGTCACGCATTGCATAGATCTTTATAATTTAAAAGGAAAAGAAACAATCTTTCCGGAAAAGCAATTATATTATCATACCATGGCCTTAGTCTTGGAATAATAGGATCCGATAAAGTTCGGAGTATCCTCTTCCTTAAAACCAATACCCGACCCGAGAGGATGACTCGAATCATACTCAAAGATGCAACCAGTAGCATAATTAATCAAGACCAAACCCTTCTCCCTGCAAACATCAGCCAGGGTCAGCGTGCCTACCACATTGGTTCTTATGGTCTCGACCTTGTGGGATTCGCACCAGTCGACGTTAGGCCTACCAGTGACGCCGGCAGCGTTGAAAACATGAGAGGGATTGACAGCAGCTATGTCGGCTTCGAGGGAGGGTCGGTTTTCAAGGCGACCGGAACCGTAGGTGAAGTCGATGCCTTGGGATTGACAAAGCTTGCCCAGGAGTCCACCGATCCAGCCAGTGCGTCCGTAGATGAGGAATTTAAGTGGTTTTGTAGATGCGGTGCCGTTTGAAGAATCGGATCCCATTTTGCGAGGGAGGGGAGGGGAGGGGAAATGAAAGGATTTTGGATCTGGTGATGGTGATGCTGAGCTGCTCTGTGTGTTGGATCTACGAGGGTGTGTTTGTATATATAGAAAGAGAGAGATATTAGCCCCCGATTTTTGTTGTTTCGGACAGCGACATACGGGGTCGTGTATTTTGCTGGTGGTGGTCTGTAAAAATTACCAATAAAATACTTCTAATAATAAATTAATAATTAGTGGTGATATGGTAAAGAGGAGAGGTGATTGGGCGAGGACTCCTCGTTTCCTTTCTTTTCTTTTTTGCAAAGGACTTTTTTTTTAAAAAAAAACAATAAAGCTAAAGTTGAGGGCCATATTGTTGTGCTGTCCTACAGATGCGTTAAAAAGTCTTGGTTGTTCTTGACATGGTGCATGTTTTACACCATTTTTTAAATTGTTTTTGAAAAAATATTAAAAAATATATATTTTTTATTTTAAATCAATTTTTTTTTTTAATATTTGAAAATTATTTTGATATAATGATATGATAATAATTTTTTTAAAATAAATAATCTGATATTTATTTTTTTGATTGATATTTATTTAATTTGAAGCTATTTTAAAAAAAAAATGTTTTTTAGCATTCCATTCTCCTTGGATTTTTTTTTCTATAAAATTTTATCTCTATTCTTTTTGGTGCTATCTTTTTTTCTTTTGCATGTTTTTTTAATAATTTCCCACGATTTCATCTTTTAGAATTAACTAGTTAATTACCTGCACTACGTTGTGGGCCAAGCAAATATTTTTTATAATGGTTGGGATTGAAATAATTAATAGATTTTGCTAATTCAAAAATAAAATATAACATCTATACATGCAATATTTGATATAATAAAATACATCAACACACTCTATTATAACAACAACATTATTGAAACTTTAACATCTAAAAATATCATTATTATTATTGTTAAAACAATAAAAATTATTAAATTACCCCGAGAAAAAAAATCAAAAACATTAACAAAAGAGGAAGTAAGAAAAAAAACTAAAATTTATTATTATTATTGTTGTTGTTGTTGTTGTTGTTGTTGTGTTGTTGTTGCATTAATAATGGGGGGAAATTCAATAAAAAACACACCAATAACTTTAACAAAAGAGCAAACAAAAAATGAAAAAAAAAATTATAAGGAAAAAAATAATTCGATGTTAAAATAAATATAAAAAAAAACCAAAAAATAATAAAAAAATGTATAAGTGGAAAAAAAATAATTTGCGGGGAAAAAAACAATTTAGAGGAAATAAAAATAAAAAAATACAAAGCATGCGAACCCCTGACTTTAGGCCAAGAAGCTTGCGTTTTATCCACTAAGCTACAAGTGTTTCTTCATATATAATTGTGAAAACATAAAGCATTAAACCTGCGAAGCAAACAAACCGATTCGACCGAAAATTGAGTAACTCTATTATAATCCACAGTGATTCTTCTCACAAGCTACAATAACTGAATCATGATCTCTTTTAGTATACATAATAATTAGTAGTGATTTACAACAAGCTGGTTAAATGCAGTGAGATTACTGAAGGGGGGTCTGTTTTGAGATGCAATTTGATCCGCTAACCCTCCCGGTCACCAAGGTGGTCCCGGAATCTGCTTCTGCATATTCAAGAATAACACCACTTGTTCCGGTGGTGGCCTGCCATTATTTTAAATGAAAGTGCAGCAGTCCATCTTCCAGAACCATCACAGCCTGTTCCAAATTTGTTCAAGGTCTCAATCTTTCACCCAGCACCTTTAATTTCTCTCCTCTCTCATGCAAACCCTGCTGGTCTTTATGTTTCCACGGACTAGGCTCTACCTCTAGCTCTTGATGGAAACTGTAGATGTAATTTTGAGCATCTAAAATTAAAATTAAACAAGTACACATGTAAATATATAATTTTATTAAACATATAGCTGAATATGATTTTTAATTAAAATATTTTTACAAAAAGAATAAACGATTTTCTGATTCTTTCATTGGATTTGTTATGCGATGCCTTGATTTATGTTGTGAAATCAAGCAAGGTGTCTGCTTTGCAAGAACATGAATTTGAACATATAGCGCAAAGCGAAATTTGATGATTTGAGTATCTTTGATCTTGTGTAGATTTATCAGATCCGAAGGGAAAAAGAGATTGGTTTATCTGATCTGAAAAATAAATAATTTTAAAATAATGACCTTCCTTGCTTGAAAAGAGAGATTTATAGGGTTCTCATGTTCTTTTTCAATGCTATATGCTATATGCTATATACTATAGGATATGATTTTATAGGTTTATCTTTATGGATGAGAGTTTGCATTTATGACAAAATATTTGTGAATATCTCATTCTAAATGTCACCCTTTCATTTTCATACACCAAGGAATATGCAAACACAAATTTATTTTTCATATCATTTATTCCAATTTTATTTTACCTTTCTATGTAACCAAGTGTTTCGGCAATATCTTTGACGACCTTGAATAGCGGTGACCAAGGAAGAACATTTTTCAGAAAAGAAACGTATGAAAGAGCAAGTGAAAGTCGGAATCGCAACAGAGGCAAAGGTAGAGGAAGAATAGTGCTGATATCCAAGCTATTTGTCACACAAATTGCAACCGGAGCCCCCAAAAATAATAATAATAATAATAATAATAATAATAATAATAATAAATCTTGCAAATCCATATCTAAACCACACTCCCAACCAGGTACTCAACAAAACAAAACATCAGCACCGGCTTCTGAAGAGAAATTCCCCTTGGAAGTCGCCAATTGCCATGTGGACCTGCCTGTGCCACTTCCATAGACATTTCACATGAATAACCAAAGCCATATTATTGTATATCTTTCACAATTTGAAAACAAATGACCTCAATCTGTCAACTATTCCAACAACAAAAAAACCTGCTTACATGTGTGGGATTTTGCTTGGGTGCTGCTATATACTCTGCCTTTTTACAGAAGAAATACTGACCATTGCAGTTTATTGTTCTCAAGGATACAATGGGGTCAAAATACAAGCCATTTACAGAACAAACTAACTTCCACGACACCTCCGACAATATTCACATCACGTTACACTTATCTTTTGATTTTGTGTCTAGCTTTGAAGAAGAAGAAGAAGAAGAAGAAGAAGCAGTTTTACCACTGCTCCTTGGCACCTGCAAGAAAAGCAACTAGTGAATCAGTAGTCCTATATGTCTACAAGTTAGGACATTGGATGCACAAGTGCTAGAAACTCGTGTATTTTGAGAGCATCTTGTAATTATTGATTGGTCAAATGGCTTCAAATTAATACACATAATTCTTTAACCTCATTGATGAGGTATTCTAATGCTGGGTTTTCAATAGAAATTTCCAGTTTCTTCATTGAACAATTGTGCAAGTAATACATGAACATGAGCATGCACATGCAATTATGTATTGTGTTTACTCCTGTTTTTAGATATCACCTCAAATTTCTGACCAGCCAAGGGAGGCCTGTGAACAATATCAACCGAAAAAATAATAGCATTGATTTCTTGTTTCAAAAGTCAACAACATCCAAAGCATAAAAAGCATTAATGATTTACCTGGGGCCCTGAGACTAGTCTTGAACCACCGGTTGCGGATGCTTGCTGCATATTATTGTGTTGCGGCTGTTGCTCCTGCTGCTGCTCATACTCCTGTTGTTGCATAGCTATTGCCATTTGCAGATCAGAGCTGCCATAATAGCACGGTTAGTACATATATTTATACAAAGAGATCACTAGATCAGTAATGGTCTTGTATCCACATTCCAACTGAGATTAATGATTAAGTCAGTCATAAAAGTAAAAGGATTACTTCATATCCACACCCGCTTGTGCAGCACTGCCAATGCTGGCAAGATAGTCCTGAGACATGTGAATTAAAAATAAGCTCCATGGAAGCAAAATATACAGAAATGAAGAATTGGAGTTTGGACAAAGAAAGAAGAGCATACAGAGGTACTGGTCAAAGCATTGTGCTCATCCCATGGATTATTTGTATGACTTTCCACCTTGAATTCCTTGAAGTTTCCAGTCATAAACAATGTATCCCCATTCACCTGAAGTCATGGGAAGTCAAGATTACCATGCCAAACTCCACAAACAATGCCTTCAACTTCAATGAGTTGTTGCAAATTCAGAAATCATTGATATAAAAGTTTTGTTTTCTATTTTAACTTCACAAATGAAAATTAGAAAAAAAAAAAGAGTGAGAAAATGCCATTATTACTCGTGGGCTTTTGAAAGTTATGGGTTTAAAGGAAAAAAGAGTGTGAAAATGCCATTTTAACTTCACTGTTGCCTTCTACTAACACACCAATACAGCATCACTGCCAGACAATCAAATTAATTTGACTACATGTAGAACAACACACCTCAATCCAATTTTTTAATATAACAAATATGTACTTGCATTCTAGTTTTGACTAGAACTTGAAGATATTTGAGCTCACAATCTAACCTCGATGAGTTTCTCCCACACCAAATCAGGCTGATTAATGTAACCTTGGTCTGTGGCTAAAAGATACAGTTCACCATCATACTGCAAACCATACAATAGTAGATACATCATACAATTGAAATTCAGAAAAAGAAAAACAGGGAACTAGATAGTGTTTTTTTAAAACTGCTTGCTAAACAGGTCTAATTCAAAATCAGGAGCTTTGACATTGTAAGCTAAGCCACAAAATAGCGCATCCCAGCCTGTAACTAACCTTAAACATGGTGCTAAAGTGATTGTTGCGGAAAAAAACACACAGTTCACGCTCTTTGAGCCCATCTTGTAAGCAAAAGAGGCTGCAAAAAGTAATGAGGAAATCAGTTGAACGTCTCCGGACCCAGCACAAAAAATAAATAATCAAATCCAAGGAATTGAGAGATTATAAAGCCAAACAGTGGGCCAACATACCCATAAAAGGTCAGTTGGCTAGCATTGTTCTTCAAAAAGTTCCTTATCCGCTCCCCTAATAGAATTGATAAGAATATGAAAATGTGTCAAATATATTCACATTACTTGTTAACTGAGCACCTAATATATGCACAAGTAAGTTTGTTAGAGAGACAAAGATACGAGAAAAATCCAAGACAACTAACATATCCACTTCTATAGCACAAATCATCACTCACCTTGCTGTGCAGTGATTTCATCAATAGACCTCACAGTTTCATCAGTTTGTTCGGAAAGAATCACCTCACCTTCATACATGGGCTCTCTCTCTTCACAATTTGAAGTTCTTGAATCTAAAATGCATTCTTCTCCCTCGTATATGGGCTCACTTCCATCAACACTTGAAGTAAAGGTATCAGGTGTATCAATATTCTGAAGTCTACCGCTAGATGAATCTGACTCTGGAACTAGAGAAGCTAACCCTGGTGCTTCCAACATGTCATGCCCACTTGAAATATCTGATAAATTGTGAACCTCATTAATAGAAGTGGACTTATTCTCAACCTTCTGACCATCATGCAAAATATTTGTAGGGGCTCCATCCAAAGATCCAGTACTTTTTGCACAAAAAAGGAACAACGCATCTTGAGTCTCGACAACTGTGTCAGCACTATGATTCTCAATCACATCATTACAAGATATCTGTTCTCCAAATTCTGTGCAAACTGAATTATCAAAATGATCAGTCAAATCTGTCTTTAAGGGAGATCCTGTCAGTTCCCCTGGGAGAGTTTCTGAAGATGTCGGATTATTATTGTCATCAGTGCTCAATGCACTAAGATTTTTATCAACACCGACATGTCCCTCTGATGTATCCCGGGAAGCCACAACCATGGTCCCCTTCATAGGTTTACTTTCATATGAGCCAATAGACACAACCCTTCCATCAACATTAGCTAAAAGAGAATCGTCCACTGAACGTGGCAACTCAGTCTCTGACAATTTTAAGACCCTCAATAGCTCTGCTTCTTCTTCTATATCCCCTTTTCTTACATTTTGATGATCAGAGACTGAAGGTGGAGAATCATCAAAAGATCTAGCCTTTGAAAGACAAGGAGAAGGAACACCCAAAGTAGCAGTCGTCGCAGCAACAAAGTCAATGCAATCTTCCTCGGTTTTAGTTTTACCATCTTCCCCAGACAGATTTTTACTTTCATCCTCCATATTTCTTGTTTCAAGAGCAACAAGCTCCCCCATAAGAGTATTATAGGACTTTGGCCCAATGGCATTAGCAGTATCATAGTCCTAGTGTATTGAATAAAGATAATTAATCATCTAAAACTTAAAACCAGATCAAGACATTCAGCACTGGATGCTTCTGATAAAAAAAAGCAGGACAATTTAAGGAACAAGGAAACACATACTGTTAATTTTACATCCTGATAATTGTAAGCACTTGTTTCTCAAGTATAATGCAACTAGCAAAATATGCTTGTTCAATTACATGGTTCCAGAAAATTTTAATAAGAATTAGGCAACTTACAAATAATAAAATATAAAAGAGAGCAAAAGGAAAGAATACCCATCAAGATGTATTGGTAAAACTCATGCAAATTGTGAAATATCATATCCTTTCTCAGAAACAACATAATAACTGAGATATATCCAAACAGAAAGAACCACAACCATACACACAAGAAAATGGTTTCATCTGGTGACAAGGCAATAAAGCTTAAACAGTTGGTGATACAGGAAGCAAATGCAAAAGTTAACACTACACAATCATTAGGCAAAGACAAGATTTCAGTGGCATAATTTAGGATCCAATACCTACACGGAGTAGACCCTGAGATTACTAGGCACACTAAAGAAGCTTTATATGCCAAGTGATGCACAGAGCCTCAGTAATTATGATTTTTTGTATGGGTTCATACTTCTTTGATTCAGCAACTCATTGTTTATGAAATAAATTTCTCTGTCTAAAGGACCTCTCTCGAGCAAGAGATTAAGCAAACATGCACAGCATAGCTTTTAGAAACTATCTAACAAGACAAAAGGAAAAAATTTAAAGTCATTGCCTTGCTGACATGTTTTAACTAAGCCCTTTAGCCTACTGGTAAACCATGTCCAAATAATAAGGCCTTCTTGTGAAATAGGAGTATTTGTATTCAAATAAAAAAGCAACACATATATCTGATCAAGAACAGAGCCCATTGCAAAGTAACAACTATCCATTGGCTTCAATATATCCAGCAAAAAAAATTCTTGGAAGGCAACTGGACATTGAATCAATACATGTTGAAAAAGTAATAGCACATTGAAAAACAGCAGTTGATTCACATTGCAGCAGCAGCGAAAAACTATACTAGATTGAGTAGACCGTAAGCCTCCATTTCTTGTCAGCATTAGCTAATCTTTCATATGATGTTAATAAGTTTTACTTTGGCTTCCAAACAAGTTACAGCTGCTGCAAAGGGTACAAAACAAATTACCTAACATGACAGGTGCTTACTGCTTCACAAAGAACTTAGGTTTTCCTACTTTATTTGATTTGGTGCATATTATTTATATGATATAGAAAGCACCTAGATATTAGTTATTAAATTGTTGAGCTTTGATTAAAATAAATTGAGTTTTCCTTTCAAGATTGAGTGTGTCCCTCTTGTATTGCTTCTCCAAGATCGAGTGTTTCTCTTTTATTGTTGATTTTGGTTCTTATTCTATGTCAACTCTTTTGTTTTGGTGATTTTGCTCTCTTGTCCTACATCACCTATCCACAACTTCTTATTTCCCCTTCAAGACATGCAGAGCCTGACTAGATAGACTTACAATTGATTCCAGGAACAAATTGGTTGTTCAATAGGTAACAAGAAGATAGTGCCAGAAAGTTTTTCCTCTGGGTAATTTTGAGAAGAGAGGCTACAAGAATGAGACTTCATTCACAAACCGTTTTCAAATCCCCACAATCCTAGGCATTTCCATTGAGTAAAGCTTAAACTATCATTATTTCCTGTCCTTTAGCCAACCAAGTTTAAGTTATATTGACAATGATGATCTACAAGAAACACTGAGCTATGCATTTCAGCATCCTTGATGTTATTCAATGCCCCACTAAATAAACATGCAAATGTTTTTATTTTTCATTTTGCCTAATATTCATGAAATAAGAGTTTTAAGTTACAGTAAGAGTTTTAGGATAGGGATAGGTAGAACCAGATAGCTTAATACTCCTTCAGTTCTCTATACATAGTCTTTAACCCACTGGTATTATTAAAATTAATCAAGCCCTCTAAATTATATAAGGCAGAGCATTCCAAAAACTGTCATCATGCAGTCATCACCCTAACAAAGTTGAATATTGAAGGAAGTGCATGCCAAGTATAATTAGGAAAACACCCGCTTATTAACACCACTGTACAGGCAACTAGGCATCAATCATTCCTAAGAGAAACAAATCTGGAGTGAGATTAATTTAATTTAACTGAAATATAAAATGCAATGCTTGGAAAGAGCATACCTGGGGATCAACCATCCAACCATGATATAAAGGAATGTCAAGTAAATCAAATATGGCACATTCTCGGGTAAACTCGAAATCATCTATCCTGCATGGTCATATACGTTAGTTAAGGAAAAAAGTACAAGTACAGAGAGAGAGAGAGAGAGAGAGAGAGAGAGAGAGAGAGAGAGAGAGACCAACCTCCTAAACTTTAAATTTACATCAATTCCAGTTGCAAGTCTTGGAAGCAAATCGATGGCATCTGCAATATTCTGCTGTTGATTTTCAACATATCCTGCATCTTTATTCTGCATGGTGAGAAAAGCAGTCAAAATAACATAGACCAATTAATAATAAATATATCAAAGCAAACAAGAAAATCTGCTCATAGTTATTACATTTACATTGCTGTTGGAATCAATCAACCTTTCCGCAACAAGGGATAGCAATTGCTCCTGCGAAACTTCCGCGCTGTCTGAGCTCAAATTTAGATTATTCTTTAGCAGAAGGACGTTACCTATAGCAAGCCCACATGTTCAAAATCAAGCCACAATTCTAGTTGTATTTCCCAACAAAAATTGACAAGAATGATCTTTTATAGATATTTTTAAAAATAATTTATTTGCAGAAAATGTGCAAATAAAATGATCATTCAAGATACATCCAAAACAGCATTTGATGCTTAAACAAGTACAAGTAATCCCTTCTTTTCACCAATATACTAAAGCAATGAGAGAAATCACAAATCCAAGCCTCCTCTATGATTGTTAAGGATAAAAACACAAATTTTATTAACCAGTGTCTGGTGGACTATGTCTAACAGGATTGTTTTGGGTTCAGTGAAGTCAACTATCAAGTTCTTGGCACTAGAACAACAATTACCTTAACAATAGAAAAGACAATATTCCTCTAAAGAAAAAATCCTGCCAGTGTTACCAAAATAATGATGCCCTTAACAAAAGAAAAGAACATTTACACCAAAGCAGTGAATCCCAACAGTATATTTGATATAACTCAAGATTTCTGTAAGAATTTGCACTCAACTATCCCTAGGAATGTGCTGAAACCTACTTACAAAAACGACTGAAATCCTAGCAATCGTAAAACCAAATTATCAAACAAGCACTAATACGATCACATATCATAGGTTCTGTTTCTCCACAGGTTACAAACATTGAGAATGTAACCTAAACGCCTAGTTATTTCAATTTCAATTTCAATGGTGAAAAGTCACAACATCAAAATCAATAGCTTTTTTCTTTTGCATTAAACTTCAATAGCATGAAAAGGAAACAGGCAATTGATCCAAATTATTGAGTTTTTCAATTTGCGTCATCAGCACCTCGAAATTACACCATTTTAAGCAGTTAATCTTAGTTTCCTGAGCAGGTTCTACAACCCAAATTAAGTTTCTGTTTGTCTACTGAGAGAATATCCAAGAATGAAATCAAACTTGCCTAAAGCATTCAATTTCCTTAAAACCAAATTAGAAATCAAGTGAAAGAGATTTAACAAAATAACAAAAAACCTAAAAAACGAGTTAACAAGAAGGATGGAGAGATAAAAGAATTACAGATGGCAAGGAGAGGACAAGGTCCATTGTCGTTTTGGAGAACGATAGGAGTGGTACGGCCTAAGAAGTGTATCGTTTTGGTCTTGTGAAGGCACTCTTTCTCTCTCTCTTTCACTGCTACTACTACTTCTTGTTGTTGATTCTGGCCTTGAGGTTCTTCGCCTGGAGAAGAAGGAGAAGCCATTTCTTTCTGTCTATTTTGGATTTCGAGAAGAGACAATGGGAGAAATTTTGATTTTGATCGAGTCACAGAGGGGGTTTGAAACGATAGTGATCTCCACGTAATGGTAAGCAGAGGGGATGTTTTAGACCTTTCAGTTATTGGTAGTTGGATTTTGTTAATTTGTTTTTCTATTTGAAGGTTGTTTGACATTGTATTTTAAGAGTAATTTTGAAAAAAAAAATCAATTTTATTTTTAATTATAAATTAAAAAAATAATATTTTTAAATTATTTTGATATGTTAATATCAAAAATAATTTTAAAAAATATATATATTTTTTGATGTATTTTTAAATATAAAACACTTTTAAAAATAACAATAATCTCAATCCGTTACTAAGTCTTTTGACGGTGATACCAATCCTGTGATATTTAATTTTTACTATTTTTTTGCTAAATATCTCTCCTTTTTATCATAAATTTATTTATTTACAAGATTTATTATATGCCATGACTCATAAACAAACACTTTTTTGGAGGTTCTGGCTATGTTCTTTTTTCTTTAAAAAAAAAGCTATAGATTAAAAATTATTATTTATTTTTTATAAATTAAATTAAATATATAAACAAATAATTTATATAAGAAAAATATTAATATTAATTAAAACTAAAGCAAGTAGCAAGTATTGTACTATAAACTAAAAAAATCAAACATTCACTATAGTGTTTTTATTGTATCACCAGACACGAATTATTATGGATTTTAATAGTAAAATTACTATATTACCTCTCCGTGTATAGTATTTTTAGCCTTGGACTAGGGCGCATTTTCAATTTTTTAATTTTATA
Source organism: Salix purpurea (assembly GCA_027405865.1). Classification (NCBI taxonomy): domain Eukaryota; kingdom Viridiplantae; phylum Streptophyta; class Magnoliopsida; order Malpighiales; family Salicaceae; genus Salix; species Salix purpurea. Next base: position 3,667,197 of record JAOWLH010000026.1, on the reverse strand, counting down.
TGCACAGTAAAACAACCATTATTCCCACAAATAAGATAAAAACCAAAATTTTCATTAGGAGTGTCACGGTAATTTCACATTTTCAGTGCACAATAAAATAACTCATTTTCCCTCCAAAAAGAAAAAAAAAGAGTTGTGTGCATGGGTGTTTCAGGTATTTTATATTTTTCAAAAATATGAGGAGACGGATATTATATATATATATATATATTTTTTTTTTGTTTTGAGGTGTTTCATTATTTCAAACCTTGCATGTGTAAATATTATATTTTATTTTAAAACTAGCAGAACTTATTAATTGCTTTGATCCCACCAATTCTAAAAATTATTTACTAAACCTATAATGTAGTGTGAGCAATCTGACTAGTTTGATTTATATGGTATCTTTTTTAAATAAAAAAACAGTTAAGTGACAAGAAACTATAAACAGATAATTTTTATTTGAAATGCCAAAACAATATAAAATCATGAAAAAAATATAAAATATATATTTTCACATTAAATGTTCAATAGTGCAACTTTCACAATTTCTTAAGAAAATAAACTAAGTTAAGATAGTTTTTTTTTTTAAGAAAAGAAAAACTTGAAACGCTATAAACCCTATACTGTAAGAATCGAATAAGTAATTATATATAGGAGGAAACTACATGCTTGTTAGGAGTTGAAATGGCAGCCCCGAAGTGGAGAGGGAATCGATGCCAGGTCCAAGATACCATTTCCATAAACAAATTCACACTTACTTGTCTAACCCAAAGATGCCATCCATCTATAATTCAATTCACACCCTCCAACTTAGTCATTTAGCTTATTTTATTCCTTAAAATCATAATCAATTGGATCTGTAAAGTAGGAATAGAACAAGTCATTATTAAGCTTACAAATACAATTATTTATCATATCCCTTAGAATTTCCTTGAAGTAACAAATCTTCACACATTGACAAACAAACTGAGACCCTATTTAAGATATAGATTTGTAAAAAATCAATTTTGAATATGGTGATTTTAAAAAAACTCAAAGAAATATATTATTTTAATAAATAAAAAAACCCTTAAAACGAACCCGGACCGCACATTAAAAACTCATGAAAAAAACAGAACGAAACAGGGCCAGTTAAGGACGTTTACTTTCTTTGTGGTCAGGGGATTAGGTGGGGATGGATGACAGAAGTAGAAAGTGACAGATAGCATTGAAAAGCTATTAGCTGACATAATTTTTGAGGCGCTGCGGTTTGCCAATCTAGGCAGGCAGGCAGGGCTTGATTGACAGGAAAGCTAATTTACTTGAAGAAAATCGTCGACATTTTATTCCAGATAAAAAGAAGATGGATGCTGTATGGATAAGTGCTGTCTTTCCGGTGAGGCCCCTCTCGCTCATACCTGACAAGCGACGTGAGGATGGACATTTTCTTCTCAGCACAGATCAATAATTGTGTTCTGGCAATAGAAGTTTTTTGAACTAAAAAGGAAGAAGAAAAGAGAAGGGAAGCTCACATGGTGTCGTGTCCGCTTGATTCTCACTCTGCATTTAGTCAAAATGGTGGAGTGTAGGAGGAGCCCTGCATTTGTTGTGGGTTGATCTAACTTAATCCATTGACCAGAGGTGTACAACTGATAAAAACTGATAAATTGGGTCATATTTTGTCTTCAAATACATCATTTAACACTGAATTAGACTAAATTTGTTTTTAATGTATTTTGTATTGATTTATCCCAGTTTTATGACACATGTTACCGATTTAATAGGTCAATTTCATTAGAAATATCAGTATTTGGCATCGTTATGTTTAATAACTTTCAACAAGAGAAGAGAGAAAAATAATAATTAAAGCAACTCCAATGATAAAAGTCATTTTAGAGAGTTAGATCTCTCAATGGTTTTTTAAATAGTATATATATGGTTTTTTTTGCTTATGTATATTCCAATGGTAAAAGTCATTTTGGAGAGTCATTTTCTATATTATTTTAAATATAGTGCAATTATTTTGTATATATTTTAATTATGCAATTAATTATACAATTAATATGAGTAAGTTATATAATTAAATAATTATTTTTAAAAAACCCTCCAACAATATAATTATTAATTTTTTAATTATATTTAAATAAAAAAAATGAATTTAAAATTAAAAACCTTGCAACAATTTAAATTTAAAATTTTAAAATATTGAAAATTTTCATCAAAATTTCATTTGTCACCAACTTTTAAACAATAACTGTGAAGCATGTGGCACACTAAGTTCAACAAGACGAAAAAAAAAGGGCTTTTTAGTTCTAACTTATTATAAATAACAACCTGTGTAGAAAAAATTATTTTTAACTATCCAAATAACTTCCCCGTTAAAAAGAAAAAAATTACTATAAAGTATTAATTGTTTTTTTGTCGTCTCTTATCGCACTTGGAGATGGTATTACCACACAAAATTGTTGTTCCCACTAGTTTCGCTGTCAATGAACACGTCATATAACATGGTGGGTCAAAAATCACGAATGATGTCTACTAATTAATCCACATACTATTTATTTATTTTTATTTATTACAAGATTGATTTATCCAAATTTAAATACCCTCTCTTCCTTCTTTTTTTTTGTATCTTTTTTTTAACTATGTAGAAAAAGTTAACAGAACATTATACCCCGATTAAATTTATGAGTCAGATGGAAAAGACCATCTTCGCTGCCCATAAAAACCATTTGCTCATTACTAAGCAGTGCAAAGATGTTACTGTACTGTAGTAATCTACAGCGAAATGTATCTTCTTGCCTTGCCTTGCCTTACCGTAAGAGATTGATGGGGTTTATTATATTTTTTAAAAATAATAATATAATATAAATATAGATTAACTATGTTCTCTGTGTTTCACACTATTTTTTAAAAATTTCTTTTAAAAAAATATTTTTATTTTTTATTTTAAATTATTATTGTTTTAATATTTTAAAATTATTTTTATGTGTTAATATCAAAAATAATTTTTAAAAATAAAAAATATTATTATAATATATTTTTAAATAAAAAAATATTTTCAAAAATAACTAGAAATATACTCTCCGTCACTTTATCAGACTTGAAGTTAATTTGCTTTGAAAAAGGCGACATTAATCTAATGATGATCAAGAATAGCACTATGGACACATGCCCGCCATCCACTTGGGTTGGCCCTCGATCAAAGTCCAACAACATATCTGTGGTCCCCACTCCAGCTTCACCAAGCAGAGAGAAAAGGAAACGCTCAGTGGTTGCACAAAACCCCATACTAACCCATTACACGGAAAAGAGAAAAGACCAAACAAGGCTTACCCATGTGACAAGTTGTGCTGGCACCAATTGACTGGCCGAGCTCCATGTTTCATTGTACGGAAAACACTGACGTGGCTTCTGCATTGTACGGACAAGGGGGGGTAGTGCCTCGCTAGGTGCCCAGATCTTACATGCTACCACCTTTTGGAGGTATTGTAAACTTGTCTGGGAGAAACTGGCAACCGACAGGAATGTTCAGTGTCTTTCGCTTCACAGGGCGGATTGCCACTTAATTGGGTACCGGGAAGGGGAAGTTGTCAGTCACTCTTTAGGCCAGGTGTCACCACGTGATAGTATGGTATCAAACTCTTGGTGCATCTAGATGTGCTGTTGAATAGAGGGGCTGCCGATGGGGATCACATGTTGATATTTCTTGCATTTACATATATGTATTTTCCCGTATTTTCTTATTTGGGAGGCGTCTGTGTTTTTTCCTGAATTTACCAAAAGAAGAAAGAGATCAGGTTCTTGAGAAGTTGCTCTTTCTTTATTATTTTTTATTGATTTCTATACCCATTATTAGGGTTATATTGCTAGAACTAGGGTAATCACTTATCAAACATCTCAGCTAATCTTTCCCTCGATGATATTCTTTCTAGGGTTGGTGTGATCTTTTCAATCCTCCGTATTGGGTCTCTTGAGATTTGAAACTTCACAAGCAAAATTTTCCCTACTCATTCTGCTTCTTAACTGTTTGCCCATAAAGGTTAGTTGTCAGGTATTTCCTAATTTGTTCAGATTTAGTTATCCCTTTCTATTTTTGGAAACCATAAGTGGGTCTTACCTAGTTGTCTGCAATCTTTGATATCATCAGAGTGTCTATCAATCAGTTTCACTTCAAAGATACCCCAAATCTGCCATTTTTGTTTTCTGGGTCTTTCCATTTCCATTTCTTTTGATTTTCTTTCTTCCTTCCTTCCTTTGTTAGGTATAACAATGGCGAGAGGGAAGACTCAGATGAAGAGAATAGAGAATGCAACGAGCAGGCAAGTGACCTTTTCAAAGAGAAGAAATGGACTGCTTAAAAAGGCCTTTGAGTTATCAGTTCTTTGCGATGCTGAAGTTGCACTCATTGTTTTCTCCACCAGAGGGAAGCTCTATGAGTTTTCCAGCTCTAGGTAAAGTTCTTGATTTCCAGTTTTTTTTTATATATTTTACATGAACATGTTTAGAGTTTAAACTACCGTGTGTGTTTTGCTAATTACTATCTTACGGATCCTTTGATATAAGCATGTGATGATGCATTGAGTTGTCCATCTCAAGAATTTGTGCTCCTGTCTTGTTGAAAAAATTGATTTATTTTTGGTTCTAAATCTGTACAAGCTCCACTAGCATGGTAGCAGGTAGGAGGCAAAGCAGGTACTCTTACAATAGTACGAGCTCTCAGACTTTACTGTCAAAATAAATTAAAGGGTCCGATCTCACATGTTCTTTCTTTTCTTTTCTTTTTCTTTATTCATCAAACTTAACCTTGTGCTTTTTATTCTGTTGGGTTTACTCTTGATTTGTCATTATCGTCTTTCTGTGTCCTACATGTTATATGCACCGAGCTTTAACTCCTATTTCCTCCTGGGTCCATCAATGCCGTCAATCTATGTTTGAAGACAGGTTAGAGATCAGTGTCCTTAAAAAAATATATTTTCCACTAGGGTTCATGCGCATGACCTGTTGATTCCTTCGTTTCGAAATTCACCCGAAATAAAACGACGACGAGGATTTCTTTTTCCTTGGTGTTTCTGCTTCATATACTTATTAATTAAATAGCTCTCGTGTTATTCTTTGCGTCATCAAGAAGTATAAACATTTTACGTACCCAACATGTCAGTGAGTACTGTTGGCATGGAGCCGTAACATGTATTTTTTCCATGATAAATTGATGGTGATCTGCAATCATCCAGGTCTACTCTAGCTGAGCTCTAGAAAAGAACATGAAAAGGGTTTTAATGACTGACAAAAGACTGACAGTAAGTTTATAATTATCATGCCTTGCACCATATAATTATAAAAAAATTGGACTTTCATCATTAACCAGGTGTAAAAAAACGAAACAACAAACTTGGATTCTAACTGACTGTTGGGGGCTTGAGGGCTCTGGGATAACGAGACCTGGTAAAATAACGAGGAATTTAACTATCAACTCAAAAGAGACTTCCCGATAACCAAGTATCAATGCAGAACTTGTTTAATTAAATCAATGGAATGTGTTTTTCCTTGTGAAAAAGAGAGCTTCTCGAGAGGATATGCCATTTGTTTATTAGCTCTGCACGAAACAGTTGTTGCTAGCTTATTTTCAAGATATCTCTACTGCTTTATTGGGTCAATAGCTACGGTGTTAGAGTCGCTAAGGAGCAAATGTACGTAGCTTTTTTCAAGTGATGCTTTCTTGGTTTTGTTTCTGCAATAGGGTTGGACATATGCCAAAGAAACTCATATCCTATCCGGAAGTTCAAAATGTTATTTCTGATTTTAATTATGTTATAGAGTCTTTATTCATTTTGTTTATCAAAATGGTTGTTAATTTATAAGTGAACATAAGAGAATTATGCTTCTCTTCTGCAATATATTATTTAATTTTCATGATATATACAAACATGTAATTAGTTAATAATTAAACAAATAACAGTGTTTATAATTAAGGTGCGTAATCATCATGATCGTTCATGCTATAAGTAACAGGTCAGATAATGTATTTATGATCCAATCATTCATTTTAAAATCAATTTTCTTTTATTACGTTGAAAATCAAGATTGACAAAATCAGAAGTGTATATTAGCTAGGCTAATGCATAAGATCCCTACCATGAGATAATCTTTTTCTATAATCAAGCTATTATATTGATTATTCAACTACATTCCTTTCTTACTCCTAAAACAATTTAAATACATATTTCATATCCTCACTTGGTTGCTGTATCCCAATATAGAATTGCTGTCATGGCTCTACAATTCAATTCAATTCAACTCAAGTTAATAATGCAAGTACCGTTCCCTTGTAAAAATGGCCATTACATAGCTGTGTGCATTACCTAAGACCCAACTTTTCTCACTCTTTCTGATCAAGATGTCGTTATTGCACAAAAATGAGGAAAAAACATCATAGTAAAAGCTGCTGTGATTGCTTGTCTCATATATGACATGGATTGACTGTGTATTTACTCCATTGTAGCCATCAACAAAGCCCAACATACCTCATGCCTTCAACCATATCCTAAGCATATCCTTTCCTTAGCACAAGCTGTATGGTGAGCTATCTTATGCTTTAGGTCTCAGAATAACCAGTTTTTTCATGCTTATCTTCAATAAGTTGTTGCTTTATTAGGATAGAAAAATAGTTTCATTATGATGCTCTTGCACAAAATAGCGCACGACATTAGGTACAAAAATAATTTATATCATTTGATATAACTGTTCTTGGGAATGTAGTGTAGACCATGCATACATGAAGCTTCATCTAAGAGCTTGAGTGTTATAGGACTTGGGATATAGTAGGAATTTAAAGGAAAGGGTAGAAAATAAGATGGAGAGCAACTTAGAATCCACTAGACAAATCTATGAACATTTCCAAGAGAGGTTCTTTGAATCCACAAAGAAATTAGGGCTAGTCAATTGACACAAGAACAAATGAAAAAGAGAAGATCCACTCTCAACGCAACAACTCAAGTCTCAACTTCTTTTTTTAATGATTTGAGGGTAATTGATATCATTTGACTAACTTGTTCATCAATCAAAACTAAATATCCACTTCAAAATCTTTTGAAGATTAATTGAGTTTAATAATATTTCTTAGGTGCATTCAAAAAAGTAAATTTTATTAGATGCTAAATTTAGGGAAACCTTCTTGATCATCAAACCTATCCTTTAAGATGAAGTCCTAGCCTTTTTTGATAGAATCATGAAACTACCTTTAAATACAAAGAACAAGTACCCTATAAATACAAAAGAGGTCCTAAAACAATCCTAATTTATAGAGGAAATAAACCAATGCTCTTACCCTGTATTAAATGCACTAGTGCTCCAAATAATATAAAAACTCCCAAGTAATTATCTAATTAAGATATTTATAAAGTTAAAAATAAATTCATAAAACATCGTTTTGTTATTCATCAATGGAATTTTGGGCAGAGAAAGTTTTTGATATAGTATCAAAGTTAGAATTCAAATCCTACTATCCCTATTATTTCGCTAAATTATTTTAAAAATCAACAAAAGTTTGTGATAGTCATATATATACCCTTTTCATTATTTTCTTACAAGCCAAAAACAAATTGTTAATTAAAGTAAGAACAAGGAAAACAAACACCTTGAATAAGGTGAAACATTAAGTGAGTAAATCTGCTGAATATGCAAGCACAAAGAGTAGAAAACTCATGTTCTTATCCGTACAAGCCACTAATACAATACATTGCCTAATATGTAAGATGTATGCTGATACTCTTTTTTCAATACTGCACTTTACAATCACAAAAAAAAAAACACTTAACTCGAAGAGCAAACCTCCAAAGCCAGCCACCCAAAAAACAACTACCAACCAAAACCTAGGTTATCGTGAGAACACACAGACACTTGGAACCTACAATCCCACCCACATATCCCTCACCTTCAATCAATATTTAAACTCACCTCCACCTCCATGCTTATATCATCCATGTTCAATCCTAAACAACTCTATCATTAATGTCGAGACAACCCTTACTTCAAAACCTAAACACAAACTATAACTTTTACTGGTTTTTATGGATGTGTAGGGATAAAACACAGCACAAATTAGACTTGACCTAAAATTTCTACCACATTTATTAATTGTTTCTTAGTGATGTATTAATGCTCGTCTTGGAAAAAAAGGTCGAGGTTCCAGCTAGTTTTTTTCCTAGTTTTGGATATTCTCACTTTTGTTGAATTTGACTCATTTTCCTTGAGTTTAAAATTGCTAGATGTTTCGTTCGAGAGAGAGAGAGAGAAGCTAGCTAGATGTTGAGGATTTAATTATGATTGCTGTACTGCACCATCATGTATTACATTGAACGTAAGTTCATAAAAGATTTCACGACTTAAGTTTGATTTTTTTGATTTAAATTAGTTGGTTACTGCACTCTTGGTCGAGATGTAATTGTTTTATCTTCTTTTTATTCAATGAGAGAGCTCATCAGCACTGGACTATTTAATTTCTACTTTTAGGTAGCAATCATGTTCTCATCCTCTATTAATTTCAAAGCTTCACGCTTTATGGTGACTTGAGAATGCATCTCTGTAATTGAATGGATTATTATATATTTAGAGGAAAATGTGCAACTTCGAAGATTGTTCCACAGCTAACCGAGCGCATGATCTTGTTTTTTGTTGGATGCTAGCTGAACCATGTTTAAATATTTACTAACTGCTCGGTTATTTTCTAATCGCTCTGCTATGGATCCTCCCTTCAGTATTAATAGAACAATAGAACGGTATCAGAAGAGAGCCAGGGACGTAGGAATCAGCAGCAAAATGGTTCAAGACAATATACAGGTATAAAGCAACTAGCTAGCTCTCAAACGAATTAAATTTGTAATGAAATTGAAAAGTAAATCCAACATGAGCTCTCTCCCATTTACTCGAAACTGTACGAACTGGGTAGTCAAAAGTCCGTACGTTAAGGTCAATATAGCTACTATGACATGGTTGTAATATCATGCATTTGTTTTATGAAGAGTGCACCATCACCTTTTCTTCCCTGAGATATTCTGGCACAGAGAAAAAGATCTGTTGACTATCGCGTTTAATGATGATATGGCAAAGGTGGCCATACCAAAGTTTTCAGCATAATATTTTCTGTATATTGAATCATGGAAGACAATAGTAATTCCAATTTTTTTTCTGTTTATTTGGTCAGTTTTTCAAACTTGGTTTTTGATTTTGCATGCAGCCTGTGAAGGAAGATCCTTTTACTCTGGCCAAGAAGATCGAGGATCTTGAAGTCTCTAAAAGGTTTCAAGGATGATTTTGAAATAAATTGCGTGTAATCTCATTGCATTACTTGCTGCAATAAACAACTAAAAACTTGGATAATTTGCAGGAAGCTCGTAGGAGTGGGATTGGAACCATGTTCCATTGATGAGTTAAAACAGTTGGAGAATCAGTTGGAGCGAAGCTTAACAAGAATTAGGTCTAGAAAGGCATGTCCCGTGTTAATCAGACCACACCATTTTCAGTTTCTTTGAATAATCAAGTCAATAACAATTCTGTGTTTTAATCACTGGATTCAGCTAGTGTCCATTTGCCTTTCATTTTTCGGCTGGGGTTTTGAGTGGTTTACTGCATTGTCAACTCGAAAAGTCAAAATTTCACCCCTTTGGATACAAAACGTCACGGATAAAACTTGATTTCAAAACTTCACCCTCAAGTTTTTGTCGATTTAATTCAAATTTTCATTCCCTTTAATATACATTTTTAACACATTTGAATAGAATCATATATTTAGTTTCAACAGTTAGCGCACAGTGTTTATGAAAATCTTCCCAGACATTTGATTCTCTTTGCTTTGTGCGTCTGCAGAATCAGTTATTGAGGGAGCAGATTCAGAAGCTAAAAGGCGAGGTATTTTCTTATGATTCGTAATGCTATATGGTGCATGCTTTTAGAATAAAACTCTTAGAAGTTAGATTTGTTTAGTAATTCCTCATGTGCTACCATCTCTCTCTTTTGACTTATCTCAGGAGAAAATCCTGCTGGAAGAAAACACGAGGTTGCGGGAGAAGGTATTGGTACTATACATGCTCTATGAACTTTCAGATCCTACTTTATCATCTGTAGCAGTGATTTTGAGGAATGCATCACTGTAGCACACAACAATTTAGGTCTGCCACCCATGAAAATGATGGTATTTCAATGCATATTCTTACAATGCCGACAGCTCCTGGATCGGTTCCTCGGGCAATAATTGGAGGACATATTCATCTTATTATGTCGGTAATGATTTTGTTTCATGACAGGTTGTGCAGTGTGGGATGCAACCACATGAACTCTCATCCACCAAGAAGAATCCACAACAATTAGAAGACCGACGAGTTATGGAGGTGGAGACAGAATTGTTTATAGGACCTCCAGAGACACGGCTTCCCCAAAAACCATAAAAACTTGTATACTTGCAGTTTCAAATTTGCAATATAGTTCCAGGTTCACAAGTGTCAATGGTTTTTTTTATCCAAATCATTTTCATCTGATAGCAAGTGTTGTGAGTCAAATAAATTTTCTCAAATATATTAACATAACAAAAAGGAGTTGAACAATACCATTGTGTGATTGAGAGTTAAAATATCTTTTGGAAGATTACTTGGCCAAATTTTAATGTTATATATATAGCTCAATATTATGATTGTTTTGCCATGGATATGATTGTTTTGCCATGTCACGTAAAGTTACTAAGTATTAAGGGCAATTTGATCTTTTTTTGTAAGGATTCATTTGCTATTCTTCTATGGTGATGATGACAAATATATCTTTTAACTTATTACATGCGCACTTAAAGCACTTAAATACCCATAAAATAAAAACTCTTGAAGTTTATATATATTTATTTTGCTAGTACAATGAAATGAAAAAAAAAAAACTGATATCCATGGGTTTATTTTTTGCCATAATCTTTTTAGTTATAACTAGTTAATTGTCCGTATTACGTTGCAGGTTGAGTAAATATTTTTTATAACTGTGGGGATTTTTAAATAATTAATAGATTTTACTAGTTCAAACATAAAATATAGCGTTTATATATGCAAGGTTTTATATAATGAAACACATCAACACGCCATATTATAACAACAACATCGAAGATTTAACATTTAAAAATATCATTACTATTATTGCTAAAATAATAAAAATTATTAAATTATTCCAAGAAGAAAAAACTCGAAAAGATTAATAAAAGAGAAAGCAAGAAAAAAAAACTAAAGGTATTATTGTTGTTGTTGTTGTTGTTGCGTGAATAATGGAAAAATAAATTCAATAGCAGAATAAAAAAGCCCAAAAACTTTAAAAAAAAATGAAAAAAAAATATTAGATAAAAAAACATTTGACGTGAAAATAAAAAAAAGGAAAAAAATAAAATATATCAATTTTTGAATGATCATAAACACAAACTAAAATTTAATAAAATTGTTAACTAAAAAGAGCAAACAAAAAATAAAATTAAAATAAAATTATTAATTAAAAAAAATTATTTGACGTGAAAAAAAAAACACAATCAAAAGAAAGAACAAAAAAATTTGTATAAGTAAAAAAAAGAAAAAAAATATGTGGGGAATAAAAATTATTCAGAGGGATTTTTTTTTAAAAAAAAAAGATAAAAAGGAGCTAGTCAGGTTCAAACCCATGACTATCTTATTGTGAAGAAATAAAGAAAAACTAGTAAACTGACGAGCTCAGCAAATCAAACCTACCCGAATAAAAAAATGAGTAATATTACTGTAATTCAAAGTATTGAATCATGATCTCTTTTAGTATATAGTATAATTAATGTATATAAGAAGCAATATATATTTATAAAAAAATATAAATATAATAAAAAAATTATGGTGTGTATCACAGACACACCAAGCATATGAAAAACATCCATGTTTTTTGAGCTGCGAATGCGGTATCTACCAACAGTTAGACACCGTCGCTTACGACATGCCGTTCTCTTCTAGATGGTCAAGCTCATGTGCATGGATTTTTTCTTCTCTCCTTTCTCTCTCATTACCTCAAATCGCATGTCAACCTTTTCATAAAATAAATGTTCTTTAGTTTCTGTTTATATCAATTCTAGTCTTTATTTTTTTAATGCTATTTATTTTTGTAATACTTTTTTAGGTTGATTTTTATTGTGTTTGTATCAAATCTGATCTTCGTTTTTTATTTGCTATTTTTTGTTTCCTGTTTTTATTATTTTCTTGATTATTATTTTTTTAATATTATCCTTCGATATTTTATTTCATTCAATTTTTTTTATCCAATTCTGAATTTAATTTAATTATTAATTCTTTACATTAAAAATTGATATAATCAATTATGAAACACGTATCTCTAAACGTCATGCGCGGGAAGCTATGGAAAACTCCAAATATGTGGTCACGGGTTCAGTACGAACTGGATCGCAGGCACAGTTTCTCTCTGAAGACTTGACAATTTTCCATTCCCGATGTAAGAGTTAACGGAGTACTGTAAGATATCATTCCATGAGAAGAAACTCAAACGGAAAATGGTTCTGTTTTTTTTTTTTTTTCCTGAAAATAATAAAAAGAAAACAAACGAAAATGTACCTTTTATTGTAATTTCGTGATGAAGGGGAAAGGATTATGTGATTGGAATTATTTTTTTTATAAATATATTATAATAATATCTTTTTTATTTTTTAAAAATTGTTTTTAATATCATTATATATCACGAAAAGGAAAGAAGGGTCTTTCAAGTCGGACAATCCTTGATAAATTTAGAAAAAACATAATAGACTCCATCGATTGCATTGCTCTCCATGGAAATTGGAGACTAAAACTACGGTTCAAAACGTTTTAATCATTGCATTAGATTTGTTTTTTTAATATTTTTATATTATTTCGATATACAAATATTAAAAATAATTTAAAAAAATATAAATATTATTTTAGTATATTTCTGAATAAAAACTAACTTACAAAACAATCATCATCTCTCGAAAAACAGATCCTATACAATTCTTGAAGACCACTGTCAAAGTTAATTTAGTTGAAGCGACAATAAAATAAAAGTTTAGTTTATGAACATGTTATTTATAAGTTATATTTTAAGTATTTTTTTCTTTAGCATGATCAGATTTAATTTTTAATAGTTAACTCAATGGCGAGTTTTTAACAAGTTGGGAGAACTAGCACATGAAGTTGCTTTACAATTTTATAATAGAATTATTTTTATTATAATGTTTATTTAATCTATAATATTTACAAGGTTTTGTTAAATGTGGAAATTATAATGCCAGTTAGATTCTATTAATTGTGTAATTTTCAATAAGAATTATTCTCTTCGTACGTAGACAAGAGTTGTGATTAAAAACTTTTTTTCTTTTTTAATAAACAAATATTTTAATTTATTTTATTTTATAAAATTAAAAACAAATATTGAATGCTCGGTGCTTTTTGATAACTTTTTTTTTTCTCACGACTTTAATAAACAAATATTTTAATTTATTTATTGAATGAGCAGCGCTCTCGACCCATGAAAAAAACCTGCGTGGTTTGCCTCGTCTTGCATGCGACAAAACCATCTTAAATTGAATATATTTGGAAATGTGGATGAAATTGTTTTAAAATCATTTTTATTTATAAATATATTAAAATGATATTTTTTATTTTTTAAAATTTTTTTTTGATATTATCACATCAAAATGATCTAAAAATACATAAAAAAAATAATTAAAAAAAACTTTTTTTTTCAAAGCATATTTAAAACGAAATGCAAAGCAGTACCATAATAATAGAGAAGAAGCAGGGATAGATGGACAAAAATAGTACTGTATAATATAAAATTTATTTATTTATTGTTTTTTATATTATTTAAGATCTTTGTGATTCAAATTGCTAGGATCCAGAATTCTACAGTGATCTATCATGCCAAGAGGAGATAAGACCTTCTGATATTGGACAACGAAAGCCTGTCTCTTTGGTCCTTTTGCCTGCAAAATTATTCCACGTGAAAAAGTAAATTTAAGAAATAATTAAAATGTGAAGGATAATATTTTGTTGTTTTATTACCAGAAATATGTTTTTTTCTGTTGCCATTGTAAATCGACAAAACAATCTATATCATATTATTTATATACACAGTGGCACCCATGTGATGAAAAATGATGTTATCCTGAGGGATGTTTGGTTCTGCATTACAAAAATGTTTTAATTTTTTTTTTATATTTTTATGTACTAATATAAAAAATAATTTTAAAAAAATTAAAAAACATAATTTTGATTGATTTGTCAAAGTTGCAATTCTTGTGATTCTCTAAGCATCAAAGTAAAAAAATTAAATTAAATTGCTTGATTGGTTTCCATGTCAGGGGCAACATTTTGTATGAACAATTCATACATTTCCAAATCATCCATTATTGATTTGTCAACCAGTTTGAGTGCAAAACAGCAGGTCAATATTCCTTCGAGTGTTCAAAAGTGTTTTTAAAAAAAAATGAAATTGAAATTTATTTTAAATTAAATGTTTTTTTTTTGTGTTTTTAAATCATTTTCATATGCTTATGTTAAAAGTATTTTTTTAAATCATTATTTTGATGCATTTTTGAACAAAAATCACTCTCAAAAGCAACTTCAATTACACTCTAAACAGTATAGTCTAAAAATAAATAAATAAATAAAATATTGAGAGCATTGTTTAATGATGTAAGATCATCAACACGTGAATATTAATGAATTGTATAAAATATAAGTTTTTAGCTAGAAAATTGATGATAATATTAAAGGATAAAAGGAGTATAGATTATGCTGGGATTAAGATTATATAATCCTTGTGTGTCCTAGATAATTAATTTGTACAGGATTAAGACTTTATATTTACATGAAATTCTATATTTGTAATAACGTAAATAAACCATTCAATAGCTTGGGATGATAACCAGCCCAAATATACATAATTTATTTTTGCAATTTGCTCAAAACTTTTTTGGTATCTAGCATTTTCTTTCTTTTACCCTAATTTATATCTTAACATATGTAGTAATTTCTAATATGGAAATGCTAGCTGAATGGGGTCAATTTAACTAAACTAGAGGGAGGCAAAGGTTAAAATTTGATTATCAATAAAATGATAACTCAACTTCAATGTATTTGTAGGTGCTAAAACACTGAAATACGGATTCAAGTCAACTTGATTTGTATATTTTTAACAACATTGTACCAACAATTCACGTGATGACAGAGACTTGCGATCTGAACAATAATTTTTAAGTTTGTGTTAGGGGTGTATATTACTTATAAAAATCTAAAAAAACTGAAGTTTTATTAGTTCACCTAGTCCTACAAAATATACTTTATAAGAATAAGATTTTCTAGCATAAAAAAACCTTGTACGTACAAATAGACAAATTATAAGCATTGGTTACAATTATTATTTTTATAACACAATAGTATATTTTTATCTGTGAGTATTTTTTAAACTCCAGTTAACTTAAAATGGAAAACAGACAAAAATTCTCAGTCAACACGACAAACAAAAGATAAAATAAAAAAGATATGTCCCACTGAAAGAAAAGATTGAAATCCTTTTAGCTGCAAGGGCAGTTTCCCTACATCCCTGGGTAGCGGTTTCCCATCGCGGTTCAATGTTAAAGCATCAATTTCCTATTTTCATCAACCTAAGCAGTTGGTTCTCAGTTTGATTTCTTGTTTCAGAAAACTTAGGCATAACATAAATATGTTTTTTTGTAAAAAAAAAAATTTCGAGCAGGAAAAAAGAAATCCAAGTTTTGGTCAGGGATGACTGTATTTCAGATTTTTTTAATATTTATATTTTATTTTTTGGATATTCATTAATTATCTATTAGGTTTTAGGTATCCATTATCTATCATTATTCATTAATTAATAAAAATAAAATGATTAATATATATAGTATTATTTATATAGGTGTGTTTTATATTAAATTAAGATATAAATATAAATATAAATATAAATATTTTACAAATATATATTCCGGGTTAGGTTTGGATGAGTTTGACATTATCTATAACACACTCATTATTCATTGGATCCATTAAATCTCTGCTTATTCAGTTCGGTCGGGTTGGTATTTATCGGGTTCGGATTAAATAGTCATCCCGAGTTCTGGTATGTCTGAAATATATAATTACCAAAGTTTCAATGCGGTTGTCCCTTTTGGTCAAGGCTAAACTGAACCAACCATTCGGGTATTGCCGCCAACCAAAACCAACTTGGACGGTGAATGTGATTGTGTGTAACACGTGTGATAATTGTATGATGCCACTACGTGGCAGTCTTTTCCTCACAGATCATATGAGAATGGTTTGAAAATTATTTTTGAAAAAAAATAAAATTATTTTTTATTATTTTTATATTTTATATGTCATGTCAAAAATAATTTTTTAAAAATAAAAAAATTATTTTAATATATTTTAAAATAAAAAATACTTTGAAAAACAATATAAACCAATTAAATACTAATTAGCAACTGCCCAGCCGCTATCATTGGAGCCTACAGCCTGTTATTAGTCCAAAAGAAAGACACCATCTTCGTACTTCCTGGGTTGGTTTATGGGACCATGCCATTGCTTCTCTGTTCAAAACTCGGAAGTCTCTCAAGTTAAAGCATGCAAGCAAAGCAAAAGCGAAAAATATCCCTTATGTTTCACTCTTTTTTCTTTTTTTTTTAATCTGGGGGGTTGAACTTTAGAAAGTTAATACTATACTTTGTAAATATTTTAGCAGACCCTCCCTTCAAATTTTCTGGGGTGACTCATAAGGTCTAACCACAGAGAGGAATTGGAGATGGGCTCTTTGGCAGTTTCTCCCTTTCTGGCTTCAAAGCCAAGACCCTCTATCTTGGATCAAAGTAGCTTTCTCTTTCCTTCGAAGAAAAAACTCAAGAGGAAGAACCAATCGATCAGTCCTGTAAGTTTTGATTCTCCTGGGATTCTTTTCATTTTTAATCTCCTGGTTTTTTTTTTTTTTTTTGTGTGTGACTTTTGTGCTGCTTTGATCGTATCAGGTGGCAAGGTTATTTGGGCCATCAATTTTTGAGGCGTCAAAACTGAAGGTGTTGTTTCTAGGGGTTGATGACAAGAAACATCCAGGGAATCTGCCGAGGACTTACACACTAACACATAGTGATATCACAGCTAAACTCACTTTAGCCATCTCACAAACCATAAACAATTCTCAGGTTATCCTTTTTCTCTAATTATTCAATCTGCTAATTAAACTATATTTCCCCGTTAAGATGGAATTTTAAATTGCAGCAAAACAGTGAAACCGGAAGATGATTGGGATTTTTTTTCCTAATACCTAGGGGAAAAAATGGGAAACTTTATAACTGGAAGCACGTGATTTCACTTTTAAATCAACTGGATCTGAGTTTCTAGACAAGATAAACGGAAGGAACAGGGGATCTACAGAGTTTCTTGATTTTACCGATCCTTTTCTTTATAAAATATTAAGATTAATGAAACTGAACGATAGAAAGGAACTGGGGTTTTCTTGCAGTTGCAGGGATGGTCCAACAAACTGTACAGAGATGAAGTGGTGGCGGAGTGGAAGAAAGTAAAGGGAAGGATGTCTCTCCATGTTCATTGCCATATAAGTGGAGGCCATTTTCTTCTAGATTTATGTTGTAGACTTAGATATTTCATCTTCCGCAAAGAACTTCCTGTGGTATGTTCAATAATTGTTTGTTACTTCTTTTGTCAATTTCGATTATCGTAAGTAGGCTCTTGAATCACATGGGAAAAAAAATTCAGGTGTTGAAGGCGTTCTTTCATGGAGATGGGAATTTGTTTAGTAGCTATCCCGAATTGGAGGAGGCTTTAGTTTGGGTTTACTTTCATTCCAATATTCCAGAATTCAACAAGGTAGAGTGCTGGGGTCCACTCAAGGATGCTGCGGCACCTTCTAGAGCCGAATCTGGCGGGTGGGCTGACAACAAGGAGAAGGTAAGCCAGCCAAGCAACCGGGACTTGCCTGAGCCATGCCAAGAGAACTGTAACTGTTGCTTCCCACCAATGAGTCTGATCCCATGGTCCGAAAGGGCTCCCCTGGAGAACAAGAATAATCCAAGCAACCAGCAGGGCTTTCAACAAGCTCAACAGCCCTAAGGGTCTACCTATCTGGACTTCCAACTTTGTTTTATTTTTCTCACGGGATGTT
The DNA here is from genome assembly GCA_027405865.1 of Salix purpurea. Lineage (NCBI taxonomy): Eukaryota > Viridiplantae > Streptophyta > Magnoliopsida > Malpighiales > Salicaceae > Salix > Salix purpurea. The sequence continues at coordinate 3,649,041 of JAOWLH010000026.1, read as the reverse complement.
ACGAAACTAGGGATGGAAAGTAGATATTATGAATTTGTCCTCCACCCAACCTGCTAAGATCTTGAGCATCGGGGTTGAGACACTTGTCTTGTGATCTTTGCATCCCAGAATCTCATGTACTACGTGCAAGTGCACGTTCTAATATTTGATGAACTTGCCATTGTTGTAAGACACTTAAAAGTGTGCTACGCGTCATTGTAAAGGTGATAATTTTTTTATATTCAAACTAGCTGCGATCATTCAAGGATATTATAACGCCTTCAAGGGTCATTCTGGGATTTGCAAAATTCTTTTCGATATGAATCTGTGTGAATGAACTCGGATCCAGCAGTGCAATTTTTCATTGATAGATGGATAATTGTGGAAGGAATAATTATTTACATTAAACTAGGAATAAATGGTAAACCGTCACCTCGAAACACCTTATACTGTTGTCTGTCGATATACAATGCAAGAAGCATTTTATGGTACCACCGGAGAAAAAGGAAACTGGTAATTTCCTGAGAATCATGTGACAATTCCTCGCCTATAACCCCACTTGTAGCATTTTTATGTCCTGGGCTGGTTCGAGAAAACCAAACGGATGGACTCCATTCGCGCGGAAAAAATCTCCAGGTTATAAGCACATTTTCCACGTTCCTCCCCCATGCTAAAACAGCCCGAGAAACTCTAGATACCAAAGTATGCACAGCCAGGAAACTCTCGAAAAGCAACACGGCTGAAAGAGTCACCGGATTGTAGTTCTACCGAGAGATGATGCTCCAATTTCACTCTCTGTGTTCTGCAATAACAGTCAAACCATATACTGAGTTAGTCTTCTGCTGGGTTAGGGTACGGAAAAACAAAATGTTGACATGGCGTGTCTACTCTTGACACTTGCCTATCCTTAAATCTGCTGGCACACATTATTGATATGAGGTATAGAAAAATAGTCATTTACTAGAAAGAACATGCATCTGGGTTTTTTACCCCCAAAACAATAATTATGGGCATAAATATGAGCGTGGACTCTATTAATCATTATCACCATTTAATGAAACTATTACCTGAGATTTTGGGGAAGGGAACACATTCCAAAACCGCAGCGTTTCATCTCCAGCTCCAGTGACAATTGTCTGAATCAGTTAATAGTTGTTACAGGTAAGAAAAGAAGCATGAATACAAAAGAAATGGTTTGCATAACTGCTAATTTATTGGAAGAAAAACCACAGTTATCAATAATGAAGAACCACCTACCTGTCCGTCTGGTGAGATGGCAAGATAAAGAACTCTGAATGTATGGCCTGTCAGAGTTGCCAACTGCAAGGAAGAAATGTTAATACAATGAGTGGTGAGGGATAATATGCTATCATTACAAATACACTGACCTTTGACATGGTGGGGTATCTCCATACTATTATTTGATTTTGGGAGTATCCATGTGTGCTGACTAGTTCATTGACATTCTTAGACCACACAAGATTGCACACCTGAAATGGATGAAAACTGAAGAGCATAAAGTTTTGGTATGGGAGAGAGACGGAGGTAAACTTTGAGTAAAATTGCGATCCAATAATCCAAGACTACATGCATGCAAAAGTATGTGCACTGGCAGTTTTCCATCTTATGGTATGGGACAAAACTCAGAGGTTTGATAACCTAGGGTTTCTCTTTTGGGTCCTATTAGGAATTAGCTTGTACAATATGGATGGTCTGTTTGGTTGAGTAAAGAGAGTTTGTTGTGGGTTCCTTTTTCTTGAGCTCCCTGGAAAGCCCACGATTTTCAAGTTTAAATGGTGTAACTATATGCTCCACCGATCATTCAACACTTTCACTTTACTTTCCAAAAAACACACGCACAGAAATGAGTTGCCAGTAGGGATTTCTAACTATGTACATTTCATATCATCTCTAAGAAGTACAATGGAAGTGATTAGCAAACATATTTTACCTGACTTCCGGTGTCCATGCAGCTGAGATGTGAGTTAGTTGTTGTATTCCAGAATCGTATACACCGGTCAGCAGTCCCACCCCCGGATGCAAGAAGTCCATGAAGATGGGGTGACCAAGCAATTGCTTTTACAGCCGCTGTATGCTCACAGTATTTTAGCACAGGTTGGGTTGAATGTTGATTCCAAACAAAAAGCTGCATATAGATGACAACATGTTAGCCTTCATTGCAGGAAACCATGAACTCATGTCCGGCGGTCATAACAATATGTTCTAGAGAAAAATCTACTCACTCGATTATCATTTCCACCTGATGCTAACTCACGGTTATCATAAGACCACTTCAGTCCACACACCTAGATCCCAGCAAAATTGATTATTAGGCTGAGACACATAAAAGCAATAAACAGAATAAAAATAGAATAGATAGGTTATAATACGTGATAACAAATGCCCTCTACTAGCTTTTACAGAATGGAGAAGAATGCAAAGGAAGAATGATAATTCTAGGGAAGCCCAGAGTAAACAGCATAAAATGGTTGACCAAAAAGTTAAATCAGTGTGAACAAATGTAGGGGAGTCCAACCTCTGACTTGTGTCCGGAGAGTTTACTAACAAAGTCTTCTTGTGCTCGTATATCTCGTTGAAGAATGCTCTTATCCCGGCTACCAGAAGATAGCATTGATGAACTCCAGGCCAAGGCCCCAACACGCAATCGATGACCCTCCATGGCTCTAATCCTTTTACAGCATGAAGCATCCCAAATCTACATATAAATTAATGAGAATATCAGCAAAATATTGCTACGTTGATCAAGCAATATACAAAATCTAATAAGAACACAAGAGTGGAACTGCCAACGACAACAGTTGTATAAATTGAAGTTCTGTCCTTGGAACTACCAAGAAACCAAATAAACAAATAAATATAACCATAGATTTTGCCTTCCATTCCCCCGAAAAAATCATGAGGCGATGGGGAAATATTGAAATGAGGGTATTGTGAACAAGTTAAGATGCTTTCATGGAGGTGTAGGAAATCAGATTCTCATGTAGATTTTTTCTTCTTGAATTAGTTCAAACATTTGGGTCAAGAGTAAGTCCAAAGTTTTAATAGAATTTTTTTGCAACAGTAACAACAGGTTCAGATGCAATAAAGATATCAAACCAACATTAAGAGTTCATTGAACTTTTGCACAGCTCATTTGATATCGGAGCATAAAGGGTGAGGCAAGTTTCTGTGAACCACCTAAAATCAAAGTACATAGGTGGTTGGACATAACAACACTATCCACTTCCATTCTCACATTACAATTAACTGCAACTAGATGCAGTAGACCATGATGACAAAACAGTACATTAAATAGAGAATAAATGTCAGCTGAATTGTGAGGACGTCTTGCTTATGGTATGTATTAGCAGCCACATAATGCATGCAAAAAAGCAATCTAATAATGGTTGGGATTTTGATTATTATTTTCCCTTCTTGATGTATCCTCTCTAGAAAAAGATCTAGAGCATCCTGCATGTAAATATTCAGTTTGATGATAAATTTCTAAGATATTCTGGTGATAGTGACCTAGACCTTTTTCTGTCTAGGTTCAAGCATGGCCAAGAGCATGATCTATGGGCACAAAACACCTCTTGCTTCCAATAAATCACATACCCTCTAAACATCTAGTTCAGAACCCCCCTGCGGTTCTACCTCCTTGTGGAAGTAAAAAATGTGAATAAAACCCCTCAAAGTCCAGCGAATCAACCCTTGTGAGACAGATGGTCTCTTCCAGCCACATACCAAGTTGGAATTTGTTGACCCTAATTTGATCGACACCTGTATTTCTGACTGTTTACTTACCTCCCACCCATGTTGCTAGCGCAATAATCCTTGAATACAGCATTCTTTGAAATATCATTTTTTTTCTTATCCCCCCTATATACTCAGCATTGTTTACATTCAGTTTTGCTATCATAAAGCGTTTCTATATCCATAAAACATATTGAAATCAACACAACAAACACATGTATCAGAAGCTCAACACAAATGCAAACTATAACTAACCTGAACTTTCCCATTGCTGGTTCCAACAGCAAGATGTGTACCGCGATGTGCCCATCCTACCGAACACACACCATCATCATTCCCCAAGTCACACAATTTGGTCACCTACACCATAAACCAACTTTTTAGTCAATAAGTCAAAAACCCATTAAGCTAGACCGGGGGGGGGGGTCATAACCCACTACACTAACCTTGCTACTACAAGCATTCCATAAATACACACAGGTCCCTAACCCAACCGCCAACACATTATGCGACGACCAATCCACCAAATTCAAATAAAAATCATCATGCAATGCAGGGGCATCCAATACCTACAAACAACGCAAAAAATACAAAACGCATGATCAATCAATAGCACGACCCCAATAAAACCCATATTTCATCGAATCTCAAGTAACTCAAAATTCGACAACAAATTACGAAAACACCAACCTTATAGGGTGATCTAGACACCTTCCTAGGAGCCTTGATAGCAACATTACTAACACCAGGACCACTTAAACCATCAAACCCGAAAGGAAAAGGCGAGTGCATTGATTGCCTAGTCTCCGTTTTGTACCGGAAAATATTCCGTCTAGCAGCCCCTGTCCCCCAGTCTTTCTTATCCGGAGTCTGAGGACCAAAAAGTGCATTCCTGAGCAACGCCGCATACGCACTGGGATTATCCTCCTTCCCTCCGTCCCCCGGCGAACTACCCGCGGTTGCAGACTGCGACGGCATAGAGATGTTGAAAAGAGCGAAATTCGAGCTGGATCTACAGGGAATAAACCTATCGGAGTAAATAGGTCTCGAGGGGGAAATATAATGATTAGAATTAACCAAACGGTTGACATGCTCCGATGAAGATGGTGATGGAGCCAGGTTTTCAAGATTTAGATGATGTTGACGACGTAGCGTCGTGGAAGCTGCGACGTTGGGCTGCGACTGGGTTGGTGGTGACATCGTGGGATCGGCCATTGGGAAGAAACCCTAAGATAGAGGGAGGGAGAATGGAGGAGACGGTGTCGAAGGGAGTAAATTTTCCCGGGAAATAATAGAGAGCGAGTAACAGACAGTGCAGTAATGGTGGTTGTTTACTTTATTTTATTTTATTTTATTTGCGAGTCAGTGAGGTTTTGCTTAGGTGTAGACAGCTTATATAGAGGTTTTGGAATCAAAGAAAGAATACCGTTTGATTTGTGTATTTTTCCTTTTAATTTTTGAATATGTTTCCGTGTCAGTGTCGGAGAAAGATAAGGTATATTTGTTTTGGAAACTTGGACAGGGGATTCGTTTTTTCAGCTAGCTCGGGGTTGTTACTACTTATTAGGAAGAATTACCTGAGCCCACGGGCCCTCAAAATCTCACTATCCAAGGCCCAGTCACTTATAAGTTAGTGACAGGATGATCAAGTATTCAGAACGTGGAATATAAAAATTAGAAAGCAGCAAACAGTTTTAAGTTTAAGCTGATAGCAATTTATTAGTTTACTTAGTTAATAAAAATTGATTACTGCAGATAATATTGTAAATTACATTTTATTTTTATTGAAATGATATATTTGGGCTCTAAAATATAAAAACAATTATGCAGTGAGAATAAAAATTGTTTTTTTTTATATGATCTTCATGAATTAATTATTTTTATTTGGAATTTACCTTTTAAGTTATGACTTGGATGAGCTCCGTGTGGCTGGGCAGGTTATTTGGACCCGGGTTAAGGTCAACACTCAATTTATTTTTGGATATGGACTTTTAATTAACTAATGGGCTTCAAGCCTTAAATCTCCATCTTCCCTAATTGGGCGTTAATGGCCCAGTGTCAATTTAGGCGAGAGATTAAACGAATTCACAGTAGTATCATGGCTATGACATGTGGTTTTTCACGCGTCAATATATTTAAGTTTTAGGCTTGGTTTCTGAGTTTTAAAAATATTTTTGAAAAAATTAAAAAAAATTATTTTTGTTGTTTATTTTAAATTAAATATTTGTGATATTTTAGATCATTTTGATGTATCAATATCAAAATATTTTTTTAAAAAATAAAAGAAAACATCATTTTGATACATTTCTGAACGAAAAACACTTTCAAAAGCAACATTAACCACAAACAGTCACTTAATGCCTGTTTAGGAGTGTGATTCTGGTTACTTTTAAAAGTGTTTTTCGCTCAGAAATTCATCAAAATAATATCTTTTTTTATTTTTTAAAAAATATTTTTAATATTTGTACATGAAAATGATCTAAAAACACTAAAAAAATAATTTAAAAGCAAAAACAAAAAATTCTCAATTTTTTTTCAGAAACACCTTTGAAATGCGGTGATAAACACCCCTAAATAAATTAGTATAGTTTTAACATCTACATTAGATCAAACATTTTTATAGGTACGAAATTTGTTAACATTTCTGTCAAAATACACATAGTTAAACAACTACGATAATATATAAATAAGATAATGATTATGTACTTTCAAAAGCAACATTAACCACAAACAGTCACTTAATGTCTGTTTAGGAGTGTGATTTTGGTTACTTTTAAAAGTGTTTTTCGCTCAGAATTGCATCAAAATAATATCTTTTTTTATTTTTAAAAAATCATTTTTAATATCTGTACATGAAAATAATATAAAAACACCAAAAAATTAATTTAAAAGAAAAAACAAAAACAAAAAATTCTCATTTTTTTTTCAGAAACACTTTTGAAACACGATGATAAACACCCCTAAATAAATTAGTATAGTTTTAACATCTACATTAGATCAAATATTTTTACAGGTACGCAATTTGTTAACATTTCTGTCAAAATACGCATAATTAAACAACTACGATAATATATAAATAAGATTATGGTAATGTAGATAAATTACAAAATAATTTATAATGTATGAATAATTGAATAACAAAAATTATATCATTTCGACAAGATCAACTATGTTAATGTCCCTTTAGAAGTTTTAATTGCATATCATCGCTCCTCTTGAAAGTTACCCAAGTAAAATATTTTTTTAACCCCTAAACTTTTAAACATCGATCAATTAGAACAAATAATTGTTTTATATATAAATAATTACTGTTAGTCTTAATTTGATACAACATGTTCAAGAATATCAACCATGGAGGATGAAATTAACCTGTAAATTAATTTCAAAGTAATTAAAAAGGAAGAAACCAATGTCTTTGCACTTCAAATTCATGATGGCTCGCATCCATCAAGCATTATCAGCTGACTGCGGATTGTGGACAACCAACCTTTTGAGTGTTGTATTGGTACAGATTAAGGTTTGCTGATGCTATCATCATCACCTTTAATCTCTCGTTGGCCTAGCAATTTTCTGGACACGCCTCAGCCTAACTCATAAGACCACTTCTAAGCAACGCTTCCTCGCGCCTTAAGAGGTAGAATACATTCAAGTAGTCCGTACGACCCCCTGATTTTCTCATTGCACATTCCAAGTGCATGGTGCAGAGTATTATTTAAGTTGTTTTTGAAAGTGTTTTTCTTGTTTATAAATGTATTAAAATGATAATTTTTTTTTAACTTTTGAAATGGTTTGATTCTCTTATAGTCTTAGGTTTGAGCTCTAAGGTTGTTAATATGATGATCACTAGAAGCTTATATGATCATTAACTTTAGGATTGGTAGAATTAGTCGAGATGCGCGTAAGTTGACAAAAACAATCACATTAATAAAAAAATCAAAATGATGTTTTTTTATTTTTAAAAATTATTTTTGACATCAACAAATTAAAATGATATAAAAACATCAAATTAGAAATAAAAATAAATTAATTAATTAATTTAATTTTTTTCAAAAATATTTTTGAAACATAATTCCAAACACCCTCTAACAAAGGTTAAAGTTTTTCATTTCTGGATGCTTATTTAACTTGTAAGAAACTAGACAAGCCTGTATTATTTAGAGTGTGTTTGACATGACTGTTGCTATTGTGGTTGACGTTGAAAACAAACAATTTCATGAAAAGCGCTTTTAGCTGCGGTTCATAACTGAAATTGAAGTGTTTGGTTAAAATTGTGGTTGAGTTTGAGGTTTAATGAAAAGTTGTTTCGAGTGTTTGGTTACCATGTTTTTCATATTGCTGTCAACTTGTGAAATTACCTTAAAGGACACACACATATATATTTTTAAAATATTGTAGATTTAATTATCATAATAATAAAATGCAATTAGTAATTCAAGTAAATTAGACAATCATTTTTTCTCTCCCATCAAACTACTTGCAATTCCATCACGAACTAAATCCATACGTCAAGGCCTCTACGATCCCTTGCTATTTGATCGATGAACAATATTTGGTAAAATATCATCAGGAATAACATCTGCGATCCATAAATAGTGTTGTTTCAGGATCTCCATCTACATGTTGTAGAGATATAATTCCAATGCAAAATCTAGTTGAAAGTTTATGATCCATAATCAATCGAAAAACAACGAGGTTGTGGAGTAAAACGAAGTTACGCACATTTCTCTTTCATCAGGGTTGATCTCTATCTACACAAAGACAAAGAGAAGGCTGTGTGTTATTGCCAGCTTGGTTCGTTCAAAAAATTCCATGCACTCGTTGTCTTCCGGTGTGTTAATGCTTAGAAAAATTCATGTGTGTTAATCCCATGCATGAATGTTGCAACTGAGTTTTTCGAAAAGCATCTCACAGATGCTTTTCGTTAACTGTGACTGTAACATATTTTTAGGTGGAACCCATAGTTAAAAACTGAGGTTCTGTTTGGTTAAAATCACTATTGGCTCTGCAATGAGCCTCAATTGCAGGTCACACTGCAGAGCCAAACACCCACTTAAAGATTCAAAATTTGAAGCGGTTGTACTCTCTTATTCTGATCAAGAAATTGTCATTCGTTAACCAAGACCATTGCCTAATTACCTTCTATGAATCATCAAGGGAGATTAAAAAAAGAGAAGGAGTTAAAGGGAGAGTAAAAAAAATGAAAAGAGAACTCAAGAAACAGAGTTTGTCTCTGTACCCATATAAAGAACTCAAAAGAATTTCAATAGAAATTACTTGTCTTTGCATCTAATATTACAAAAAAAAATAATGATCGCAAGGAAAATGAACAGTTCAAGAAGGATAAGATTTATGTTCATGCTCAATTATAGGCACCGTCCGAGAAACAGCCGCTGTAGGAGCCCTGACATGTCCAACCATCGATACTTGAAGAGCTTCTTCTTCGTAAGCTCTTCTCTCCATCTCCTCCATTCTTGCTTTCTTCTTTACCTGAAAAAACATTGCCACAAAAAGCAAACCCAGTAAAAACACACCCAATGCAGTCCCCACTGAGCTCCCAACCACCACTTTCCACAAGCCGATCTTCCTTTTTATCAGCTGCATTGACGGTGGTGGCGCTGGCGGTGACTTGATCACCAAACCGTAATGCCCATGCCGTTTAGCTACACAAACAAAAAGTGATTCTGGGTCTTTAATTATCACCCTGCCATCATTTTCAAAACTAGCACACAATGGCCTAAATCCATTGGCAGTAGTTGATGCATTGCTGAAGTCTATAGTAATTGGTTTTTCTCCAGCATGAATTCCGATCTCAAAAGAGTCGCTAACATTCACATCACTACCAGAATTATAAGCTAAAAGGCCTAATATAGGCGACACGAGTTGATATCCTGACAAATCATAGTTAGCATAATATATAGGGGACCAGTTAAGATCCAGGTTTTGTCTAACTACCACGAGTCTCTCAACACATGGCTGCACAGCGACACCAATACCCAGATGGAATTCCTTAACTTGAGCACCGTATCTTCTTAGACTGCCACACCGAAACCTCACTGCATCGACTTTGATGCCGGAGAAGTTTGCCGGCAACTGTACAGTCTGCACCTTACCTGTCTTGAAGCGCACGCCACTGGACTTAAGCGCGTAGTCTCTGATGAGTAGATCAAGTAAACGAGCTGATTTGATTCCTTGAGCTTCGACTCTCGCTGAAGTTAATGAAAGAAGAATTATCAACGTGAGAGGGAAGGGAGAACCCATCTCAGAATTATGAGATAGGTTTAGATGGAGTTGCAACGCAATGCAGTGTGGTGCTTGTTTGTTTTTTTGCTGATGATTCTTGTGGATAAATAAAAAAAAATCAGAGCTTAATTTCTGGATCAGCTACTCTCTTTACCTGCGGATGTAACAGAAGCGAAGTTGCGAAGAGGAAAGGTTGAGCTGCTTAGGAATACTTATGACGAAATGAACTTTTGGAAGATTAAAGAAGAAGCGAAAAGAAAAGAAATCCTTTTATTTCCTGCTTTCTATATAGTAGAGAATTCAAGGAATCAGAGTTAGGTGGTCTCGACAGTTTTGATGCAAAAGAGGGTTCATGCGAAGGTGGCAATTTCCACGTAGTCTTGTTAGTTTCATTTTGTTTTTATTGAAATAACTGAAATGTTTTGTATTAATTAAAAAAATAACATAATTTTTATCTTGTTTAAAATTATATTCATTCCAAAAATTGCGCCGGTTCATTTTGGAAATTGCACCCATTCTCAAGGTTGTCAATACAGTTCCGGTTGTCATTCCGGTTTTTCTATTGGTACGGAACGTTTCGTTTTCAGAGCATTTCGGCGTGCTGTTTTGGGGTTGTACTATTCATATATAATTAATTAATTATATATATGAAAAAAATTAAAATATTAATTTAACAAGCATAATTAAAATTCAAGATAAATTAACTTTAAATTATACAATACAAACACAAAATCAAACAAATATAATCTCAAAATTAGAAAAAAAAATCACAAGTTAATAAAAAAAGAAAACGATTTTAAGGTCAGAACAGCACACCCGGAACGCAACCGAGACGTTCCGGCCGGAATTTCCGGAACGGGCCGGAATTAAAATCGAGATGAAAATAATGTCATTTTGTCTGGGTTTTTTTAATAGAACGAACATTCCGGCCATTCCGGACGGAACGAAACAGAATTGACAACTCTGCTCATTCTTGTTAATCGGCTTGCCTCTATTAAACCGCTTGCAAATTTAATATGCTAACCAGGTGGGTGTTTTTATTTTTTTAAAACTCCTTTCCAATTTGTAATGTTTGATTTGCTGATAATTGAGTTTTATTTTTATTTATAATATTACTATGTTTTAATTTATTTTTTGATTAATTATTAAATAAAATTAGTGAGATATATAAATAAAAAACATATTCGAAAGTTAGGATAAACTTGTGAGGTGTCAAAGTGGTCTAAGCGTCAGGTGAGAAGGTTGGGGAGAAATGATTCGGGGCGTGGACTGATGATGGCACCCGGTGCCGAAAAGGAAAGGGCGTGCTCAGGCTCGTCCCTCGCTCCCATGCTCTGATTGTGTTGATGACATGTCCCCCACCCCAACAGCTTTGTGGGTCCCATGGTAGCCTGGCTAGTCATGACATTCCAATATTTTGAACTTAATAAATGTTTCACATAAAAAAACATTATTTTGTTAAAATAAAATACATGAATAATAAAAATATTAAGCTGTTTGGGAGAATGATTGCAGCGGCTTTTGAAAGTATTTTTTATTTATTTAGAAATACATTAAAATAATATTTTTTTATTTTTTTAAAATTATTTTTGATATCAACACATCAAAATGATCTAAAAATATCAAAAAATTTAATTTAAAATAAAATAAAAATAAATTTTAACCAAGTACCACTTTGACCACATGCCAAACTAGTAAATTTGCTAGTAATGCTGCGTTGCAAGCTTACAACAACCGATATCAAGCTTGGTCGCGAGCGTCTGTGACAGTTGATAGTTGACTTTTCAAAATCTAACGAGACTGAGGCTTAGAACATATTAATAGGCCCATAAATAAAAAGTGGGTCATGAAAGACGATAGACCTAGGCGAGAGCCCATAATAAAGTTTCAAAACTGAACTCTTCGTCCTTGCCTCTTCAAAGTTCAAAGCGAAGCAGAGAGAGTGAATGGAGAAGAAGAGCAACAGAGACAGAGACGGCGAGATGGGTGGTGGCGCAGCCCATAACAGACCCTTTCCTCCTCCCGGTCGGGCCCACCCTCCACCTCCTCCTCCTCGTCTCCGCCTCGAACCTATCGATCGTGAAAAGGTCTACCTTTGCCTATGCAGTACTGTTTGTTCTCTCCTACAATAATGCTTATTTTGATGTTGTGGACTGATATTTGTTCTTTTTATTTGTTGAAAATGCAGACTTGCCCTTTATTGCTTCGAGTTTTCACTAAGGTACTTGCAATTTTTTTTAATGGAGATTTTGACGTCGATTTTTAGTGTTTTATAATGCTGAGAAAGGTGTTTTTCTTTTCCTTTTCATTTTCTCTGCTCAAAGTAATTTAAAACTACAACTGCATGCATAGTGTGTTTTCTGAAATGGGTTTATAACCTAAGGTGTTTTTTTTTTTTTTTTTTTTTTTTTTTTTTTTTTTAATTCTAGGGTTTAGTTGTTTAGCATCTCGTTGTGCCTTATGATGAGGTCCCTGTCAAAGCTAGTTAGCAATAGCAGAAGGTTTGTATTGTCTTCGGGTGAGAATTGTACCACCAATGTAATTGGATAGAAGGCTTCATATCTTTTTTTATCATAACTACATTTTATATATAGGCATAAAGCCTAACAACCCTAGAATTCAATGCTGAAATGAAGGACACGTCCTAAGACAAACTAATTGAAATAACAGGAAAGTAAATAACAAACAGTAAATGGATTAGAAAGTGGCCACGTCTTCTATGACTCGTTCTTGCACCCTTCCATGACTTGTACTCAAGCCGCACCATTCCCATGACTTGCACTCAACTGACATACATAGGATTCTTCCTTACTGTTTGGTCAGAACTCCATGGCCTATCAACACTCCCCTCTTTCACAGGATCCATGTCCTCAAGGTCCATGGCTTGAAACTTGTCCTGTAATTCCACAGTGTTCTCCCATGTTGCATCCTCTACAGGTAGTCTACCCCATTTAATCAAACTCACCTCAATAAACTTTGATCCCTTCTTAACCCAACATCTGTCCAGTATAGCCTCAGGCTCCATAATAAAGTCTCCCTCATCAGTAATAGGTAGTAGGTCATTACTGATTGCAGATGCCTCTCCCACCTTTTTCTTGAGTAAAGAGACATAGAATACAAGATGTATTCAAGAAACTCTGGAAGCGGGAGTTTAAATGCTACCTTGCCCACTCATTTCTCAATCAAATAGGGCCCATAAAAACAACTAGCCAGTTCTGGTATGCTCTCATAAAAACCATCTATTGTGGATAAGGTTGTAGCTTAAAAATAAAACTAGATCTCTTTGTAACTGGATGTCACGCTGCTTGGAATTAGCCATTTGCTTCATACAGTCACTAGCCGCCAGAAAACTTTCCTTTAATTGTTGTAGCAAGGTATCTCTGGAAGCAAGGTTTTGATCTACCTCATTGACTGGATAGTGTCCCACATAGTATTGTGGAATGGTTGAAGGTAGCACCCCATACAAAGCCTGGAAGGGCATCATCTCTATAGATGCGTGATAGACTGTGCAGTACTAGAATTCTGCCTATGGAAGAAAAGAACTTAAATTCATTAAAGTGGCTTTTGATGAACCAAGCAATAAAGATTATATTCCATGCATCTGTTAACAACTTCTGATTGACCATTTGTCTGTGGGAGGTAGGCAGAACTCATTTTTAGTTGTGTGCCTGACATTTTGAAAAAATCTTGCCAGAAATTACTGAGCAAAATAGGGTCTTGATCACTGATAATGGATGTGGGCATGCCATGAAGCTTAACCACTCCTAAGAATTTTGCAACCACCATCTTTGCTGTAAATGGATGAGCCAACATAAAGAAATTTGCAGATTTACTGAGACGATCTATCAAAGCTAAGATAATATCCTTGTCGTTGGATAATGGCTGTCCTTCAATAAAACCTTGGTGTGATTTCCTCCCAAACTTGGCTTGAAATGGGCAACGACTGGAAAAGACCCTTAGGTGATAGTGTTTCTGCCATGATCCGTTGGCAAACATCACAAGAGGACACATAATTGTGAACCGCTTGATATATAGAAGGCCAATAAAATTGTTAGGCAAGATGTTTAAATGTACTTAGCGCTAGCCACCAATCTAAGAGTCATGGAATTCTTTGAGAAGTTTGCTTAACCATGGTGGAGTTAGGATGTACCATCACTCTTTTTGTAAAGGACCAATCCATTTTACCACGTGTATGGGGCTCTTGGATTTGCAGCAGCCATATTTTTTTTTAATTTTTCCATATAAGGACTCAATAGCCGCAACCTTAATCTCTTCTCATATACGTGCCTGCAAAATAGATAAAACATCATGAGTGGGATTGCCTTCTACCCTTGAAAGAGCATAAGTTGCATTATTTTCATGGCCCTGCTTGTAAAGTATTTCATAGTCAAAACCCATTAATTTTGACCTATTTTTGTTGTTCAATCGTGACCATGCGTTGCTCTAATTGGTATTCAAGGCCATGTTGATCCGTTTGAATATTGAATTTCCAGTGTGGACGCTAGACTTGTATTGCTTCAATGATTGCTAAATCTCTTTAGCATATGTAGATCAAGACAACTTAGAAGTTCCCAAGGCCCAACTCATGAAGGCAATAAACCTCTTTGTTGAGTTGAAACTGCATAGTAGCTGAAACATCAGATTTTATAACAAAGGGTTCATCAAAATTAGGCATGACAAGGATAGGAGTGGAAGTCATAGCTTGTTTGAGAACATGAAATGCAACCCCCTCCTCATATGTATACTCAAATTTTCCTTCAATAAATTGATGAGAAGACTATCTATTATTCCATAGTTGTGAACAAATTTCTTGTAGCATCCTGTGAGAACTAAGAAATCATGCTAATTCTGAAAATGTTAGTAGGCTAAGGCCAATTAAGCATGGCTTTAATCTTGCTTTGATCCCACTTGTACGTCTTCAGGGGTAATGATGTGACCCAAGTATTCAATTGTTGTTGACCTTAAAATTTTAAAAACTTTTTGAACATGTTCAAGATGCATGGTCCAATTAGGACTATAGATTAAAATGTCACAAAAAATACCCATCACAAATTTACAAAGATAAGAATGGAAGATGGAACTCATAATGGCCTAAAAAATAGAGGGAGCATTGTAAAGGTCAAAGGGAATAACTAAAAACTCATAATGACTGTTATGGGTATGAAAAACAGTTTTAGGAATATCTAGTAGGTTGTATCTTATGATAGCCAATTTTTAAGCTCAATTTTGTAAAGTAAGATGCCCCATGAAGTTCATCTAACATATCATATTCTGTAAGAATGGGAAATCGATCTTTCTGCGCGTCAGCGGTGCCTCGAAACTCGAATAATTGGTCCACACAATTGAACCATTAAGTTGAGCTGTCGTTGGAGAACCGTGGAAATTCAAGCTTAGCCATCTTAGATGAAAACACCTTTCGGCCTTGGTCCATTTCTTCTTTAGTGGTGTAGGAATGATCTTGTTCATTGTTGTTGTGGCTAAAACCTTCCTTTGAGAACAAGGCTACAGATACTGGGTTGATTGTTTCTTCCAATTGGTGTATTTTATTAGTAACTCCCAACTCCATCTTATTAATGCCATCCTGCAGTCTGCCCAACCCCACCTCCAAGTTTTGGATACGCTCCTTGTTAGTCGCCATTGTCCCAAGCTCTGATACCACTAATGAAGTCCTTGTTAAAGCTAGTTAGCATTATCAGGTAAAGATAGTTAGAAATATCAGAAGGTTTGTATTCTTTTTGGGTGAGAATTGTACCACCAATGTAATTGGATAAAATGCATCATATCTTATTTATCATAACTACATATCATAAAGAGGCATAAAGCCTAACAACCCTGGAATTCAATGCTGAAATGAAGGACACGTCCTAAGACAAACTAATTGAAATAACAAGAAAGTAAATAACAAACAGTAAATGGATTAGAAAGTGGCCACGTTTTCTATGACTTGTTCTTGCACCCTTCCATGGCTTGCACTCAACTGACATACATAGGATTCTTCCTTACTGTTTGGTCAGATCTCTGTGGCCTATCACCTTATTTTGAAATTAAGGCATTTGGTGATGTATTAGTATAATGGAGAATTGAAGTGATGCAATCTGTGTAGGTACCAGGGTCTTGAAGCTGTGGATTCCAGTGAAAGTTCCAGGAATTGATTTAAATGTAGTGAAAATCCCCTTAGGAAACTGAATACCAAACTCATTGGAATTGGTTCGTGAGATATATTTCATAATTTTTAGAAGAATTTTGATATTAGGTATTGGTGATGGTAGCTTTCCCTTCAAAAAGAAGGCTTTAAAAGAACTGGAGGCAGGTAGCCAGTCCAAAGAGCATTATTTAAACCAACAATGTATATAGTTTTGGATGATTATATTGTAGTGCAAAAGAATCTGCTTTGCTATTACCTTTAGAATGAAGGGTTTTCCCTCATTTCTTTTTCTTCCCCTTCTCCTTTATCCAAGCTCGTCAAGGGTCATTCTGCCATTCAATTTAGAGTTAGTGTGAGCAATCTCACCATTGAATTCATAAGAAATAGCTCGGAACCTGGTCAGAGATCAGTAATAATACAACCAATTTTTTGAATTTTGATTTATTAATGAATAGATACCACAAACGGGTTGAAATAATCAAAATAGTATCTGACCTCGTGAATAAGCAATGAAGCTTGATGGAATCACTTACTAGATTGATGAATTCACTTTTTATCTGATTTTCATTCTAATTTTCTGCAGATTGGAAGTCATCACAAGCCAGAAGATTTTGCTGTGAGAGGCAAGGAACCAAAAGATGAGGTTCAAATTTATACATGGAAAGATGCAACACTTCGCGAGTTAACTGATCTTGTATGCTGGTTCTTATCCTTCCTCTTCACCCCTTTTCAGAATAATCGATGGATAAAGAAAAAGAAAAAAACAAAGACCTTCCCATCTATGGCTGAGAACAATTTTATCTTCTGTGTTGTTAATTCTAGTTTTTCTTTATCAGGTCAAAGAGGTTGCTCCAGAGGCAAGGAGAAGAAATGCAAAGCTGTCATTTGCTTTTGTTTATCCTGATAAAAATGGCCGTTTTGTGTTGAGAGTGGTATGTGGTACTTTTTCAACCAGCGTATTTATTTCCCTGAATCCCCTATTCTTTTCCTAGTTCTGAACTATCTTATGCCATGTTTTACCTGCCAGAGTTCTGGGCATACACCCCCACTCATTAATTGAAACAAATCGCATACTACAAAAGTTACTGTAAACACACATGTATAAAGAAATTTCCCAATTGTTTAGAAAGTTGTCTTCCTCATCGCCTTCCACTTTTTTTAGGTGGGGATGACACATTCAAGTGGGAGACGACCAGATGATCTCAAGGCACTGGCCGAACTCAATTTCCAGGTAAAACTAAAATGTCCTAGTTTGCAGAATCATTAACAAGCTTAATATTGGGTTTCTCATTGCATTTGTTCCATACTGTAGATCGGAGATTACTTGGATGTAGCAATCATGTGAGGTGGAAGAATTTTCATGAATGGACACCAATGCTATTGTGTATCTGATTTTCGAAAAGCTGGAATTTATTAGATTTTCAAGGTGGAACAGGTGTCCATGTCCTTCATTTTGCTTGTGTTTGGAAATTAATGCCCGAGGGATGTTACAATGAACTTCTGTAAGAATGGTAGTATTACAATGTTATCATATAATGGTTTGTTATACTGGATTAATTCCAATGCTAGGTTGTGGCCTGGATCTAATTTTTTTCCGACCGTGAGGATTTTGTTTGGTATGCTTAATCTAGTTGATTAAACTAAAACTTGAAAATTCTCGACTTGAATTTGTGTTTTTTAAAACTATATTCTTAAAAAAAAAATCTATCATGGTCTTAAATTTAAAAGAAAACATTTAAACAAAGTCTCATGTGATTAAAGATAAAAATATTAATAAAGTTGTGCTCTCCATTCCGGCATTGTTATGCTGACCAACTGGTGGCACCAAGGAAATGGATCAACTCGTGAAAACATTAGATTTGTCAGCTTTTGGTATTGAAAACATTAGATTTGCCAGCTTTTCACTGTTCTAATTCATTATTCCAACACACACTCGGCGGATTATAGAACTCAAAACAAGCGAACTGCTCTCAGCTTCTAATTAACAAGCCTGTGATAGGTCGGATATATAAAACATGTACATACTTGCATATACGATATAAGCAGAGTGAGTCACTAGGATACAATCCAGTGTACACAGCATCTGAAAATTTCTCCTTCACAGTTGCTGGCCAAATGCCTGCGTAAGGCTAACTCTTCTCTTCGCTGCCAAACTTACAAGTTAGTAGCAGTTGTGCTGTATACCCCGCAAAACGGAAAGTTCCTGCGTCCAATAGCCATGAATATTACCATGACGCACAGCATATTTTCTCTGCAGGATGAAGACTGGAATCAAATTTTGAGTCCTAACTATTTATATCAAGCATGGGACACTTACTAGTTTAAGCAGGATGGAGGGCAGGTGGTATTTAGCTCTAATCAAGCTTCGCTTCCTTCTGGCAGTGTAATCAAGCGTGTTTTTGAATCGTACACCAACTCAGTTGAACAGCTGAAGCAAAATATTGCAGCAACGTCACTAATCATAGTCACAAGGTCCCTTGAGCAATGTGGTCAGCAAATAACATGGAACTTACTTTGAGCATTTAAGGTTGTTCGTGGTTCCACCACTTGAAATAGACAATATGGTTCCAAAGAAGGAGCCATTCTCCGTGCCACAGTTGGGACAGGGGCCCTATAAACATGGCATTGATCATCAGTAATATTGCAACGTGCAGCTTGTTGGCACCATGTGGCTGCTGCTTATCAGAGTCTTAGGAAAGAGATATTAGCTCAAATTTTACCTTCAAGATCAAAAAGTTTTTCACAATCGCATTTGTTAGTGTCAGAGCTAACCAGACAATGAGGGGCACAGCAGCAAACCAAGTGAAAAGGAAACTGAACGGCTCTGGGAGCTGCAACTCATCAATTAACATAACCATATAAATATCAAAGATCAATTGAAGCTCCAAGTAATGACTTTATTTTATGTTTTAAACTTTTTGACAGGCCATTTGTAAGTGAAAAAGTATCTCTCTAATATGAAAGAAAGACGAGCAATCAATCCAGTCTCCCTGGTGATCAGTGCTCTAATCATAAAGTCTTGTGATTTACCTCCAAAAGATAAGTGATTTCAAAACCAGTGAGATCATCCAGGAAGAAAAACCTGTCAAAACAACCCAAAAGAAATTATTTCCCACCAGTTGCTGGTAAAATAGATCAAAATCTTCAAGTAAAACTTTTGCCATGATTTGGAAGGAGGCTCCTTCATTTACAAACAGTACAAAAACAGAAGGAAAGGGAAGGCGTAATTAATGATTTACTGTATTTTTTTTTATCAGATTGTACCCAAGAGCTTTAGTTTTTTCAAGAGACAGAAGAGTACTTGTTACTTACAAGCCTAGTGCAACAACAGTTGCCGGGACGTTCAGCAGGAACATCTTCAAATAGTCAACAGACAGGTCACTGTAAACCTGTGGGAAGAGAGTTGGCAGCACATTTTAGGTTAAATCCTGCTTGTCGTTAGGAACATATGCAGAGACTACTTGTCCAGAATACAGAGTTAGTGCATGGTCATCGCCCAGAATTAGAAGCAAAAGAAGCGAAGGGGAAATAATTATAGACAAACGCACCTTTCTACTACGAAGACTGCATCTTGGACCTTCAACAACTATCTCGCTGCCTTCTGTCTGTATGGCAATTATGACAAACATTTTATATTTAGATCTAGCAGCGTAATCCCAATTTAAGCAGCATCATTTTATAATTGGAAAAATGTAGTAAATTGATCTGAAATGGCTAAAAGTATAGAGGACAATGAATGATATCTGAATTCTTTCAAAAAAATTGTTTGCATTCTGTCAAGAACAGATATATTCTTGCAAGTTGAAATTTAACACTGGTGTGGTGATGGTTGTGGAGAAGTACGCAGAGACATTAAAATAGCATCAATAACCTTTAATCTGAGCTTCAGTTTATCAAACTCTTCATCACTCATGATTGGATTCCCTGATACATAAGCAAGAGAGGCTTCAAGAAACTTCTGTTCATCAGAACCTGTGATGCATTATAGAAATACAGCAAAGTCATTAAAAGGAAATGGATGTTATAAAAATTTCCAATTCAGAAGGACTAGTTCCATGAACAAATAAGGCTGCAGGGACTTGATTAAGAAAAGCCCATACTTAGCATAACCACGCTGCTTCCTTGCCACATCAGTTCCTCCTTGAGATTATCAAATTCCTCATTTGACATTATAGCTTTCCCCTCATAATAAAATGCCTACAAAGGGCACAAAAAGTGAACTTCATCAAACCTCTTCCTTGTACAGTGATATTATTCATTTGAGAGAGAAGAACACAGGGTACAGAAAGGAAAATACTGATTCTCCCTACTTGTAGCGCTTGTAGAAAGTCTTGCTCCATTTCACCCACTGACTTCTTGCCTTTCTTGTCCAGGCTACAATATTGCAGGATTTTACCATCATCCATGTCATCTTCTTGGACTTGATCTGAAAAAGAATGATGGGGGTCAGCAAATTCTCCTTTGCCTTCTTGTTTGTTATTTTATATTGATGACTCAAATTGAGTTTCGTTTTAATACCGAAGCACCAAATCAGAAGAAATTTCATTAAACAGCGTAAGAAAAAATAAAAATAGCTGATCAATTAATCTCTAATAGAACAAGCAAACAAATCACTGCGATCAAACAAAACTAAGATAATTGTCAAAATTCAGAAGCAACAGGCATGGTTCAGAGAGAAGATAGCACAAACCAGCTTGTTGGTCAGCAGTGGCCTTGGTAGGAAGTAAAAGCATTCTTCCACGAAGAGTAGACTGTTTTCCATTGAATTGAACTCTGATAGAGCAGGATGGAGATGACAAGGATGAAGATGAAGAGATGATTGGTCTTTGAATAGGAGCAGTGAAGACTCGAGGAGATGTCAAATTGAATGCTAATTTGCTAGCCATTGAAACAGAAGGAAAAAAGAAGAAGAAGAGTACGGTTACTGTGGTGTGGTTTCTGGTGAGAGTTTGTATCGTTGATTGGTGAAAGGGGTGTCGTTTTTGTGATGGTATTTTGGAGGCAGGGAAATAGAAAATGGATAAGGCGATGAGTAAATGTGTGGAGGGAAATGTAACGGTTTTTTCAAAAGATCAAATACTTCGTTTTTGTTTAGCCAATGAAGCCAGCAAAATCTGCCATGTCATTACACGTGCATGGCTGGTATGATGACGTGTTCTTATACGCGGAGTGATGGGCTCTTTCGTGGGCCTTTGTTAGCACATGGGGTATGGATGGTGGTCTTGATCCAGGCTTGGTTGTAAGGGCTACGGTGACGTACCTTTTGTCTGGGTTGGGTTGAACGCTTTCGGCCTCAGCTGTGCTTCAGCTTAAGCCCATCCTCCTCCATTGCGAGCCTATCTATAGACAAAATTAAAGACTTTATTAATTAAATTAAAACAAATGCAGCTCTCATCTCACAAAACACTACTCATGGTAACAGTATTCTTTTCCTAATTTAATTTATTTATTAGAGATTAAATTTATTATTTATTATGGTTTGTTTTCCTTGTGATTCTTTTATAGCCCGTGTTACTGGTTTAGCAGGTTGATTTAGTTTTTTTTTATTTGTATTTTTTTTATTCCTTAATATTAAATTGATTGATAATTAAATTTCATGATTTGTTTCAATTTAATTTCTATTGGGTTAACTAGGTCTCATGATCTTGATCACGAGTTTTGTGGGTTAACTTGAGTTGATTCAAGTTAATTTATTGTGTCATTTAATTTATATAGATTTTTATTTTATTTTTTAACAATGTTTTGATTAGAAATTATGCTTCACAATTTATTTTGATTTGCTTTCATTGCGGTTATCCTAATCTTATTAACAAAGTCATGCGTTTGACATAGTAACTTGAGTTCTCTTTTTTTATATTTTCTTTTCATGCTGTTATCTCAGTTTCATGACCTAAATTGTGAGTTTGGTAAGTTAATACATGTTAATTCGGGTTAATTTTTTAATTGATTTTTTTACTTTTATCATTTAACATCAAATTCATTGAAAATTGAGCTTTATAATTTATTTTTTATAAGGCTATTTTGATCTTATGAATTTTTAATGTTAACTCGAGGTGACCTATTTTTCTTTATCAATTTTTAATTATACTATATTTTTAGTAGTTATTACCAAGTAATTTTCCACCGTTTCATTTACTAATGTATTGTTCCACACTTCCACTATAACTGAATTGAAAAATACAGACCTATAAAATAAATCTAGCTTAAAAACCTGAATGAATCAAACCCTCGTACAAGAAGAGTTAACAATTATGATTTGCGGTCGTTTTAACTATTTTCACTAAAAATGTTAATCGCATTTTTTGAAGGGTCTGTGCATATGTTTTTGTTAAAATGATCTCTCTCTCTCTCTCTCTCTCTCTCTCTCTCGATTTTTGTCAACGTCGTAGCACATGTTGTCGATGGAGTGAACGTAACGCATCTGAGGCTAACTGAGCCTGCCTTGGCTGTGTTACGATTCTCTTCACGTGATTATCCTCCCAAATTCAATGTCTTCTTCAGTACCCAAAGAATCAAATTGAATCCAGCTCGCATGCAGAATTAAATGAAGTTGACAAATTAAGAGACCTAGGGAATCGAAGTCTCGTAATTAAGCACCTGTTGGACTTTCTTCTTGGATCGCAGCTAGCTAGTGCTGCAACAGCACAGTCTGATATGAACCTGCTGCTAATATATATCAGCACAATGCGTGTAATGGATGTGTTGCCTTAATTAATACCACACTGGCAGGATGTGAGGACTGGTAGAGGTACTTACTGCTCTAGATCCCTCTAACCCTCGTGCTTTGACCCTCCAGTCAACCGATCCTGCATGCTCATTCAGCCCTTGTTTTCTGTTAAAGACGAGTCTGGTATAGTTTCTCATCACGTGATTAACCGACCCATCGGCCTCACTCATCTCTCTATCTCTGATCTTTGCCCCTGAGAAACTTTTCCGTAAACTTATATAATGAGGTCACCGTTTCTTCAAACTACTGAAGCATTCTATCAAACGATTCTGTGTTCGCAAAAGACTAGTTTTTTATAATATCGAGAGTGCTATTGCTTTATAATGGCGACGTCATCATTCCTTCTGCCAAGAGTTGAGAGTCTGTCAAGCAGTGGGATTCAATCAATCCCAAAAGAATATATTCGGCCCCAGGAGGAGCTAACTAGTATTAGCAATATTTTCGAAGAAGAGAAGAAGGTCGAAGGGCCTCAAGTTCCGACCATTGATCTGGAGGGAATTGAGTCCGAGGACAGAGTGGTCCGTGAGAAATGCAGGGAAGAGCTAGTCAAGGCAGCGAAAGAGTGGGGTGTTATGCACCTCGTTAACCATGGAATTCCTGATGATTTAATTGATCGTGTCAAGAAAGCTGGGAAGGCTTTCTTTGACCTTCCTATTGAGGAAAAAGAGAAGTACGCTAATGATCAGTCTTCTGGAAATGTTCAAGGGTATGGAAGCAAGCTAGCTAACAATGCTAGTGGGCAGCTTGAGTGGGAGGACTATTTCTTCCATCTTATTTTCCCTGAGGACAAGCGTGACAACTCCGTTTGGCCCAAGACACCCTCTGATTATACGTAAGTTTTTTTCTTTTTCTTTTTCTGAGCCAATTAATACTTCTCTTTTAGTTGTTAATTGCCTGCTACTCAGACTCAAGATCCATGCATGCCCTACATGGGCTCGTACCCGACAGTCACATTCACGTCCAGCTTCGCCATGCATTCCCATTTCTCCAGTTCTTACTTACCAGGAAACTTGCCAGGAAATAGTTAGTAAAGTCAAAATATTTCCATGTAATATCATCTGATCCGAACTTACATTTTAAAATCATTAAATTGTCTACTCTGCAGTGAAGTCACTAGTGAATATTCAAGGCTGCTGAGAAGTTTAGCAACCAAAGTTCTATCAGTCCTGTCACTTGGCCTGGGATTGGAAGAAGGGAGGCTAGAAAAGGAGGTCGGTGGTCTGGAAGAGCTGCTGCTCCAAATGAAGATCAACTACTACCCCAAGTGCCCTCAACCGGAGCTAGCTCTAGGGGTTGAAGCTCACACCGATGTAAGTGCGCTCACTTTTATACTCCACAACATGGTGCCTGGCCTGCAACTCTTTCATGAAGGCAAGTGGATAACGGCGAAATGCGTCCCCAACTCAATCATCATGCACATTGGCGACACTGTTGAAATCTTGAGCAATGGAAAATACAAGAGTATTCTTCACCGGGGGCTTGTTAACAAGGAAAAGGTTAGGATTTCCTGGGCAGTTTTTTGCGAGCCACCGAAGGAGAAAATCATCCTCAAACCACTGGCAGAAGTTGTGACTGAGGCTGAGCCACCGTTGTTCCCTCCCCGCACCTTTGCTCAGCATATCGAGCACAAGCTTTTCAGGAAGACCCAACATGCTCTCCTTCCCGGAAAAGCTGGTTAATGGCAGCACATCGTGTTCATCATGCTATGGCGTTGAAATGGTTTCGTCTATGAGAGTAGTAAAAATAAAAATAAAGTTTCACCTGTGATTTTTAAGCTGCATGTGTAAGGCCATGAATGTGTCTGTCCTTTTTCTATTAATTGCGATGCGTTTGATTGAATAATAAAGATCTGATTTGTATTTCTTACTGATGGAAGTGAAATTTTTAATATATTAATATTAAATGTAAACTTCGGGGTACCATTAGATGTCATAATAAATTGATTATTATAATAGTGACTGGTTGTTGTTTTCATGTTGCAAGGTGGGACAAGAAGCGCAAGTTCGAGGACGATAAATATTGTTTTCTTTTTAACAGTTTATCAATCTCATTTTGTTTCGGCCTACATCGTACCAGTCAAAAAACAGAACAAGACAAAACCAAAACATGGAATCTTGCCGCATGCGCCGTTTCAACCAGGAAAAAAATTAAAAAATAATTGAATTAAGTGAGCACCCCGACACCCCCTTTCCCTGAATCATTGTCACTCAAAATCTCCCTAACACTTCTCTTTCTCAGTCCTTACCTCGATAAAAATCTCAATCGATCAAATTCCTAACACTTCTTCTTCACTCTTCAGTACTGTCTTCACCGTGCAACGTCCTCACCCCAGGCCAATGCTCCTTTCTCCTAGACCAACGCATAAACTCACCAACCATTGCTGTTGGTGACTTGCATGAGCTATGAATCACAGAGCTTCGAAGCCATTAAAGAGGAGGAGGAGTAGGAGGAGTTTGAAGACTTGAAGCTTCTCTTCTGATGTGTGGTGTCTTCGTTGAAAAGTAGGAAGCTTAGTATCTGTTTGGCAACATGTTTGTACCTGTGTTTAAAGGAAAAGCTGGTTCATAATGTTTGGTAAAAAGTGCACCATAGTTTTTTGAACTGTGACACCCACCAAAAAAACTGAGGCCAAGCCTAAGTTTTTGAGAAGCAGCTCGCAGCTACTTCTCACGAAACGCATGCATCCGTGGGTCTCTCTCTTCTCTCTCTTACTGTGGCACAGTCTCCTCAACATGCATCCACTCCTGCAGAAAATTAGGCTAATAATTGGCATATTGTTTCCAACAGCCATGCATTAAAGAAGACTCTTGGCCCCATGTTCTTCTGGTATAGCCCCACCTCTCTCTGCTCATTGATTCTATTTATTCTATTTTCTCGTGTTAAGGTTTATGGTTTTTTCATTTTTATTTTAAATAATAATAATAAAACAGAATAAATAATATTAAATATTGATGAATTGCTGTCGGTGGGGGAATTGGGTGTGTGTATATATTGAAAATGATGTAACTATATTAAAAATATTTGTTTTTTTTTATTAAAAATACCTCAACAAGAGAGTAAAATATTATATACAAAATTAATAATTATTTTTTAAAGTAAAAAATTTAAAAAACAATTTATATATATATGTGTGTCCTTTAACGTAATTTCACAAGTTGACAGCAATATAAAAACCATGATAACCAAACACACAAAACTATTTTTTTTTTAAGACTATTAATACTTCTCTTTTAGTTGTTAATTGCCTGTTACTCAAGACTCAAGATTCGTGCATGTCCTACAGTCACATTCACGTCCAACTTCGCTATGCTTTCCGATTTCTCCAGTTTTTACTTACCAGGAAATGATAAGGGTGGAAGCAGCACAAGTATTGTTGGTGAAGTCAGAAAGTTTGCATGTAATATCATCAGATCAGAACTTACATTTTAAAATCATAAAATTGTCTACTTTGCAGTGAAGTCACCAGTGAATATTCAGGGCTGCTGAGAAGTTTAGCGACCAAAGTTCTGTCAGTACTGTCCATTGGCCTGGGATTGGAAGAAGGGAGACTAGAAAAGGAGGTCGGTGGTCTGGAAGAGTTGCTACTCCAAATGAAGATCAACTACTACCCGAAGTGCCCTCAACCAGAGCTAGCTCTAGGGGTTGAAGCTCACACCGATGTAAGTGCACTCACTTTTATACTCCACAACATGGTACCTGGTCTACAGCTCTTTTATGAAGGCAATTGGATAACGGCGAAATGTGTCCCCAACTCAATCATCATGCACATTGGTGACACTGTTGAAATCTTGAGCAATGGAAAATACAAGAATATTCTTCACAGGGGACTTGTTAACAAGGAAAAGGTTAGGATTTCTTGGGCAGTTTTTTTACAGGGGACTTGTTAACAAGGAAAAGGTTAGGATTTCTTGGGCAGTTTTTTGCGAGCCACCAAAGGAGAAAATCATCCTCAAGCCACTGGCAGAAATTGTGACTGAGGCTGAGCCACCAGTGTTCCCTCCCCGCACCTTTGCTCAGCTTATCGAGCAGAAGCTTTTCAGGAAGATCCAAGATTCTGTCCTACCCGGAAAAGCTTGTTAGTGGCAGCACATCCTGTTCATCATGCTATGGCGCCGTTGAAATGGTTTCGTCTATGAGACACTAAAAATAAAGAAGAAAAGTTCTTTTGTGACAAATTTTCAAGGTTGACCGTGTTGTCCTTTTTGAATTGATTGCGATGCACTTGCTTTGATTGAATAATAAAGACCTGATTTGTATTTCTTATTGATGGAAGTGAAAATTTTAATACATGGAAATCTGGAAGAAGAATACGGGGACTATAAAAATGATGGGGAAACACAAATCCCAAATATATATATAAAAAAAAGAGAAGCATCAGAAGACACAATCAAAATGAGAGAATGAGGTCTTGGCCCGCGTGTAGTAAATTACTAAATTAATTCAATTCTGGGTTATTTTTTCCTTTTCCATTTGGACAACCTGCATACCAGTTCTCCAATTATGACAAAGATCACGCATTCATCCTCAAACTACGTACCTCTTTCGTATGATTTTACCATTTTATATTTGTATTTATCAGGAATTATAAGAAAGAAAAGATGGTGCTTGCTATTAGTGCAAAAAGATAAATGAGTTCCGGGATTTACTATTGATTTACTGTTCAAATTTACTATAGCACTACACATATATTACAGTGGATTGTAATATTTAAATTATTATTTTATTCCTGAATGCACTATTATTTTTGCCTTGGACTCAGGGGTATTTTTAAATTTTTATATTTTTGTGCATAGTAAAATACCCATTACACCCTCAAATAAAACAAAAACCAGAGTTGTCGCTGGGGGTGTCTATGTAATTTCACATTTCCATTACACAATACAATAACTCTCTTACCCTCTGATAAGGACAAAATGTAAGTGTTGCCTACGGGGCTATTTCTAGAATTTTATATTTTTTAAAAAATATCTAACTACGAATATGCCATCATATAAAATAAAATACAAGAGTTGACTGTAGGGGTTGTTTGATAAATTGGTTTCGGGTCATCAATATCGGTTCTGCCTTTGTTTCTCTCGGTTTAGAGAGGAGCTTACTGTTGTGGTTTGATTTTGTTAATATTGTTTTCCTTTTTTTTTTGTTGATTGGTTTTCCAGTTACTGTTGTGTTCTGGTTTGTTTTTTTTAGTTGGTAGGATTTTGTAATGTCATTTCATATGTTTTTTTCTGTGTTTTTTGCAAGGTGGCATGCTGCTGTTTTGACTTGTTTTCTGTTGGTGGTTGGTGGGGTGGTTTTTGCTGGCATTCTTTGTGGGTTAAGTTGCGTGTTATATATTTGTCGTTCTCATTTTCTTTTGTCTTGCTACATGGTTTTGTTTTCTGTGGTTCGTCTCCTGCCTTTTCTTTTTTTGTTCCTTTTCTTTCCATTTATTTTACAGTCTATTTTGTGATTTGTTCTCATTTTTTGAGTGTTGGTTTTTAAGGTTCTAGTTTGCTCATTGTGCACTGTTGATGCCAAGATTTCAGTGGGTTTTTTGTATTGCTC
The DNA here is from genome assembly GCA_027405865.1 of Salix purpurea. Classification (NCBI taxonomy): domain Eukaryota; kingdom Viridiplantae; phylum Streptophyta; class Magnoliopsida; order Malpighiales; family Salicaceae; genus Salix; species Salix purpurea. The sequence goes on along the minus strand of JAOWLH010000026.1, from coordinate 3,620,653 downwards.
CTGAAGCTTTTGAAGTATGTTATGTATGTTTTTTATGGTTGCTTATCGGTTTGTTATTTGTGTTTGTGTTCTTACTACTATTTTTAATGTTGTTGTTGCTGTTGTTGTTGTTGTTGTTGAGGTTGTAAGATGGTTGTTTCAGTGTTTTTTGTGTAGGATATTAAGTTGATTCTTTGTTGTGTTTTTGTTATTTCATTGGTGTTTTGGTTTGGCTCCATTTCTTGTGTTTTTTTGTGTGTTTTTTATGTCTTTGTTCTGCGTTTTTTCTGCCATTACCTTTGTTGTTTTTCATTCTTCTTTGTTGTTTTTATCTTGTGTTTTTTCTTTCAATGCTTGACTGTTTTGTCATGCTCTCTTGATATATTTTAGTTGTTTAGAAATTATCCACCCAAGATGGCTCTTCAAGGTTGTTGTTTTGGTTGGATGGAATGGTGGCAGTTTTTTCCTGGTGTTTTTGTTGTCATGTTGGTGTTTTTGTTTGACACTTTCTTTGTTGTTTTAAAGAATCTTTTTGTCTTTGTCTTGTATTTTCTGTTGTCATTGACTGACTATTTGGGCTAGGTATGCTTGCGTGTTTTTTTTATGTTGGGACAATTGAGTTTTTCGGCTGAAAATACCTATGCATGTGCTACTACGCTATGCTATTGATGTTTGGTGATAAACCACCCAAAATGATTCTCTAATGTCTATTTTGGTTGAAATGCTGGAATATTTTTTGGATGTGACGTAATATTTTGGTCTATTTTGGCTGCGCAGTTTTATTTAGGTTTGTGTTTTTTTGTCTTTAGAACTATTGATTTCTTAAATTACAAGAATATGCGCTTGTGCTGTCTTGGTTTGGTTTTGCTATTTTGAAATAAATCATCCGCGATGAATCTCCAATGCTTATGTTTTGGTTGAAATTTTGGTTTTTTTTGGGATATGATGCAATATTTGATCTATTTTGGCTTCACAGTTTTATTTAAACCATTGTATTGTATTTGTGGTGTTTTCTTGTGGCTGTTTAATTGCGTCTAGGTGTTTGGGCTAGATGGCTTGCGTTTATTTTGCCGTATTAGCCTTTTTTTTCATCAGGTTTTTTTTTAATAAAAAAAAGCACAATATTTGGTCTTTTTTTGTGTTTGTTTTGAAAACATTCTGTTTTTTTTTTTTTTTTTTGTCTTTTGAGCTATTGATTTTTTTGAATGCGAATATATGCGCATGTGGTGTTTTAGTTTGTTTTTGTTGTTTCAAAATAAATCATCTGCGATGATTCTCCAACGCTGATGTTTTTATTAAAATGCTGGAATTCGTTTTTTGATATGACACAATGTTTTGATCTATTTTGGCTTCGCAGTTTTGTTAAGGTTTGTGTTTTTTTTTGTCTTTAAAAATATATAAAAAAACTTTTTTTGATAATAAATATGTTGATAATAAAATCAATATTACATATAACCAAACGGAGATTACATATAATTGGATTATCGTAATAAAGGTCAAATTGTGAAACAATCACATTACATAACTGGGTAATCCTTTCCTTCAATCTTAAAGACCGATTGCAGAGGCTTATTTGAAAAGAAGGCCTTCAAATTGGTAAAAACTAGTTCATTTAATGCTTCGAGTGATTCCGGGGTGAAAATAGCACGGTGTGGAGACAAAACTACATTATCAAGTTCAAATACCTCTCTGGGAACATCCGGCTCATTCTCAAACACATCAAGCCCTGCCCCAGCAATATCTCCCCTCGACAAAAACTTCACCAGCAACTTTTCATCAATGAGAGCTCCGCGTCCAACATTGATGATCACCCCTTCCTTTCCCAGTGCTTCTAACACTTCCCTGTTGATTATATGGTGAGTTTGTTCTGTCAGGGGACAGCAGAGAATGAGAGCATCATTGTCTTCTGCAAGGTCAACGACATTAGCGTGGTAAGAAAATGGAACTGATGGCTTCTTCTGTCGTGAGTTGTAAGCGATGCTACAGCCAAAAGCCTCGAGTCTTTTTCCCACTTCAAATCCGATTCTTCCCAGTCCAACTATCCCAACTCTTTTTCTTCCTAACTGCAATTACATTTGTGCTTCTTGATAAACAATTCACCATTAATATGCTTTATCAAATTCAATACAGCAACGAAAATGAAGCAATGTTGCCCATCCCTATATACACCAATAAACAAAAGCAGCGATACTTAATCTTGTCATAAATGTCGTATGATAATTAATGTCATTTCCTACATAACAAGCATTATAAGCACTTAAAACCTACATCAAAAGTTAAAATCTCCTTGACTTTTTTGACTGCATCCAAAGGGGTGTGAATTGTTTCCCTTTCCAGCCCAATATAGACTCAATCCATTTAACTAGCTTGTAAGTAATCATCTCAGTTAAAAATTTAAATATTTTAATGAGATCTCATAATATATTTATATTATTCTATAATATATATTTTCAAATGAAGGCTCTAAAGTGGTGAGATTTAAACTCGTAATCGTTGGGTCAATAAAAATCTGCACTCTAATTTCTATCAAATAGAATGAGGATAATGAAATTCAAACTCGTGATTATTGAATCAACAAGACTCTGATACCATGACAAGAAACCATCTTACCTAAAAACTTAAACTTTTATATTATTTTTTAACACTAGCTACCTCATATTTAGCAAATATCAGAGTTATCTTTCTCTAACAAATATTTCCAAATAATACCAACTACAAAATCAAGATTTGACTCCATCGATCGTTCATGAGTTCTTGGAAAAAGAATATTTCTAGATATCGCTCTATTACCTCATGTTGGTTTAATTAACTTTAGTCATGCGGCTGAGGCTTTTAAGGAGATTTAACCATATATAGCTCTATCAGTTCTAAACGTACCAACTTCAAGCTAAATTATGAATTCAGTCAACAGATGAGTTTAAAGCTAAGAAGATGGAGAAAACAAGATAATAAACCTTGAAACCAAGTGGGTAGTCTCTGTTAACTTGCCACAAGCCGGCACGAACGTAGCGGTCAGCAGTAGATATTCTACGGCAAACGTCAATCAGCAGTGCCACGGCATAGTCTGCAGCATCCTCCGCAAATGCTTTGCTGGCATTAGTCATAATAATTCCACGGCCTCGACATTCCTCTAGATCAATGTGGTCAACGCCAGCACTGGTTGCCACTATGAACTCCAAAGAAGGAAGGAGCCCGAGGGTTTCTGCACCCAGGGGAGTATTGTAGAGGCAGATGAGAGCTCTGACAGATTTTGCATGGTTGGAGAGGAAGGAGCTAGCAGGTTCGGGTGAATCAGCTGGATCGAGGAGGTGGAAGTGAGGCTGTAGGATTTCTTTCAGCGGCGAGTTGAATGATGGAAGACGATGCAGGAGGACTGTAGGGAGGTCGTTATTTCTCTCCATGTTGTTTTTTGTTCCTGGAATCATGGCGATCGCGAGGGTGGTGCTTTTATATATGCTGTCCTTCTGTCTTTCCTCTATTTTCTTTCCTTTTTTGGGAGGCAAGCCCGGGGCCGCTGTATAAAAAAACCCACAGCAGTTATCTAATTGCATTAAAAATGATACCCAGGCTGCCATCTACTTCCAAAACTCAAGGTGAGAGCATCTTCACGGGGGAGATGCTAAATAGAAAGTCAATATATATATTTATTTATTATTTTGGCTTTTCAGTGTTTATTTTATACCAGCTATTTACTGGCATTTCGTTGCGGCTACAGCTCTCTTTTTTCAATGCAAAAAAATATTAAGAGTACAAGATTTTTTTTATAATGATATAAATTTGGATAAAATAATAAATTTGTGCAGAATTTTTGTGATGCGCGAGGCTCCAATGAAATATATGAATTTTAAATCGATAAAAAAATTATTTGTTTAACATGTTTCAACACAAACACAATCATAAAATTATCATCTCCATTAAAAAAAACAAGAAGATTCGGATACCGAATCATCGAAATCACTGTATTAGGATCAATTCATTTTATAATTTCATTTAAATTAAATACAATAATAAAATAATTTGTATAAACACATACAATAACCAAACAAAAAAAAATCATTAATTTTTCACCTACAAAAAGAAGTAAACATCATTGAAAATCCATTGTTACGTTACTATTATTATCATGACTATAGCAGTTAAAATTATCATCACCATTACTGCCCAAACAATGAAAAATATTAAATTGCCCCTAAAAATAAATAAAAAAACCAAACAATTTTATGAAAGAGTAAGCAAAAAAAAAATAAAGAAAAACAATCACTAAAATTATCACTATTATTGCGAAAAGAATGAAAAACATAAAAATATTTTGAAGAATATTTTTTTTTTAACAAAAGAGCAACCAAAAACAACAACACCAAAAACCAAAACGAAAATAAATATTATGAGAAAAAAAAATATTTGATGTGAAAAACTATTAAAAATAACAAAAAATACTAAAAAAAAGAACAAAGGCAAAAGAAGAAATATCAATTTTAAAATGAACATCAATATAAATTAAAATTTGAAGACTAAATTGGAAAAAAAAAACTCAACAAAAAAGAAAATGACAAAAACCAAAATTAAAAGCCTAAATACATATACAAACAAAAAATAAAAGATTGTCCAAGAAGGACAGAAAATATCAAAGTAAATAACAGCAAATAACAAATTAAAAGAATAAAAATTGATCCAAATTAAAACCTATCTAGTGAAAAAATCCAAGGAACCAAATACAAATCAAAAATCAAAAAATAAGAGCTGAAATGAAAAATAACATATATGATAAATTTCAATTAAATAGCAAAATTGAAAAAAACAAACAAAACAAAACTTCTATAGAAGAAATCAGGAAGAAAAAAGAAATCAAAGTTGAGGGATTGAAATGAAACACCTACCAACATATAGGGCCGTCATGTATTTTATCGCTGTAGAAGAGAGAAAATAAGGAAAAAATAAGAATCGTCCACCGTCAATCCTCCCCCCTTCATCCACTGACCTGCGCATCATCATGTGGAAAAGAACATGACAGCACATCTAAAAACATGATGGTCAAACATTTTCACCGAAAGACATCAAATGCGCTGTCTGAAAAACGTGTTCGGTAAAAAATCGTTGGCGCGTCAAGCAGACTCATTTGCATTAATTCTGAAAAAATAATATAAATATAGAATTACCCAAACACACCCTAGAGCAGGTGATAACAACGAAAAAACCAAGCATGAAAATATCATCATACCCCTAGCGTCAACCCTGTGTTTCTTGTCGTTTTTAAGGGCATTTAGGAAGTTTCATTGTTCATAAAAATATGAAAAAACAGAAGTACCTTTGACATTAGCTCCTTGTTTTTGTCTCATCCCATGGTAAATTGGTTATTTTATTGTTCATGTTTAGATGAAAAAACCCAAAATATCCCTGCATTGTCTTTGTTTTTTTTGTTTGTTTTCAGGATTAAAAAATTAGTTGCACTATTCAAATAAAAACTGAAAAAACATACACACTCTCAAACAATCTGGAAATGACACATGTGCCCTGAAAATGTTCAAAATACCCATGGCACCAAGGGTAAATTTTATAGGTTGAAGGGCAAAACAATAATTTCACTATTGAAATCCAAAGTAATTTATGTTTAGTAACAGAGTGAACATCAACGTGTTTTATATATTAAGTAAAGTTTTAATAAGAGTGTTAAATAAAATATTTATTTAACATTTCTTTTATAAAAATACTATTATTACATATCTTGTAAAAATATCAAAATAATATTTATTGTGTTAATCTTTAACTAGTTTTTTTCTTTGATTTTTTTAAATATATTTTTGTTTTTATGAGATTATCTGTCTTGTGATTTGTATCATGTGTTTGATAAGTTCACTCGCATTTTTTTAATTGATTTTTTTTCAATTTTATCATTTAATATTAGTTTGATTGAGAATCATATAAATTATTCTTAGACATGCTAAGTCAATCAAGTTATATAAGTTATTAAAATAATTATGTATCAAATATATTAAAATACAAATGAAACTTTTAAATGACTTTTTACAATTTAAATGCACACAAGCAAAAAATAATCATATTTATACTATTTAAAAATTCGTTATTATTTTGGCTCTTCTAAATGCATCTTTTTTTGAAAATACTCTAAGCATTAAATAATATATGTAGAAATATATTATTTTGGTTTTTCAATACTTATTTTACATACTGTTGAGGAAGTGCTCAACAAAATGTCATTTTAACATTTCTCTAATAAAAATATTAATCCTACATATCTTGCAAAAATACCAAAACACTATTTATTGCAATAATATATTTTTTTTCACTAGTTTTTTTATCCATTAATATTAAGTTGATTAAGAATTATCCAAGTTATTTTTAGACTTATCAAGTCAATTAGATCATATCAAGTTATCAAAATAGTTGTGTCTCAAATATATAAAAATACAATTAGCTCTTTTAAATAACTTTTTTTTATCATTAAATTGCACATAAGCAAAATAAAATATTATATTTATACTATTTAAAAAGACATTAATAATTTAGCTCTTCTAAATAACATCTCCCTTTAGAGATGCTCTTAGATTAAGAGAAATCACCTCATGGAAGCTTGGGTAATGGAATTGCTACCAAGTATATAAAAAAAAAAAAACATTAGCATTCAAGTTTATTAAAAGGTGAAAACAATGTTCATCTAAATACAGTAGTACAATACGGATGGTAACAATATTTTTAATTTTTTCCATTTGGAAAAAAAAAATCATAAGCTAATGGTTAAGGGTAGAATTATCTTTGTAATAAGACTATTTTGGAATTTTAAAATTGATTAGGGATAAAATAGGTATTTCAGGTTTTAATTGTGTCACAACATAATCTTTGAATCCATGATCGGCACATAAACAAGTTCCTCCTTTTAAGTTCATTACCTATACAAATTGAGACATACATACAAACTTTTTCTCTTAATTCAATTAGAATCCTTTGCAACATTTGATAGTATAATTAATTACATAATATAAATGAATTATTTTAATACAATCAGTAAATATGAAGCATTAACTAGACATAACATAATAGCATATCACTTACAAACAAAAGAGAAGATTTTAAAAGTCCAACAAAAATGACCTGCTAACAAAGCTATACGTCTGAAAATGATAAATAATGAGAGAGTAAGTTCAACAACTTAGTGAATAAATAACATTCAATATACACCTACAAGGTAGTACAACAATGAAAATATATACAAGTTTTACTTCATGCTTTTATAGGTGAGTTTCACAAGCTAGTCATAACAAGAAATATCATGAAATAAAGCTCATAAAAAAAAACATTATGCGGTGAGTATGACACTCTAGTTTGAGATGATCAATCACGATAGGTTGGTGGCTCCTCTAACCAACTTAGAGTTTAGAATTACAATGTACATAAAGATTAATACTACCATGTTAGCATGATTATTTGAATTGGTACACCATAAAGTCATAATCAAATAAAACAAAATCATTTCTTAAAGGCTTAACTCATACAATCAATCAAATGCGGAGATACATATAATATCTCATATCAAGGAATCAATTTCAGCAGATGATCATGCATTATCATCGACGAGAGATAATAAGCAATATATATATATATATATATAATTCAAGAAGCATGATCCATTTCATATTAACAATTAAAATATCTTTACTATTTCTCTTGCATATGAAATATTATTTACTTACCTGACTTAAAAGTAGAAGGAACAAAAACACAAAAATCAAAGGATATCCTACTAACGCTTAGCATGTGGAATATCAAGAGTATATGAATGCAAAAGAAGAAATACTCAAAATGTACCAAAAAAGATAGTAAAATCTATCTAGTATACTTAATTTAGGGTCTAACTCGTAACCCTATATGTTTAGGGACAAAACTTAACCTTTTCTATAAATCCAAAAATCAAATGGTCGTCTGAGATTCTATCTTCCTGCATTATTCATGCTCAATTGTTTCTCCTATAAAATATTCGCAATACATCTGTATAAAATGACACTTACCTCCAAAAGGATGGGAAAATCATGGCATTGAACTCAGATGGCTGGCACTGCTTGACATTCTACCGACTGCCAGGATTAACTGGAACAGGATGAGCTAGTGAGTTTCACTTATTTCACGTCTACTTTTATTTGCTCGCCCTCTAGAATGTTTTGCTGCCTCATCCTGCACTATGAATTGAGTCTGTACAGTGTAAGATGGAAAGACCTGCAACAGGTGTGCATGCATGTATTTGTGTGTGTGTGTGTGTGTGTGTGCAGGCAAGGAGATAGGGGGGAGATATATTGTTTTGACACTATAGAAAAATATTGATGTGGTCCTCAACACAATGTTGTGATACACTCCTGAGCTCTTTATTTCCAAAAGTAGAGAAAGTAGAATTACATGATCTAGATATGTATATGCCAAATGATTTTGAAGAAACACAATGTTGAAATCCAGTCTTGATGCATTCATTGCCAAGAGTGGAGACTGCTCAGTTACATGATCCTGATACATTTAAGGGAGATAATGGACAGCTACATCAGTCCTTTTGGACGGGTGATACTAAAGGTTTGTTTGAAAAGAATGCCTTCAAGTTGGCAATGATTACATCCTGTAAGGCTTCAAATGATTCTGGGGTCGCGACAGAACAATGTGGCGACAACACAACGTTATCTCGCTCAAGCAATTCTTTTGGCACATTAGGCTCATTCTCAAACACATCAAGACCAGCACCGCCAAGCTCCCCTCGCACTAAAAATTCCACCAGTTGCTTCTCATCAACAAGAGGTCCACGTCCAACATTAATTATCACCCCTTCCTTCCCCAATGCCACCATAACATCCTTGTTAACTATATGGTGAGTCTCATCATTCAGTGCACAGCAAACAATGAGAACGTCACTATTAGCAGCAAGGTCAATAGCATTTTCATAATATGGAAACAAAACAGATGTTTTCTTCTTCCTTGAAAAATAAGCAATGCTACACCCAAAGGCAGCCAGCCTTTTTGCTACTTCAGAGCCAATACTTCCCAGACCCAAAATCCCAACTCTCTTCGCCCCTAGCTGCGACAACAATGGATATGCATGGTTAGTACCAGCTTCTCAAATGACATAACTTTCCCAACTATTCAACTGCAAATATGTGCTTACCAAAAGAAGAAAAGGATGATAATTTATTTTCTTCTTTATCTAAGATTATGCAAATTAACCACAATCCCAACCCATTATTAAGGCCCTACATATGCATATTATTAACCTACAAATTCAAATGCACTACAAGATTATATGTAAACCATCAGAAATTTAACAGACCAAAGTCAAACACTTTCTCAGCTTAAACAGCAATTTAACACTAGTTTCAACAACCCCCTAAAAGAATGAAATATCTCAAGTCTCAACTTTTTTCCTGTTTACATCCGGTTGCTTCATTTCACCAACAGCAAGTAGAAGGCAGGACAGTAAGAAAACGACAAACCTTGAAACCAAGCGGAAAATCACCATTAACAGGCCAAAACCCATCTCGAACATACCGATCACCAGCAGGTAACCTCCTCAAAACACCAAACAACAGCGCCACAGCATAATCAGCCGTATCCTCAGAGAAAGCAGAGCCGGCGTTGGTGACAGCGATGTTTCTCCGACGACACTCAGTAAGGTCAATGTGATCAACACCAGCACTAGATCCCACAATGATTTGTAGAGAAGGGAGGCGATTGAGGGTCTCGGGAGTTACAGGTACGGGGCCTATACAGAGGAGGGCGCGAATGGAGTGGAGGAGAACGGGAGAGGTGGGTGGGGAAGTGATGGGGTCGAGGAGGTGAAATTGGGTGGATAAGCGGTTTCCAGGAGGGAAGTCGAAGGTTGGGAAACGGTGGACTAGTACTGTGGGGGGGTCTGTGTTTTGAAAGTTTGGGTTTTCGCCAGCCATTTTTGCTAAGGTTGCAAGTTGCAGGATTGTATTTCCAAAGACAATATTGAACTAGTCTTGCCTTCGTTGGAGCGAGTGGTTGTACGATGTTTGTTTTGTTTCATTTTTTTTATATTGAAAATAGATTAAAATAAAAAATTATTTTTATATAAAAAAATCAAAACAATTGAAAAATATATAAACATTAAATTATTAACTGAATCACCCACCAAAACACGCACTTTACTTTAAAGGGCGGAGAAGTCGAGGCACATTCACACCGCTGGCAGGTGGCACACGGCACGGCGGTCATCAGCTGATAATTTGACCGTCACCGCTATAAAACAAGTACATATTATATCTTGGTCCTTGTAGTTTCAGAAATGGATATTCTCTTATGATAGCAAAAATTATAAAATCCCATAAGTGGAAATAAAAAAAATATTGAGATCAAGAACCTATTATTTTATTCTAATACAAATCCATAATAGACATTGTACAATGAATTAAGTGAAAAATATACTTATTTTTTTATTTTTCTTACATTATAAAATTTAATATGTTTGGAATTTATTAAAAGTTATTTCAATGAGTTTGGTATGCATAATAAATATTTTTAATTTATTGTTAAAAAATAAGATTTTCTGCATTTTATGTTTCAGGCTATACCTTTTTGCGACGAATGTTCTACCAGGTTATAGTTTTATAATATGAATATGGATTGAATCAAAGTTAAAGTATATCTGTCAAACTTTCCAGGATCGTATTATTGATGAATATATTTTTCTCATTGCTTTATACAATAGTTATTGATTAGTTTTAATAAATGCATGCACAATTTTGTTTATTTACATCTAGAAGTTTGTTTTATTGTAAAAAAAACACTTTGAAGAATTTTGTCTATTCATTTTTTTAATTATGTTTTGATATTTTAGATTTGATGCTTATTTTTATGATTTTTTTTCTTGAACCTCTTATGAAAGTTTCATTGTTTTTAATTTAACCCTTCAATCAAGTTTATAATGTTTTTTTTTTTTGTCTTAGTTCTTTTGAATTTTATCATTTTGTTAATATTTTTATTCTTTTCAATTTAACTCTCAAAATTTAAATTTTTCATTGCCTTTTCATTTATTTATATTGCAATTCTAACCCTCATTATTTTTATTGTGTTTTTTTATTATTGATTTATTGTGTCTTCTTTTTGTGATTTTAACCCTCATGATTTTTTCATGTATAATATTTTCAGTCTTATAACTTGTTTCATGGTTTAGAAATTTAACAACTAACTTTTTTATTTTTTTGGATTCGAGTTAATTTTTCTTTCTATGCAATTATTCTATTCTCATTTGTTTTTATTTTTTTAACAAATAAAATCATTGAGATGTTTTGAGAATATGTGAAGATATATTTCTATAATATTGTCAAGCATTTATCTTTTGTATTGAATCGTTATTTTTATTTATTTATTTATTATTAGTATCTTATATTTTAATATTATTATTAAATTGATCAAGTTTATTAAACTCATTCAAATCAATTATTTTAGTATTTTCTATTTGTTAAAAAATATTTATACATTTTTATTATTTTTCATACAATAAAAAAACTAACCCACACCAAACTAGTAGCATCTGCATATATAATTTTAATATTTGTTTAGGTGAAAGGATATAAATATTACGCGTGAGCTAAAAAAATTTGTAAGAAAACGCCAAAACGTTAAAATTATAAAAAAAAAAAAAAAGGTGGAGTCAGAAAGAAAGCAGAGAAGAGAGGTAGGAAATAAGAGGAGAGCGGGTCATGGAGAGCAACAAAAAGAAGAGAACAACATCATCAACAACAACAGTAAGCAAAGAGGAGGTAATAGCCAAATTGAAAGAAGATGGTGACTTCGACAATCTCCGTCTCAACATCATCCGCAAGCTCAAAGACACCGTACGATCGAATCTCTCTCTCAATCCTCCCTAGGTTTTTCTTCATTGCTTTTAATTTAATCACTGACGTTAGAATTGATGTGCCAACTCAATGAAAGAATGACTTATCAAGTAGTAGTGGTTAAGGGATCTGTTGACTAAATTTTTAAAAGGGAATTTTCTTTTCTTTTTTCATTAATAAATTTTAATGCGAAAGCAAGGTAATACTTTAGTAATTTGGGAAAGGATGGAGGATTGGAAGGGAGATAGGATAGATACTAACCCACCCACCCATCCAGTTAGTTTTTTTGATTAGCTAGGGAAGGGAAGGAAACCAATCCTCCCCTTTTCCCTTCCTACAAAGCGAGTGTAGATGTTTAGGAGTCGATTGGTGTAATTATATTCCTTTACAATATGAAAACACTGAACTTTGTTTAGCTTTAGGGGCACTGGCACCGGCATTACATTGGAGGGTGGGATTGCAGGGTATTTTTAGGTTTGAATCTTGACATTATGCTTTTTGATTGATCTATAACGCTTTGGCATGGGGAGTGTTTTTTTTTGGATTTGTGTAGATTCTCATTATTAACGTCTAAAACCTCTATTGGTACCCCCACCAAACTGAACTTTTGTTTAAGGTGAAAAGCTGGATAGTCTTTGATCCTCGTTGCCACTAACTGCTCTGAAGCATGTGACAACTGACTTGGAATTTGATTAAGAAAGGCCTGATTGAAATATCTGGTGTGGTCTTGTGCTTTCTTGTTACTTCATCAGTATCTCTAAATAAAAGCTTTGACTGGCAGGAAGAGTTGCGCAACAACATTATTTCCATTGTGAGACATTCAGCAGCACTTAATCGTGCTGGTGCTGAAAGTTTGACACCTCGACAGCTTTTTGATGACTTATACGACGAGGTTGGGTAAGTTTCTCATTTTGAATATGATTTCTTGGAGGGGCTACCAATCTTCTTTGTAAGGTGGGGCTCTAGCATATCTGCACAAAATGTTTGATTTTTTTTCTATGGTTTCAGAGATTTGGTTTTGTGAACTTTATTTTTTATTTTGAGAAATTCCAGAATTCAAGTTAAACTCTTTGCCAAAGAAATTGGAAGCTATTCAACTATTGAATTGATCCGAGTCTTGAAAATGCTTTGCATTTGATGATGGTTGCTGTGCTTTGTTTGCAATCACTAGGAACAAACTGACAAGCCAAGTTTCTGCTGGTGTATGGAAAGTCATTAGATCAGCTGATGGAATGAAAAATGAAATCACAGAGACAGTGCAATCTGTCTATAATAAATTGGTCAACCCTGAAAGGAAGGAAGATGGTGAATCATCTACTCACGGTGCAATGGTAGTCGACAATGGAACTAATTATTAAAATTTAAATATTTTAATGAGATCTCATAATATATTTATATTATTCTATAATATATATTTTCAAATGAAAGCTCTAAAGTGGTGAGATTTAAACTCGTAATCGTTGGGTCAATAAAAATCTGCACTCTAATTTTTATCAAATAGAATGAGGATGGTGAAATTCAAACTCGTGATTATTGAATCCACAAGACTCTGATACCATGACAAGAAACCATCTTACCTAAAAACGTAAACTTTTATATTATTTTTTAACACTAGCTACCTCATATTTAGCAAATATCAGAGTTATCTTTCTCTAACAAATATTTCCAAATAATACCAACTACAAAATCAAGATTTGACTCCATCGATCGTTCATGAGTTCTGGGAAAAAGAATATTTCTAGATATCGCTCTATTACCTCATGTTGGTTTAATTAACTTTAGTCATGCGGCTGAGGCTTTTAAGGAGATTTAACCATATATAGCTCTATCAGTTCTAAACGTACCAACTTCAAGCTAAATTATGAATTCAGTCAACAGATGAGTTTAAAGCTAAGAAGATGGAGAAAACAAGATAATAAACCTTGAAACCAAGTGGGTAGTCTCTGTTAACTTGCCACAAGCCGGCACGAACGTAGCGGTCAGCAGTAGATATTCTACGGCAAACGTCAATCAGCAGTGCCACGGCATAGTCTGCAGCATCCTCCGCAAATGCTTTGCTGGCATTTGTCATAATAATTCCACGGCCTCGACATTCCTCTAGATCAATGTGCTCAACGCCAGCACTGGTTGCCACTATGAACTCCAAAGAAGGAAGGAGCCCGAGGGTTTCTGCACCCAGGGGAGTATTGTAGAGGCAGATGAGAGCTCTGACAGATTTTGCATGGCTGGAGAGGAAGGAGCTAGCAGGTTCGGGTGAATCAGCTGGATCGAGGAGGTGGAAGTGAGGCTGTAGGATTTCTTTCAGTGGCGAGTTGAATGATGGGAGACGATGCAGGAGGACTGTAGGGAGGTCGTCATTTGACGGAAAGCATTCTTGATTTGCGTCTGAAGCCATTGTCAAATCTTGGGGGTTGATGTTATTTTTCTCCATGTTGTTTTTTGTTCCTGGAATCATGGCGATCGCGAGGGTGGTGCTTTTATATATGCTGTCCTTCTGTCTTTCCTCTATTTTCTTTCCTTTTTTGGGAGGCAAGCCCGGGGCCGCTGTATAAAAAAACCCACAGCAGTTATCTAATTGCATTAAAAATGATACCCAGGCTGCCATCTACTTCCAAAACTCAAGGTGAGAGCATCTTCACGGGGGAGATGCTAAATAGAAAGTCAATATATATATTTATTTATTATTTTGGCTTTTCAGTGTTTATTTTATACCAGCTATTTACTGGCATTTCGTTGCGGCTACAGCTCTTTTTTTCAATGCAAAAAAAATATTAAGAGTACAAGATTTTTTTTATAATGATATAAATTTGGGTAAAATAATAAATTTGTGCAGAATTTTTGTGATGCGCGAGGCTCCAATGAAATATATGAATTTTAAATCGATAAAAAATTATTTGTTTAACATGTTTCAACACAATCATCATTATGAAATTATCATCTCCATTAAAGAAAGCAAGAAGATTCGAATACCGAATCATCGAATTCACTGTATTAGAATCTGTTTATTTTATAATTTTATTTAAATTAAATACAATAATAAAATAATTTGTATAAATACATACAATAACCAAACAAAAAAAATCATTAATTTTTCACCTACAAAAAGAAGTAAACATCATTGAAAATCCATTGTTACGTTACTATTATTATCATGACTATAGCAGTTAAAATTATCATCACCATTACTGCCCAAACAATGAAAAATATTAAATTGCCCCTAAAAATAAATAAAAAACCAAACAATTTTATGAAAGAGTAAGAAAAAAAACAATAAAGAAAAACAATCACTAAAATTATCATTATTATTGCGAAAAGAATGAAAAACATAAAAATATTTTGATGAATATTTTCTTTTAACAAAAGAGCAACCAAAAACCAAAACGAAAATAAATATTATGAGAAAAAAAATATTTTATGTGAAAAACTAATAAAAATAACAAAAAATACTAAAAAAAAGAACAAAGGCAAAAGAAGAAATATCAATTTTAAAATGAATATCAACATAAATTAAAATTTGAAGACTAGACTGGAAAAAAAAAAACTCAACAAAAAAGAAAATGACAAAAACCAAAATTAAAAGCCTAAATACATATACAAACAAAAAACAAAAGATTGTCCAAGAAGGACAGAAAATATCAAAGTAAATAACAGCAAATAACAAATTAAAAGAATAAGGACCAAAATAAAAAAAAAAAACTAAATATATAATTAATTTCAATCAAATGACAAAACTGCAATAAATTAAAACCCTAGGACCAAAAAAATTTAAGGGATTTAAACAAATAAAAAATCAAAAGAATAAGGGCTGAAATGAAAAATAACATATATGATCAATTTTAATTAGAGGAAAAAATTTATCCAAATTAAAACCTATCTAGTGAAAAAATCCAAGGAACCAAATACAAATCAAAAATAAAAAAATAAGGGCTGAAATGAAAAATAACATATATGATAAATTTCAATTAAAGAGCAAAATTGAAATGAAAAAAAAAAACTTCTATAGAAGAAATTAGGAAGAAAAAAGAAATCAAAGTTGAGGGATTGAAATGAAACACCTACCAACATACAGGGCCGTCATGTATTTTATCGCTGTAGAAGAGAGAAAATAAGGAAAAAATAAGAACCGTCCACCGTCAATCCTCCCCCCTTCATCCACTGACCCGCGCATCATCATGTGGAAAAGAACATGACGGCACATCTAAAAACATGATGGTCAAACATTTTCATCGAAAGACATCAAATGCGCTGTCTGAAAAACGTGTTCGGTAAAAAATCGTTGGCGCGTCAAGCAGACTCATTTGCATTAATTCTATTGTTCATAAAAATATGAAAAAACAGAAGTACCTTTGACATTAGCTCCCTGTTTTTGTCTCATCCCATGGTAAATTGGTTATTTTATTGTTCATGTTTAGATGAAAAAACCCAAAATATCCCTGCATTGTCTTTGTTTTTTTGTTTGTTTTCAGGATTAACAAAAAAATTAGTTATACTGTTCAAATAAAAACTGAAAAAACATACACACTCTCAAACAATCTGGAAATGACACATGTGCCCTGAAAATGTTCAAAATACCCATGGCACCAAGGGTAAATTTTATAGGTTGAAGGGCAAAACAATAATTTCACTATTGAAATCCAAAGTAATTTGTGTTTAGTAACAGAGTGAAACATCGACGTGTTTTATATATTAAGTAAAGTTTTAATAAGAGTGTTAAATAAAATATTATTTAACATTTCTTTTATAAAACTACTATTATTACATATCTTGTAAAAATATCAAAATAATATTTATTGTGTTAATCTTTAACTAGTTTTTTTATTTGATTTTTTTAAATATATTTTTGTTTTTATGAGATTATCTTTGTCTTGTGATTTGTATCATGAGTTTGATAAGTTCACTCGATTTGACTTGTATTTTTTTAATTGATTTTTTTTCAATTTTATCATTTAATATTAGTTTGATTGAGAATCATATAAATTATTCTTAGACATGCTAAGTCAATCAAGTTATATAAGTTATTAAAATAATTATGTATCAAATATATTAAAATACAAATGAAACTTTTAAATGACTTTTTACGATTTAAATGCACACAAGCAAAAAATAATCATATTTATACTATTTAAAAACTCGTTATTATTTTGGCTCTTCTAAATGCATCTTTTTTTGAAAATACTCGAAGCATAAAATAATATATGTAGAAATATATTATTTTGGTTTTTCAATACTTATTTTACATACTGTTGAGGAAGTGCTCAACAAAATGTCATTTTAACATTTCTCTAATAAAAATATTAATCCTACATATCTTGCAAAAATACCAAAACACTATTTATTGCAATAATATATTTTTTTTCGCTAGTTTTTTTATCCATTAATATTAAGTTGATTAAGAATTATCCAAGTTATTTTTAGACTTATCAAGTCAATTAAATCATATCAGGTTATCAAAATAGTTGTGTCTCAAATATATAAAAATACAATTAGCTCTTTTAAATAACTTTTTTTTATCATTAAATTGCACATAAGCAAAATAAAATATTATATTTATACTATTTAAAAAGACATTAATAATTTAGCTCTTCTAAATAACATCTCCCTTTAGAGATGCTCTTAGATTAAGAGAAATCACCTCATGGAAGCTTGGGTAATGGAATTGCTACCAAGTATAAAAAAAAAAAAAAAAAAAAAAACATTAGCATTCAAGTTTATTAAAAGGTGAAAACAATGTTCATCTAAATACAGTAGTACAATACGGATGGTAACAATATTTTTATTTTTTTCCATTTGGAAAAAAAATCATAAGCTAATGGTTAAGGGTAGAATTATCTTTGTAATAAGACTATTTTGGAATTTTAAAATTGATTAGGGATAAAATAGGTATTTCAGGTTTTAATTGTCTCACAACGTGATCTTTGAATCCATGATCGGCACATAAACAAGTTCCTCCTTTAAGTTCATTACCTATACAAATGGAGACATACATACAAACTTTATCTCTTAATTCAATTAGAATCCTATGCAACATTTGATAGTATAATTAATTACATAATATAAATGAATTATTTTAATACAATTAGTAAATATGAAGCATTAACTAGACATACATAATAGCATATCACTTACAAACAAAAGAGAAGATTTTAAAAGTCCAACAAAAATGACCTGCTAACAAAGCTATACGTCTGAAAATGATAAATAATGAGAGGGTAAGTTCAACAACTTAGTGAATAAATAACATTCAATATACACCTACAAGGTAGTACAACAACGAAAATATATACAAGTTTTACTTCATGCTTTTATAGGTGAGTTTCACAAGCTGGTCATAACAAGAAATATCATGAAATAAGGCTCATAAAAAAAAACATTATGCGGTGAGTATGACACTCTAGTTTGAGATGATCAATCACGATAGGATGGTGGCTCCTCTAACCAACTTAGAGTTTAGAATTACAATGTACATAAAGATTAATACTACTATGTTAGCATGATTATTTGTATTGGTGCACCATAAAGTCATAATCAAATAAAACAAAATCATTTCTTAAAGGCTTAACTCTTACAATCAATCAAATGCGGAGATACATATAATATCTCATATCAAGGAATCAATTTCAGCAGATGATCATGCATTATCATCAACGAGAGATAATAAGCAATATATATATATATATAATTCAAGAAGCATGATCCATTTCATATTAACAATTAAAATATCTTTACTATTTCTCTTGCATATGAAATATTATTTACTTACCTGACTTAAAAGTAGAAGGAACAAAAACACAAAAATCAAAGGAAATCCTACTAACGCTTAGCATGTGGAATATCAAGAGTATATGAATGCAAAAGAAGAAATACTCAAAATGTACCAAAAAAGAAAGTAAAATCTATCTAGTATACTTAATTTAGGGTATAACTCGTAACCCTATATGTTTAGGGACAAAACTTATCCTTTTTTATAAATCCAAAAATCAAATGGTCGTCTGAGATTCTATCTTCCTGCATTATTCATGCTCAATTGTTTCTCCTATAAATATTCGCAATACATCTGTATAAAATGACACTTACCTCCAAAAGGATGGGAAAATCATGGCATTGAACTCAGATGGCTGGCACTGCTTGACATTCTACCGACTGCCAGGATTAACTGGAACAGGATGAGCTAGTGAGTTTCACTTATTTCACGTCTACTTTTATTTGCTCGCCCTCTAGAATGTTTTGCTGCCTCGTCCTGCACTATGAATTGAGTCTGTACAGTGTAAGATGGAAAGACCTGCAACAGGTGTGCATGCATGTATTTGTGTGTGTGTGTGTGTGTGTGTGTGTGTGCAGGCAAGGAGATAGGGGGGAGATATATTGTTTTGACACTATAGAAAAATATTGATGTGGTCCTCAACACAATGTTGTGATACACTCCTGAGCTCTTTATTTCCAAAAGTAGAGAAAGGTAGAATTACATGATCTAGATATGTATATGCCAAATGATATAGAAGAAACACAATGTTGAAATCCAGTCTTGATGCATTCATTGCCAAGAGTGGAGACTGCTCAGTTACATGATCCTGATACATTTAAGGGAGATAATGGACAGCTACATCAGTCCTTTTGGACGGGTGATACTAAAGGTTTGTTTGAAAAGAATGCCTTCAAGTTGGCAATGATTACATCCTGTAAGGCTTCAAATGATTCTGGGGTCGCGACAGAACAATGTGGCGACAACACAACGTTATCTCGCTCAAGCAATTCTTTTGGCACATTAGGCTCATTCTCAAACACATCAAGACCAGCACCGCCAAGCTCCCCTCGCACTAAAAATTCCACCAGTTGCTTCTCATCAACAAGAGGTCCACGTCCAACATTAATTATCACCCCTTCCTTCCCCAATGCCACCATAACATCCTTGTTAACTATATGGTGAGTCTCATCATTCAGTGCACAGCAAACAATGAGAACGTCACTATTAGCAGCAAGGTCAATAGCATTTTCATAATATGGAAACAAAACAGATGTTTTCTTCTTCCTTGAAAAATAAGCAATGCTACACCCAAAGGCAGCCAGCCTTTTTGCTACTTCAGAGCCAATACTTCCCAGACCCAAAATCCCAACTCTCTTCGCCCCTAGCTGCGACAACAATGGATATGCATGGTTAGTACCAGCTTCTCAAATGACATAACTTTCCCAACTATTCAACTGCAAATATGTGCTTACCAAAAGAAGAAAAGGATGATAATTTATTTTCTTCTTTATCTAAGATTATGCAAATTAACCACAATCCCAACCCATTATTAAGGCCCTACATATGCATATTATTAACCTACAAATTCAAATGCACTACAAGATTATATGTAAACCATCAGAAATTTAACAGACCAAAGTCAAACACTTTCTCAGCTTAAGCAGCAATTTAACACTAGTTTCAACAACCCCCTAAAAGAATGAAATATCTCAAGTCTCAACTTTTTTCCTGTTTACATCCGGTTGCTTCATTTCACCAACAGCAAGTAGAAGGCAGGACAGTAAGAAAACGACAAACCTTGAAACCAAGCGGAAAATCGCCATTAACAGGCCAAAACCCATCTCGAACATACCGATCACCAGCAGGTAACCTCCTCAAAACACCAAACAACAGCGCCACAGCATAATCAGCCGTATCCTCAGAGAAAGCAGAGCCGGCGTTGGTGACAGCGATGTTTCTCCGACGACACTCAGTAAGGTCAATGTGATCAACACCAGCACTAGATCCCACAATGATTTGTAGAGAAGGGAGGCGATTGAGGGTCTCGGGAGTTACAGGTACGGGGCCTATACAGAGGAGGGCGCGAATGGAGTGGAGGAGAACGGGAGAGGTGGGTGGGGAAGTGATGGGGTCGAGGAGGTGAAATTGGGTGGATAAGCGGTTTCCAGGAGGGAAGTCGAAGGTTGGGAAACGGTGGACTAGTACTGTGGGGGGGTCTGTGTTTTGAAAGTTTGGGTTTTCGCCAGCCATTTTTGCTAAGGTTGCAAGTTGCAGGATTGTATTTCCAAAGACAATATTGAACTAGTCTTGCCTTCGTTGGAGCGAGTGGTTGTACGGTGTTTGTTTTGTTTCATTTTTTTTATATTGAAAATAGATTAAAATAAAAAATTATTTTTATATAAAAAAATCAAAACAATTAAAAAATATATAAACATTAAATTATTAACTGAATCACCCACCAAAACACGCACTTTACTTTAAAGGGCGGAGAAGTCGAGGCACATTCACACCGTTGGCAGGTGGCACACGGCACGGCGGTCATCAGCTGATAATTTGACCGTCACCGCTATAAAACAAGTACATATTATATCTTGGTCCTTGTAGTTTCAGAAATGGATATTCTCTTATGATAGCAAAAATTATAAAATCCCATAAGTGGAAATAAAAAAAATATTGAGATCAAGAACCTATTATTTTATTATAATACAAATCCATAATAGACATTGTACAATGAATTAAGTGAAAAATATACTTATTTTTTTTATTTTTCTTACATTATAAAATTTAATATGTTTGGAATTTATTAAAAGTTATTTCAATGAGTTTGGTATGCATAATAAATATTTTTAATTTATTGTTAAAAAATAAAATTTTCTGCATTTTATGTTTCAGGCTATACCTTTTTGCGACGAATGTTCTACCAGGTTATAGTTTTATAATATGAATATGGATTGAATCAAAGTTAAAGTATATGTGTCAAACTTTCCAGGATCGTATTATTGATGAATATATTTTTCTCATTGCTTTATACAATAGTTATTGATTAGTTTTAATAAATGCATGCACAATTTTGTTTATTTACATCTAGAAGTTTGTTTTATTGTAAAAAAAACACTTTGAAGAATTTTGTCTATTCATTTTTTTAATTATGTTTTGATATTTTAGATTTGATGCTTATTTTTATGATTTTTTTTCTTGAACCTTTTATGAAAGTTTCATTGTTTTTAATTTAACCCTTCAATCAAGTTTATAATGTTTTTTTTTTGTCTGAGTTCTTTTGAATTTTATCATTTTGTTAATATTTTTATTCTTTTCAATTTAACTCTCAAAATTTAAATTTTTCATTGCCTTTTCATTTATTTATATTGCAATTCTAACCCTCATTATTTTTATTGTGTTTTTTTATTATTGATTTATTGTGTCTTCTTTTTGTGATTTTAACCCTCATGATTTTTTCATGTATAATATTTTCAGTCTTATAACTTGTTTCATGGTTTAGAAATTTAACAACTAACTTTTTTATTTTTTTGGATTCGAGTTAATTTTTCTTCCTATGCAATTATTCTATTCTCATTTGTTTTTATTTTTTTAACAAATAAAATCATTGAGATGTTTTGAGAATATGTGAAGATATATTTCTATAATATTGTCAATCATTTATCTTTTGTATTGAATCGTTATTTTTATTTATTTATTTATTATTAGTATCTTATATTTTAATATTATTATTAAATTGATCAAGTTTATTAAACTCATTCAAATCAATTATTTTAGTATTTTCTATTTGTTAAAAAATATTTATACATTTTTATTATTTTTCATACAATAAAAAAACTAACCCACACCAAACTAGTAGCATCTGCATATATAATTTTAATATTTGTTTAGGTGAAAGAATATAAATATTACGCGTGAGCAAAAAAAATTTGTAAGAAAACGCCAAAACGTTAAAATTTAAAAAAAAAAAAAAAAAAAGGTGGAGTCAGAAAGAAAGCAGAGAAGAGAGGTAGGAAATAAGAGGAGAGCGGGTCATGGAGAGCAACAAAAAGAAGAGAACAACATCATCATCAACAACAACAACAACAGTAAGCAAAGAGGAGGTAATAGCCAAATTGAAAGAAGATGGTGACTTCGACAATCTCCGTCTCAACATCATCCGCAAGCTCAAAGACAACGTACGATCGAATCTCTCTCTCAATCCTCCCTAGGTTTTTCTTCATTGCTTTTAATTTAATCACTGACGTTAGAATTGATGTGCCAACTCAATGAAAGAATGACTTATCAAGTAGTAGTGGTTAAGGGATCTGTTGACTAAATTTTTAAAAGGGAATTTTCTTTTCTTTTTTCATTAATAAATTTTAATGCGAAAGCAAGGTAATACTTTAGTAATTTGGGAAAGGATGGAGGATTGGAAGGGAGATAGGATAGATACTAACCCACCCACCCATCCAATTAGTTTTTTTGATTAGCTTGGGAAGGGAAGGAAACCAATCCTCCCCTTTTTCCCTTCCTACAAAGCGAGTGTAGATGTTTAGGAGTCGATTGGTGTAATTATATTCCTTTACAATATGAAAACACTGAACTTTGTTTAGCTTTAGGGGCACTGGCACCGGCATTACATTGGAGGGTGGGATTGCAGGGTATTTTTAGGTTTGAATCTTGACATTATGCTTTTTGATTGATCTATAACGCTTTGGCATGGGGAGTGTTTTTTTTTGGATTTGTGTAGATTCTCATTATTAACGTCTAAAACCTCTATTGGTACCCCCACCAAACTGAACTTTTGTTTAAGGTGAAAAGCTGGATAGTCTTTGATCCTCGTTGCCACTAACTGCTCTGAAGCATGTGACAACTGACTTGGAATTTGATTAAGAAAGGCCTGATTGAAATATCTGGTGTGGTCTTGTGCTTTCTTGTTACTTCATCAGTATCTCTAAATAAAAGCTTTGACTGGCAGGAAGAGTTGCGCAACAACATTATTTCCATTGTGAGACATTCAGCAGCACTTAATCGTGCTGGTGCTGAAAGTTTGACACCTCGACAGCTTTTTGATGACTTATACGACGAGGTTGGGTAAGTTTCTCATTTTGAATATGATTTCTTGGAGGGGCTACCAATCTTCTTTGTAAGGTGGGGCTCTAGCATATCTGCACAAAATGTTTGATGTTTTTTTCTATGGTTTCAGAGATTTGGTTTTGTGAACTTTATTTTTTATTTTGAGAAATTCCAGAATTCAAGTTAAACTCTTTGCCAAAGAAATTGGAAGCTATTCAACTATTGAATTGATCCGAGTCTTGAAAATGCTTTGCATTTGATGATGGTTGCTGTGCTTTGTTTGCAATCACTAGGAACAAACTGACAAGCCAAGTTTCTGCTGGTGTATGGAAAGTCATTAGATCAGCTGATGGAATGAAAAATGAAATCACAGAGACAGTGCAATCTGTCTATAATAAATTGGTCAACCCTGAAAGGAAGGAAGATGGTGAATCATCTACTCACGGTGCAATGGTAGTCGACAATGGAACTAACTATAAAGGTCTGGTAAAGGCATCAGCTGTGTCAATGGATGATAACTTGTCTAATAGTGACCCAAATGAACCACCAGGCTTCTCTCTATCAAACAATCATCAGAACAGTTACCATGAAAAGAGAGAAGAGTTGCAGCTGCCTATTCCCCGAGAAGCAAAGAAGAAAAGGCCCAACCATTCAGAGGACATGCTGGAGGTGAATGATGTTGATCTTGTCCCACCAGGCTTCTCTGCAGATGCTGAGCCGAAGGAGCCCTGTGACAGCAGTGATGAAGATCCTGATGTGCCTCCGGGATTTGGTTGACATGTCACATACCTGGAAGTTGTCCCATAATTAAGTTTGTCGCTGCTTTTCTTGGATCAGAATGATTGATGGAGACTATATGATGTATGATTTAAGGGTGGGGGTTTCTAGAGCATTCCTTTTCCCTTGTACCTGAACTGAACACAGTTTGAGGTCATGCAGTCCAGATAGTTCGGATGTTTCTCCTGCTATGAGGTTTTCTGGCATCTAATCTCCAATTTGGAATGGTTACTTGAAGGTTTCGTGGACTAGTAAGCTGTAGAAGCTTGGTACAACTTGATATTTTATCATTTGTATCTTGGATCTGGTTGAGCAAACTCCATGGAGATTATTGATCAAGTGTGGAAACACTTGTCTGCTGAACTTTGAGGATTTCATCATGGTGTTTTCTTTGTTACTGTTTCTGCCTATGATAAGTGCTATTATCCAATCAACAAAATTGTCAATTACAGACAACTTCTAGTCATGCCCTATTGCTTTGTTTTTTTCCTATGATTCTGAGACATTCTATTTATTGTGGAGCATTATTCAAAGCCCTTTCGATTCAGCTTTTTGTACCTGATGGCATGAGTGTGTGCAAACATATTGTACAGTGGTTCAGCAACTGGGTGCAAAGAAGTCAGAGATATGTCCTGTGCAATTCCTTGTTTACAGTAATTTTCATGCGCTCTATGCTCTAGTTCCCTAATATGGTATATGTATTCATGTAACATTTGGTCACGGAAGGCTGTAGTACCACTAAGTAGTTTTGTTGGATGAAATATATTTTGCAATTACCCGTGAGAAAAAATGTGTTTTTGGTGGTTGCTTTAACTATTGCCGTAATCTGTATGTGCTATATCCATCATTCTTTCCGATTGGAAGGCAAATTCCTTTTGTTTCTCTGTTTGTTTTTGTTCATGTGATAAAGAGAGACATTTGAAAGAGAGTGCTTCCAGTTATCAGATTATGGCAATGATCGATTCCCTTGGCATCCCTATGGAATGACTAATTTTCCCCACTTTGTGCCGGCTGGGAATCAGTGAGTTCCCCATATAATCACCCCTTTTCCATAAGTTGAGTTTCTCCAAAATCCTAAGTTTTTTTGCAACCCCTAGAAGTTAGGACTGTGAGTTGTATGTCGGGATAATATCTTTTTGGGGCTTTTTGAAACTCCTCCCTCTGGCTTCTGTACAAATACAATGTAAGTTTCGAAATTGCTTCTTTGATTAGTCTCCGAAGTTCATAGAGGTTTCCCTTCATTAGTGTATGCAAAACATAAATGTAGAGAACCATAAATATGGGGAGAAGACTGGACATTTGATCGGAGAGAACCATAAATGTAGACCACCAAAACACGTAAGAAATACAAATCAGCAATGAAGAACACAAGCAATACAGCAATGAGCCAAGGCAGCAATCGAGGCTGGAAACAAAATCAGGCCCCGGTGCCGAGCACGAACCCTTCTCCCTGTCGATTATCAGAGCTGTTTTGCAGAAAGTCACCAAGTAATATTGCTATCCGCTTCACATTATAAGTCGACATACCCAGTATGAATTTCATTGCAAACATGTCCACTCGCATGCTGCCTCGTTCATGAAACTCCAATTTCACATCAAATAGGCAACAAAGTCACTAAATTAAACTAATCTAACAAGATAATAATCAGCTGTAACTAAAGTTCTTCTAACACTATCAAATTGGGCACAAAATCCACAATTATAGCATCGAAGATTGTTCATCAGAGTAAAACCCTAATCTTACAACAAAGCTTTTTTACATACAGTAAGTTAACTAAAAAAAAAAAGGATCGGTTTCATTGTTGCTTTATCAATTTATTGATCATCAATAATCCTCTGGTGCACGCTTACCCTTCTTAATCTTCTCAAGCTGAATCTGCGTCTCGGTGAAGATCCTCATCCTTTCCATCTCCAAATCCTTAGCAAATTTCATCCTTTGCTTCTCTAAATCCACCATTTGCTTCAACTTCTCGCTCTCTACCCTCTCATAAACCTCCCCAAACCTCTCTATTGCAAGTGCCAATCTCTTAATCCCCTCCCCTTCCACGTCCTCCTGGGCGCTCTCCCTCTCCCCTCGGTCAAACTCCTCATCTTCATCCTCCTCACTATCAGATTCCACTGCTGCTGCCGCTGCTGCCATTGCCGAATAATTCCTCCTAAAATAACCATCATCCACCGATAAAGGCCTCTTCTGAGGCAAAGCCACAGCCAGAGCCGGAGGCTGCGGCTGCGGAGTAGAGCTAACCGGAGTCCTCCGGCAAGATGGAGGCAGCGGAAGAGCCAATGGAGGAGACTGGAAGGGATGTTTCTTCCCAGATGAATTAAAATTAGACCCAATCAAATCGTCAAGACGTTCGAAAAAAGGCCAAGACGACGCCAGGGTTCCGTTGGAGGAAACGACATGAGATTTCTCGACCTTGTACTTCTTCTTAATGGTGTCGATCCGGTTCTTGCACTGGACGTCACTGCGGTGCGTTTTTTTGGTATGGCCGTGAAGCGCGTTGACTGCATCAGCAACATCTTGCCAGTCTTTTTGACGGAGATTGCCTCTGTTAAGTTCGAGATAACGGCGTCCCCAAGCATCAACAAGAGTAGCGGTGGCTTCTTCACTCCAACAATCTTCACGGATCGGTAATGGACGAGAGTGCGGTGTCGTTGACGGAGTAACAGGAGATGACTCCATCAGATCTCCCATAACAGTCGTTGATTGAGAAGATTGTGGTTGGTGGCCGTTTGGTTTGGAAATTAGGTATTGGTGTGTTTTGGGCCGAGGAATATTAATTTGGGGAGAGAGAGGTGAGGGAGATAAAAGGGGAAGGGTGGGATGATTTCGGTGCGGCGAAGGTGACGCGCCGGACAGTACTCGTTTTGGTTTTGGACAACGTGAACAACAATAGTCTTTGAGACGACGTGTCGGGTTGAGACATTTCGTGACGAGTCGGTCCGACCAAGTAACAGGATTGTTCTTCTGTGTTCAGATTTTGCTTCCCGTTAGGCCTCGTCATTATTCCGATTCGGATCCCTTGTACATTAATAACTTGCGATATTTATACCTAGAAAAAAAAAAACACAGGGGAGCGGTTTATAAATTAAATAAACCCCCCGCCCCCGGTGTTCATATGCTTGCAAACCACTCTTCCTCCGTTTTATAGACTCTGAAAAGCATTTCCTACCGCATTTCTAAACAAAAAAATTTCTATAATATTTTTGGTCTACCAAATATATAGATATAAACGATATTGCTAAAAGAAAAGAGAAACCAAAAATAATGTTGTTTAAAGGCATGGAAAAGAAGGCATGTAAATATTTTAAGGTATATTTATTTAATATGGTGCACCCTGTTTATTTATTAACATGTTTTATCATCCATCCCGAACTCTATCTTTATATATATTTAGAATACAAAAACTATATAATAAAATCAAATTTCTAAATTGGTATTTCACATGTTTTGATGTTAAATAATGCTTATCATGGTTTTTTCTTCAAAGTTTTAAAACTAAAAGATGGTTAAGAATGATTGCTTGATTGACAAA
Source organism: Salix purpurea (assembly GCA_027405865.1). Taxonomy (NCBI): domain Eukaryota; kingdom Viridiplantae; phylum Streptophyta; class Magnoliopsida; order Malpighiales; family Salicaceae; genus Salix; species Salix purpurea. Next base: position 3,592,718 of record JAOWLH010000026.1, on the reverse strand, counting down.
GAAGAGTCTAAAATAAATTTATTAAAAGGATATATATCGTGGCCATTGGTGATGATTTTGAGTTTATAAAGGCTTTCATACTCAGTCCATCTGCGTGGGTAAGATGTGATGCCGGTAGTAGATGGAGATTGGTGGCGGTAACATTGCCAGAAAACTCATCATTCATGACAATCATTGCAGCAGCAGCACCGTCCTTCACTTCTTGGCCCTTACCAATCAATCCTGAAAGTCCACCTCTTTCACGCAGCATAACCTTTCCCCTAACATCAACACCTTTCAAAGACCCTGGATCGCACAATGCAGATGATTCATTGCCATTGGAACCCGCATAAAAAAGTGGCAACAAAGATAAACATAGAATGGTAAAAGGATTCCCCATCATATTGAGCGTTATTTCCAAGCAATACAGTTGCTTTTATGCTTCTGTAAACAGTACTCGCAAAAATTCCCTTTTGAATTGCTCCACATGCACCGATTGCAATCGAATACTCGTAGAAGGGAAGTGATGGGCCACCAAGGGATAGTGAAAGCACATCGACTCCGTCCTCCACTGCGGTATCCATTCCAGCTAATATGTCGCTTTCTGAACACGAACCAAACTCGCTACAAACTTGATATGTTGCCAAGTGAGCTGATGATGCTATGCCAACTGCAGTGCCATTGTATTGTTCATTAAAGCTTGCACCCTGGGACAGGATTTCCTGTAGCTGTGCCTGCTGTGTGTGTTCCATGCCCATGGCCATCAATTGGGGGGTTTACCAGCAGAATAGAAATTTCTTGCACCAATGAGCTTGTTGTTACATAAGGTCCCGTTAAATTCACACTTCCCTTTCCATTTTGGAGGTGGGGGAGGCATTCCTTCATCGCTGAATGAAGGATGATTTGGTGTCACTCCGGTGTCCAAGACTCCAACTATCACTCCTTTTCCATAATTTGAATGATTCCAAAATCCCAAATTCTGCTGTAAGCCCAAGAAGTTGGGAGTATGGGTTGTCTTCACGTTCAAAACATTCTGGGGCCAGGCTGACACGAACCCTTCCTTCTTTTCCATAGCCTTTGCTTCCTCCTTCTTAAGTTTTGCCGCAAACCCCTGTGACCGCATGGTGGTAGGAATGTATCAAACGCTGTTGGTTTGAGCTTGAGGTAGTAACTGCTGGTAAAAATGATTGATACCAGTTATCTAGATGTTCAGGTTTTGCAGACACTAAGCCTTCTAATTTTCTCAAGAAGACAATGTACGTTTCTAGTTTGCTTTCATGGTTCATAATGGAAATGCTACTTGATGAACTGACCACTTGATCAGTGATAGCTCGAGTGGAGCTAAACAAGAAAGTTAGAGCAAGGAGTATCCTAGCCAACATGGTTGGAAATACTTCGCACCTCCCGTTCTTCATATTAGCAATAGAATCAGGAAAGCCCTGGATATTTTAAGGGACTCTATAGTCAAATTTAACATCTTATATATACTCAGAGGAAGGAAGAGAATGTCTGTACTCCGTTGGTATCAACGGTAGCCGGCATACACTAAGTGGTTGCAAATTCGCTTTGATTGGCAAGATTGCGATTAGATCATTACCACAAAGCTTGTTGGACTTGCTAAAGAGCCACAAGAGTTTGTCTAAAAGGTTCTACTTTAGTTCCCGGTTAAGTCGTCAGTCTTTCAGAACGAGGTTGCAATAGATCTTGCAGAACCTTGGATTTTGCTCCATTGCCAACTGGTTTATTGTTTTTCTCAAGAGCATACCTCATCCTCTTATTTTAAATTTTAAGGAAAAGTCGATCCTTGTATGTTCGACATCTTGAAAGTGGAAAAAACTGACATTTTGAGCACGAGCATTAATATTCATATGATATGCTCAACTCATCGGATCGTGTTTAAGAACATAAGACAGCTTTCATCTTGTGTTAGTATTTTCCTGTAAATTTCTCAAAACAAATAAACTATGGCCGTTGATCGTTGTTCCTTGTATATCATCGACAAACTGTGGGACAAGATATCAAGTGATTCTGTTGGCTAGTTGCATTTTTTACATGTTAGCCTTACAGTGTTCTTTCTGGTTCAATTCATCCACTGAGCTATATGATCAGAATCGGTTGCATAAAGTATAACCATCACGGTGCAATATACAACAACTAGTATATCCAGGCCTCCATTTTTTATTTTTCAAGTTTTGAACCTGGGCATAGGTTGTCCTAATAGAATTGCTAAGACTCACGTAGGTTCTAGTGGTGGCTTCACAGTGAAAAACTATTCTGCTGTGCCTGGAAAGCAAGCAACAATGACATCGATGAAACTATATGATGTGCAAACCCCATTTCTTTAATTGCTTCCATTGAGGAAAAATAAAAATACACCATTTCTTCTCAAGCTAGACTGCTGGAAGCTTCATGAATTTACTAACAGCAAACTTGACCCTTGTGAAACAATGCAGGCCCTTAGCATATTGTCTACACATCATGCACTTTCCCTGCGCAGACTGCAATGCTCTTTCTCGAGTATAAGAAAAAAAGGAAAAAGAAAAGATTCACAGGACAGAAGGAAAGGGGTGTAGAAGATAAAAGCATAGCAGATATACAATATAGAAAAATTGGAGAGAAACGCACAATCAACACACACACACAGTTCTATTCACCATTTACCGATAATTAGATTTGTTTTTAATGATTGATGAAAAAATAAATGTTTGAATTTTTGTTCTGATTGGTACTGGCGAATAGCGAGACGGTATAAGAATTAGTATTTTTTATTATTATTATTTTTTAAGTTATGAATTGAAAAATAAATTTGTAATTCAAAATAGAAGCAGTCTAGAAATTAGTTCGTCACAGTGTGCGTAAGCTAGGTGGATTGGTGGAGAATACAGTAACGGGAAAGAAAAAAAGATTCTACAAGAGAAATAAGCTACAACAGGTTAAATGTTTTTTTTTAAATTTTATTCTCCGGTGAAAAGACTACATACAGAGAGACGGCAATAGTAACCAACCAATTTCAGAAGAGAATAAAATAAATAAATTAAAATGGCATTTCTCAGGTCAGTAACAACCACGGCAAAGACTGCCATAGCTGCCTCTGCTCTCCCCGCTGCCTTCGCTTTCTCATCTCTCTCTCCTTCTTCTCCAAATCCCAAACCCCCAAACCTCCTCTTTCTCTCACCATCATCTTCTCCTCTCACGTCAGCTGGTCTTGTAAAGAATTTGACTCAGCCTCCTTCTTCCCTTAGCATGGACACGCCAACATCAAGTCAAAAACCCATCTCACAGGTTCAGTTTCAACATCCGCCCCTTTATTTTCGTGTCATCATCTTTCATATTGAAGTCTAAAATTTGAACCTCTAATCTTGTTTGTTTTGTTTTGCAGGATAATGGAGCCTTGCCAGAGCCCGAGTTACTTGTAAGTTGAAAATATTTCATTTTTCTGTTTCAGCTTTGATTTTGACTTTTTTTTTGTTGATTATTTTATGATTCGGGGGATTATTTGATTGTTCATTAATGTTTTGTTGTGTTCTGTTTATTGAAATTTGTGGTCTTGTTTTGATAAATAGACAGAATTCATGGTGGATATGAAGTGTGAGGGTTGTGTCAATTCTGTCAGGAATAAGTTACAAACTGTTAATGGTATGCGATGGCTCTGTATTTTAATTACAGTCATTGATCAGTATCAATTGATGTTTTTCTTGTCCTTTTAAGAACTCTTTAGTGTTGTGCATTGTTTTCTATTGGGAAAAAAAAATCAGGAGTGAAGAATGTGGAGGTTGATTTGGCCAATCAAGTGGTAAGAATTCTTGGGTCTTCTCCGGTGAAGACTATGACTGAAGCTTTGGAGCAGACAGGTCGAAATGCTAGACTAATTGGCCAGGGAATCCCTGAAGGTTGGCTAGCTCAACTAGTAGTCCTTTCATATTTAGCTTGATATCCCTTTCTTCTCAAGTTTTATTTTTTTATGCAACTCTAATATTTACATATCATCCGAGTTTGTCTGTTTTTCAGAAGTGCCTAAACTGTACCGAGTATATTAGGCACCTCGCATTTATTTTTCCTGACCTGATCTCTGAACGAGGTTTCATTGCCATGTTTGATTGTGAGCCATTACCTCATTAAGACACACTTGGCAATTATAGCTGATTTTCTGAGTTCAGCAATGCTTTGCTCATTCATTTTATGTGTGGAATCTGTAATTCCTGCTCATCACTACTATAATCAGGAAACGTGATGTAGTAGGTTGTTTGTGTCATATCAAAATGTAGTTGCAGTTTCTGAACTTCATGCTCTGCACTTTAGACTTTTTAGTGTCTGCTGCTGTTGCTGAATTCAAAGGTCCAGATATTTTTGGTGTTGTTCGCTTCGCTCAAGTGAATATGGAACTGGCTAGGATTGAAGCCAGCTTTAGTGGAGTGTCACCTGGTAAACATGGTTGGTCTATCAATGAGTTTGGTGATCTAACAAAAGGAGCAGCAAGCACTGGGAAATTGTTTAATCCATCAAATCAAGGAACTGAACAAGAGGTTTGCATCAGCACATGTCTTCTCTGAATATGTTTTTTCTGTTATCATTTTGCCAGAAATCTTGGAGAGACAATATCAATATGATGGCACAAAGACTAATGTTTACTCCACACTTCGCTTGTGTGAATTTGATAGCCTTAAGCATTTCCAGGGGTCTGTGGTTTGAATTTTATTTAGCTTATGTAATTCTCCTGTAGTATTTTTGAAGTTTAGAATAGAATTTTCTTAACTGGGATTATTTTTCATCAGCCACTTGGCGACCTGGGAACATTAGATGTTGATGAGAAAGGAGATGCCTTCTTCTCGGGGGGCAAACATAAGCTAAGAGTTGCAGATCTGATTGGGAGATCAGTAGTGTTATTTGGAACTGAAGATAAATCAGATAAAGGTATCGCAGCAGCAGTAATTGCCAGAAGTGCTGGAGTTGGTGAAAATTACAAAAAGATATGCACATGTGATGGGACGGCCATATGGGAATCAAGTAATAGCGATTTTGTTGCTGGTAAAGTTTGATACTTTAAACAAACCCGCACCGGTATTTAAGCACCTTGCTCAACCATTGCAGGGTTGTATCAATAAGTAATTTATTTGTATGTTCACCGTGAAAGAAGGATGGCATTTTATGAGCACATGCAGTGTTGCAATCGCTTCAGTTATGATACAGGATGCTTTAAACATCGAGTAGGACAGCATCTCCTGGCTTTATAATGGGGTTTGGGTTTAGGACTTTTCAATTTGTTCGGTGCCAAGCCCATTATTTCGAGCACCCGTCAAAACCGAAGGCAGGAATTGCAAAACAGATATCTCGTAATCTAAATAATTAGTTGATGGGATGGTGTTTCCTTCAGTTAATCCAGATCTACATTGACAGAAAAGGTTACTTTGAAATAGACCTTGAATACAAGGCAGCAGATTAGGTTTTAGGAGGCAAGAGTCCACTTCCTTTAGCCATCTCATAGAGAGCAATGGCCATTAAAACCTTGGCATCGGCTGTAATGCGCCAGAGTTTCTTGTATGGAACTACATGAACCTTGATCAGCTCGCCAGCTTCCCGTAAGCCGGTCTTTTTTCCTTGCAGCTGTGTGATAATTTCTTTACCAACGCATCCTCTATAAAGGAACACGCTGATCTCCTCATCACATCCTCCCTAACCAAGGGAAAGCAAACAAGTCATGTGATGTTACTGGTCCAGGAGACAAAAAAAAGTAATTGAATAACATACTTGTCAAGTTCACTTGCTAAGCAACTTAATGGCGGGACAACATTTCAAAAGCATATACTTTGACAATTTACATGACTAACAAATGGTAGAATTTGAATTCATTATATAAATGCAAATGCGACAATATCCAACAATAGCTCTGATGATTTGAGCGACGGAAGTCACGGAAATGAACATACTGTAATCTATATAGACCCTTCATTATTCTAAATAAAAGTGCCAGTTCCTTTCCTTTGGGCACCCAGTAGTCTCCCAAGCTCAATCTATGTTTGTTCTGAAGCCAACTTCCAATATCACAGCATATATTGAAAGCCATTTCCCGGTTATAGTCCCTCCAAAGTTGGGTTTTTGAAGGGAGAATTTGGAGCGTGCCCTATAACTTTTCATGAAGTAGTACCTAATCACTAAAACTGCACCCTCATGCTAGCAAATCAAAAACATTTATAACTGAGCTTGCCCCTCATGCTAGCAAATCCACAAATTTTATACCTGAGCTTGCCCGGTCATAGCATAATGATTATCCACATTGACAGAAATCTGATGAATACCACTAGACACTTCTCAAACAATTCCCCGAGTAAATAACGACTCTTGGTTAGTTGGTATGCTTTTGGACTAATGACAAAAATACAGGTAGATAATTTTTCTTCTTATCCCAAAATTCAAAAAGGTTTCCTGACTCGATGTGATGCTAGTGCTTCCAAACATCAGAACAAGAGAAAAGAACAAATCCCAACTTACTGGAGAAGGAAAAACTCGGCCTCCAGTAGAGGGGTCAAGGAAGGCTGTCAGGTCAACCATGTCTCCGAGCGTCAAGTGAATACCAGTCTCCTCTTCGACCTGTAAAATCCATCACATTAAATACATACATTAGGAACTTTAGCAACATCTAGTTCTGATAAACTACACCAGACTTGTCTTTTATATTGCCTCGGCTCTTGATGGCCTCTACATAATTGTGTGCTTTTATCAGTGTTTTCAATGCATGGTCTGTGCTTCTGTTTTCTTGATTAACAAAATTGCCAAGAGCCTTTTTCACCAAAAAGAACTGTTTTATGTCAAAAAAGAAAATACCTCACGAACTGCTGTCCCAACAAAATCACCCTTGTCAGCATCCAGCATCCCAGCAGGCAATTCCAAAACAAGCCTCCCTGTGGGTACCCTAACCTTAGACATGCATGAAAAATCATCAGGGTTTGAACATGGTAGCATTTCGAAAGGTGCTATCATTTTAACTTGAATCTCTTGTTCATTTATATCAGTTTGCTGACAAGCTCAAGGCAAATTATAATAAACACTAAGAGAGAGAGAAAATGAAGTACCTGTTCAGTCAGAACAGCATAAGTCTCACCCTCGGAGTCTAAAAGAATTAACACAGTTACAGCAGGTCCTCGTGCAAACACTACACCTGGAATCTAAGAATTTTTAAATCCACATTGAAAGACATGGATTATGTCATTCATAGCTCTGCAGGTGAGAAATAATAGCCTGTTGGTATGTAAAGCCTTGTATTTTTGCAGCTCATGGGAAACTGAACTAATGAATTAAAATAGAATATCCACAAGCTTAGTAATGATTAAACATAATCAAAAGCCCAAAGATTTCCAGAACCATGCTCGATGCAAGAACCAAAAGTATTTAGAAAAAACTATGCTTTCAAGGCATGAAAGAAGGAGAAGGTGAAATACCTTCACGCCAGTCTCCTTATTGATAATATCTGCTTTGAATTTTAGAAAACCCATTCTCTGTCCAAACATATCCACTCCCTGTCATCAACGGCACATTAACTAAATCTAGAATAAATTAAGGATTGAGAGGGGGTAATCCTGCTAGATTACCATATTAGATGGGTCATGCAAAAACCATAATTTAAAAAACCAGGAACATTTGATTTAGAGCAGCCACTGTGAAGTGCAAGATTATTAAAAATAAACTCTCCACGACATAATCTCTTTTCTTTTTAATCAATCTCTGAAAAGAGCCAGTCATCTTTGATCATGTCAAAGCTTGCAGTGCATTTTAGTTCAACAGCAAGGATAGACCTTGCTTTTAAGTAAAGCTTCAGAAAAGACCAAGTCAACAAGAATATTTTTTTTCCATTTGCAGCTAAACATTTATTTTCTTGAGCAGCCAAGAAAAGGAGAAGGAGAAGACGAAGACGAAGACGAAGAAAGAGCTACCTGAACAAGTACTTGTTTTAATAAGAATGACCCAGTAGCTAATATCCCATTTTGAGATTCCAAGTTTTTTAGCCACTGCTTAAATAATGAAGATTCAATAGCAGTCCTGCCATTCCCCGAAAAGAAAGAGGTGAGAACTTCATTTTTTTTAATATCTTTGATATTTTCAAAAAAAGAAACAATAGAAAGACAAAGGTAGAAAATTTTGACTCGCCTGAATTGAGAATCAGAGACACCCGGTGCAGCAATGATTTGAATGGGCTGATCGAGTTGAGTTGGCAAGGTGAGTGAGTGAGTCAGGGGCTGAGATGACCCGGATGACATGTTGCAACAAAAGGGCCTTCTTTTTTTTCTGATTTGGTTAAGTATTGAGACTGAGAGGGGTGATCCCAGGAGGAGGCTTTTTGGGACTGAGAGAAGAGACATTGGAGCTTCAAGATGGCGAACGATTCGTTGTTTTCTACACGTGACTGTCTCGTGATGTATCAAATCCCCTTTTCTCAAAGTGGAGCACTTATAAGTTATAATTTTTTGTGCTAGGTTTTCGGTACTGTGTTGAGTGGGCCATTAATTGGGCCTACGTTTGGATCATGAAGAACTCGAGCTGGTCTGTGTGAAGTAGACTTAATTTAAAGCAACAAAACAGGCCCGGTAGTATAAAATTGAATACTTGTATTCGGAAACAAATCAATTTCAGGTGGGTTAAGGTAACTAGTAGTATCATATCAGTTGTTTTTTTTGGAACTCATTTAAAAAATAGAAAGATACAATTAGAATAGCAAAATCATAGGTGGAGATAGTCTTCTCATTTTTTTGTGGGTCATGACTTTTATATTATCTTTGAGTACCATACAATTACTAAGTAATCAAATTAACAAAACTAACCAGTTATTCATTATTGTTCAATTCAAATTAATATTTTTTTAAATATTATCAATTCCATAAAAAAAAAAAACATTTTTTTATCGATTCTTCTTAAATTTATTAACCTGGCAATAAATTACAAAATCAAACTTAATTTTATCACGTGAAAACAAATTCAATTTATCCTAAATCGCAAACAAACTCTAATATAAATACTATATATTAACACAAAAATAATATATAGAAAAAGTTTCGAAACAAAAAAATGACTGCGTGAAAATCGAGGATACAGAGAAAGGTATAAATATATTAAAATAATATTTTTTTTATTTTTTAAAAATTATTTTTAATACAGTAAATAAGAATAATTGAAAAATATTTAATTTAAAATATTTTCTTTTTCTTTTTTCAAAACGCGAAGCCGTCCCCATCATGGACCACCTCAAAAGTCTCGCCTTACCTACTTTTTTAATATTTATTAAATATTAAATTTTTCCTCCGTCCAACGCAACAATAATAATACCAAAAAAAAATCACGGACCGGTGAAAAGATAGAAATGGTCCTAGACGCCATGCCTAATTGTTTGTCTTTTTTATTATTAAGAAATTGATTCCGACCCCAGAACCGGTCACACCGGACTTTAAGTTTGTCAAAATTGTGATTTTAATACAAAACTAAAGTTGTTTTTGAGCTTGGATCATGAAATTGTATCTCAAATTTTATTGTATAAAAATTATAAAATCATAGCTAAAATTATGGGTAAAAATAACATAAAATCAGAAGTAAAATATGATCCTGAAACTTCACTAGTTAAGGTTCATACATGATTTAAAATAATTTAAAAATATATTGAAAAACAATTATATTTTCATAGAATTTTATTAGGTAAAACTAACAAATTTAAAATAAATATTCTATTGACGTGTTAAGTAAACTAAAATCAGCTTTATTACCCTCATATTCCTCACTATTTCTAATATATTCATTAAAATCATTATTATTAAAAAGATTAATAATATTATTATTTATAATTAATTTAAAATAAAAAATTTAAATAATATTAAAAAATTTAAATATAAATTTTAAAGTTAATATTTAAATTGAGAATATTTTTTTTATTATTATCAAATAGTTTTATGAGTGCATTTAAAAGGGACAGGGGGCGGAAGGGACAGCCCAACAGCCATGGGCAATCAGCAAGATTTGTGGGATCGATTTTTTGTACGATTTTCCTACCTAATATATCCAGTTTTGTTGTTCTACCTAAACTACCAGACCAGCACTAAATACACCAGGGAACTCAGCAGGAGATGTCAGAATGCTCCTACAGAATCCATGGGAATTGGTTAAGACAAATCATCTGCTTTCGCATGAGTAAAGCACCTGAATAGTTTCCCAGGAAAAATTAATATGACGGCTCGGTACTCTTTATTTGACGGAAAACAGAGATAGCATTTTGATGTTTCATCAGCTCAGATGGATACCACTGTTATAGCAAGAACTTACTATGATGCTTTCAACAACAGAACAAGAGCCCTTCCAGGACCGGACAGATTTTAAGGATAGCTTACTAACTCTACCAGCCACACATCGACTATGCTCCGCCATGGAAAATGATGTTACGATCTTATTGGAATGGCTCGCAGTGGTTGAGCCTTCTGCAAGGTGAGGCCAAACTTGTCATCCATGTCCAAGTTTTCTGGCGTGACCCCATCTGGAAGCTTCCAGTCAAACGACAGAATAAGCGAACCCAACATCAGATGTAACATTCTCATAGCCAACGGTAATCCAGGGCAGATTCTCCTTCCGGTGCCAAATGGAATGAGCTCCATATCCCGGCCTCGGGGATCAATATTCGATTCCAAAAATCTCTCCGGAACAAATGAGTTTGGATCTTCCCACATGCTCGGGTCTCTCCCCATGGCCCAGACGTTGACCAGCACCTGTGCGTTTTCTGGAACCGTGAAGCCACCTATATCTGCGTCTGCTCCAGCTTTGTGAGGGAGAAGGAGAGGAACTGCCGGGTGCAATCTTAAAGTTTCTTTAATAACTGCTTGCAAGTAAGGCAACCGGCCGATATCTGATTCCCCCAACTGGTTTCCCTCGCCAATCGTCCTCTCCAGCTCTGCTCGAGCTTTCAATAAAGTCCCGGGGCTGTGGAGCAGTTCCGCCATTGCCCACTCCAGTGAACTTGAAGTCGTATCAGTCCCGGCGCCGAAGAGATCCTGTTGCACAATTGAGTCAAAAAAGGGTAGTAGCCAAGAACGGGTGTTTGATGAAAAGCAAATAGATGGAGTGCACAAAAAACAGTAAAAAAATTGAAAGGCACGCAGAAGAAACAGGTATGGTAAATGAGTACTGACCAAAAATAAGTGCTTTATACTGTTTGCATCCATCTCTTCATTGTTCTGCTCGCTGATTGTGAGAAGAGTATCTAGCATGTCATCGAGCGGGATATAGCCCTTCACTTGTCTTAGCCGCAGCCTTTCATTGACTAAACGATCGAAGATATCAAATACCTTTCCCAAATGAGTTGCCGTGCGACGCCTTATACCTTGCGGATCTATCCGCCGGAGTATAGGGAAATAATCTACCAGGTTCGGTTTCCCTGCCTCATCCATGATACAGCTTATATGCTCCTTAAACTCCCTTGCAATATCTGAGCTCAAATCGGTCAAATCCAGCGACAGAACAGTATTGGACAACGCGTTAAGTGTAGCTGTGAAAGCAGCCTGGCGAAGGTCCACTGCCTCACCCACAAGGCAACGTTCTTGAACCTCGGCTAGGAGATCTTGAACTTTCTTGCGCCTAAGGTCCTGGTTCGCATCGAGCTTCTGAGGGGTAAAAATATGGGAGTTGCATATCTTGCGAAGGCTTCTCCAGCGCGCTGCAACTGGCAACCAGACTATACCAGCTTCGTGGTGATCATGAGCACGAACTGCATCGACAATGGTCCGATTACAGAAGTTGAGGTCGTGCTTCTGGAGGACTTCTTTGGCCATCGCGGCTGAAGATACGACAACAGTGGTTACTTGCCCCAGTTGTAGACTCATCAATTGGCCATGAGTCTTGGCAAGCCTAGCCAAGGACTTGTGGGGTTTATCACCAAGATCCAAGAGGTTCCCTAAAATTGGCAAACGCGATGGACCTGGTGGAAGCTTGCCTGATTTTCTTTTGCTTCTTCTTAAAATAAAATCGAGGGATTGAATTACGGCAAAGGTCAGGAGAAAGTATAGCAAAAAACTGAAAAATAAGTCCATCTCTCTCTCTCTCTCTCTCTCGCCAAGTTGGGATCCTGTCTGTTCTTCAATCAGTTCAATGTGCAAGATCATAGGAAACAACTATATTAAGGGTTCACTTTTATAGCCATAAATAGTCACTAACCTTTTCGAATTAAAAAGGAAAATAGAAGAATATTTTACACCAGCCAGTCTCTGTGCATGAGAAAAAATAAAAATAAAACTTTTTTTTATTTTTTTAAATATTATATCGAAATAATTTCTTCAAAATCTTGAATTGAAAAATTGATTAGGATGGGTCAAGATTTATCATTATTTTTTAAAATTAAAATGGCATGATGCCATATAAATACAACTAAGGTTCTATGGAAAAATATCAACACATCTTGTTTCGAATTTGAATGATGCTATTATATATTTTTTAATTATCCAATTATCAAAAGAAAATGTAAATCCTATGAAAAAAAATTGAATATTAACTTCATTTTCTTAAAAAAAAAAAAAAACTTCAGAATGTATTCTATAGTTTTATTAATTAGGCTGGGAGTTAACACATGTGGTTTGACTTCTAATAATTGTATGGATTAGTATAAACAAATTAGTGCTAAGCTGGAAAGGATCTACCATGTTATAATTGCACGCAGTCCATTATATGCTTTGCCTCTTATTTTTTTAATTAAAACCATGATGTTAGGTGAAGGTTCAGGGTTATTTTTTTCAAGGAGAAGGGACACGTCTCTTAACAAAATCATAGTCAACGATACGCATAAAGATCTTCTCGAATAGTCACCATCAGCTGAACCAATTCTTCAATAATTCAAGGATATAACCAAACTGTGATGGATTCAGGACATGCATCCTATGCTGTCATGTTTGAAAAATAATTAAGGAAATCGTAGCACAAGTTGTTGCAAACTCCAAATAATTAAGGAATACACGTGTCAAAACAAATAAAATATTTTAAAAGCTATAATTAAAAGTTTAGCTTCTTTTAATTTTTCTATTAAATTAAATTTATTTATTCCATTCTTTAACATTTAATTTCATGAAAAACGTTTTTTTGTACTAGTAATTATTGAAAAGATTATCAACAATATAATTACTAAGAAAATTATGATTAGTCATGATGTTATTTTTTATGAAGTTGAATCATGGGCAAGGGGCATGGATGATGGGAAGAAAAATATTCTAAAGGAATTAAATGATAAAAATGAAGAAGAAAAAGCCTATGGAAGATGATGCACCGCCACTTATTAATACACACCTGATGTTCAAATTAGTATTAGTAAAAGAGCTAAAAGAGCTCTCGGTCAACCACTGTGCACGCACTCATGTGCACTGTGGACTGGCCATTTTCCGCTCTTGCTTCGCGCGTGTATGTGCACCTGTTTTTTTTTTTTTTTTGCACAGATATGCTTTTTATAATTTCTATGGTGGAAATGACAAAGGAGTGTCTGTGGCCGAGCGGCTCGCTGCGCGCTAAAAATGCAGCGCGCAGGGGTTCGAACCCCTCAGCCAAAAAATTTGATTTTGGTTGGGTTTTTTTTTCTGAAATACGTGTATAACTGAAATTAAGCTTTTGAACCGTGCTTAATTTGTTTTTTTCAACATGTTTTTGGTATGCAGGGGTTGAAAAAGTTGTTTTCCCTTTTTTATAATTTTTTTAATAATAATAATAATAATTTAATTGTTTTTCTTGCTTACTCTTTTGTTAATGTTTTCTTTTTTCTCCGGATAATTTAATATTTTTTATTGTTTTGACAGTAATGGCCATGATATTTATTTTTTTTCTTTTGTTAAAGTTTCTAGGATATTTGTAGTCTTTAATTAATTATATGTTCTACTATTTATTGAATATTATCTCATAGAAATATATATAGGGAGAAGAAAACATGACCTAGGATTTTTTGCATAAAAAAATTAACATTAGTATTCTTAAATACATTTAATATAATCATATAATGAATAAATCGGATAACATAAAAAAAATTTGTCTTCAAATTTTAATTTTGTACTTAACACAATAATAATAATAATAATAATAATAATAATAATAATAATAATAATAATAATAATTTAATTGTTTTTCTTGCTTACTCTTCTGTTAATATTTTTTTCCCTCCGGATAATTTAATAATTTTTATTGTTTTGACAGTAATAGCAATGCTAATTTTTATTTTATTTTATTTTTTTTGTTTTATCTTTTGTTAAAGTTTCTTGAATATTTTTAGTCTATCATTAATTATATGTTCTAATATTTATTGAATATTTTCGCATAGGAATATATATAGGGAGAAGAAAACATGACCTAAGATTTTTTTAATAAAAAAAACTTAATATCAGTATTCTTAAATACATTTTATATAATAATATAATGAATTAATCGAATAACATAAAAAAATATTTATTGAATATTATCGCCTATAAATATATAAAGAGAGGAAAAAAATGACCTAGAATTTTTTTCTTAAAAAAAATTAATATCAATATTCTTAAATACATTTAATATAATAATATAATTAATAAATCTTATAAAAAAAATTGCCTTTGAATTTAAATTTGGTACTCTTTTGTTTAAGTTTATTTCTTAAAAACAAATTTGCAATATTTTTATTTTTAATATTTTAAATATAATATTACCGAGGGGAAAATTAAACTAAAAAAAAATTACAAATTTACTTAGGTTATCTACAATTAAAAATATACGGGTCACTCCCCGTTTTGATTCATGTTCTTTTTAGACTGCAAATAAGTCATTATAGCACGTAAAAAAATTAAGTTCATTTCTGAAAAAAAAAATTAAATATTTTTATTTTTAATGTGTCAGATCTAATATTGCTAGGGAGAAAATGGAACTCAAGAAAAATATATAGAGGGAGAGGAAAAATGACCTAGGATTTTTTTAAGGACAGAAATTCATATCAGTATTCTTAAATACATTTAATATAATAATATGATGAATAAATCTTATAAAATCAAAAAAATATTGGCTTCAAAATTAAATTTTGTGTTCTTTTATTTAAGTTTATTTCTTGAAATAAAGCTGAAGTGTTTTGACTTTTTAATTATATATTTGTGTATTTATATCAAATTAAAATATGTGAAACCAATTATATGTTCTAATATTTATTGAATATTATCGCCTAAGAATATATAGAGAGAGAACAAAATAGCCTAAGATTATCCTTTAAATTAAATATATTATGGAAATTATGTCAAATTAATTATATATTTGTATATTTATGTCAAATTAAAATATGTAAAACTAATTATATGTTTGAATATTTATTGAATATTATCGCCTAAAAATATATTGAGAGAGAGGAAAAATGACCTAGGATTTTTTGAAGGACAGGAATTCATATCATGTTTTCTTAAATATATTTAATATAATAATATGATTAATAAATCTTATATAAAAAAATATTGGCTTCAAAATTTAATTTTGTGCTCTTTTATTTAAGTTTATTTCTTTACAAGAATTTCCAATGTTTTCATTTTTTAATATTTTAGATCTAATATTAGTGGGGAAAAAAAACATCTCAAAAAAAAATATTGACAAATTTACCTGCATTATCTACAAGTCAAATTAAAAAATATACAAGTCACTTCCCGTTTCCATTAGACTGTTCTTTTTAGACGGCAAATAAATAATTATAGCACACAAAAAAAATAAGTTTATGTTTTAAAAACAAATCACAATATTTTTATTTCTAATATGTCTGATATTTATTGAATATTATCGCCTAAAAATATATTGAGAGAGAGGAAAATTCAGAAAAAGTATTTCTTCTTTCTAGAATAGGACAATTATACATGTATAAATACAAGTTTTGAACAATTCAGAAAAAGAAGAACTTAATTGAATAAACAATCTCTATTTTGATATATAAACAATCCCTATTTTGACATGTAAACCTCATACTATTTCATGGAGCTGTTTTAAAGTATTTGCAAATCACATTTCGAAGTAAATAAGCAATGTACTGCAGGGATCCAATAATGAAACGAACATGAAATGCGTACAGAAAATTAGCATCCGCTGTCAAGCTAAAACAGATACAGGAAATTTCACTTGGCTATTTCGAAACCATGATCCTCGAAAGGAAGCCCCTATGGAGGAAAAAATCACAACAATATTATTATTAGGTGTAATTTCTCTTTTGAAGTCGAAACATGTTAGCCCACTAATCTATATATCTTTTCTTTTAAATACTAGATTCTCTTTCTAGGTGTCTGCTATTAGTTGTTCCAATTTAATTACATTATTGGAGGAAGTAGAAGATTCAAGATATAACCGAGGAGAGTGTCGATTATATGATTTACAACTTAGACAGAAACAAAAGCTTGAGTTTCCTAGAGCATAGTTTGTGTATCATCTTTTACTATCATAGTCTTTGCTGATGAACTGTGCATCATGTGCATGTTTCCATCTTGATAAATTCCTTTCCAAGGTACATATTTGCATGATTTGAAAAAATATACAATAAAAACACACAGGTCGGAGATTATCAAATAGTTTTTGATGCAAATTTCGTTGTGAATATTTGTTAGCAACGGATTTTTTCGTTAATTACAACATATTAATCTATTGTTAATAACCTATGTTTTAGTAGTGGATTTAGAGTTTGTTTGATATTATTTTTGTTTTTAATTATGGTTGAGGTTTTAAAATAGCAGTTTCATAAAAAAAAACACTTTAGCTGATGTTGAAAATAATTTTTAAAATATTTGATTAAAACTTTGGTTGAGTTTGAGGTTAATAAAAATAGAAGTTTTTCATATATTTTCCCGCCCCCCAGCCACCACCGTAACGCACGGAAAGCAATAAATTAATGTTTTCCATGAAACTCTGGTTCAACAATAAAATAGGTGGGTCCCATGTCAAAATTTTTGCTTCTTAATATTAACCAAACACTTAATTCCTCAATTTTTTTGCAACCTTCTCTTGCACCACAAAAACAAAACCCTCTTACTTACAAGGAGAAAGGATGGCGTGTTTTTAAGATTATGTTAGAAATGCTTGGAAAAAAAAATAATTGATCAAGGAATTTTTTACATTTTCTAACCATTTTCTTGGGTTTTCTCACTAAACGGTGGGCAATGCAACCTTAGATAGTGCCACATTGTATCGAATCCTATGATTATCATGATTTTCAATCGCTTTCCCGCTACTAGCTTTTATTTTCCTTTCTGCTTCTTGGCTAGTGATGAAGGACTTTATAGCTAGTGGGAACCATAGTTTCCATTTACATATTAATTTGTTTACCTCTTTTCTTCGTTGTCTCTGGTTTTCAGTTATGGAATCTTGGAGTTCTTAGTTAATGTCTTGCGTTTGTTCATTGAGTATTTTGCTCCAATGCTTTGATCTCATTATTCTCCACCGTGGCTCACTGCAGGTTTGTTTATTGTTAAATTCTGTTAATGGACAAAGATTCTTTGGCTCTGATATCAGTTTATAGATAATTAGATTGAAAAGACACGTTAAATTTATTAAATAAACATAAATTGATTGTCTGTACGTTTATTGATTATTTGGTACTGCAAGTGGTGTTGTTTTGAAATCACATGTTTTTATTCTGACCAAGACCTTGAATAGATTTTTTTTCTTAATTAGTGTCAATACTCCTTCCATTTCAATTTTCTTCTCCTTAAATATTCGATAATTTCTGAAATGGTTAAAGTTTACTAATTATTATTTTAAAATATATAGTTAAAATTCATAAAGGATCTAAAATAAACATTCAAACCATCAACCATTAAAATAAATCATCCCAGTCAGACTCTACCGTCCCAACTCAGCAAAAGGCAAACGGTGTTCAAGCTATTTCTGCTCCTCCATTTAGGATCTATTGAAGCTAAGCTGCTGAAGCTGAGATGAAGCTGAGATGAAGCTGAGATATGTCGAAGCTGAGATGAAGCTGAGATGATTAACCTTCAGTTGTAAAAGTTTGTTATGAAGTCAGTTATTTAAGTTGTGTAATCAGTTTACTTAACTGACAATCAGTTATACATTCTGTTATTTACAAAGTCAGTATATTTTGTATAAATACTGGCATTCATTGTAAACTGGATTAATTAATTCGATCATCACAAACACATTGTTGTTTGTTTTCCAGTACATCATCTTCTTCTTCTTTCTTTTGCCTAAGTGCAGTTTATTCTATATGGTATCAGAGCTTACAGCAATGGCTTCTGAATCCACTTTTCCTTCCGCAAATCCAAATCATCTTGTTCCATCCATTGATGATTTTTCCAGTCCATACTATCTTCATCATGGAGATAGTCCTGGTTTTGTTTTACTGTCACAACCTCTAACTGGTGACAATTATCACACCTGGAGTCGATCAATGACAATGGCACTCACTGCAAAGAACAAGTTTGCCTTTGTTGATGGTTCATTATCGAAGCCTAGTGAAGAATCTGATGCTCTGCTTCATGCCTGGACAAGGAGCAATAATATGGTACTTTCATGGCTTCTAAATTCCATTTCTAAAGAAATAGCTTCAAGTGTGATTTACATTAACTCTGCATATGAGATGTGGAACGATCTCAAGGATCGTTTTTCACAAAAGAATGGTCCTCGCATATTTCAATTGCAGAAGGCAATTTCTGTTCATTCTCAAGGAAGCATGACTGTGAGTAATTACTATACTCGTCTTAAAGGACTTTGGGATGAATTGACGAATTATCGTCCCATTCCAGAATGTTCCTGTGGTGCTCTCAAAACCACTCTTGATCACTATCATCAAGACTATATTTTCCATTTTCTAATGGGTCTGAATGACAGTTTTGCTCAAATCAGAGGACAAATACTCCTTATTGATCCTTTGCCTTCAATTAACAAAGTCTTCTCTCTTGTGCTTCAAGAAGAGAGACAGCGTGAGATATCGATTAATTCATTGCATGATGACACTGCTGCTATGATGATCAGAAACCATTCACCTCGAATTGGTTCTCAGCCACAACAGAATAGGTTTGGTAAACAACCTTTTATGCACAATGCTCGTAAAGATAGACCAGTATGCACACATTGTGGTCTTCTTGGCCACACTATGGAGAAATGCTATAAGTTGCATGGCTATCCACCAGGCTATAGATCAAACAGAAACAAGGCTAATTCAGTATTTCAAGAGTTTGATTCTCAGAACAGTATGGTTCCTCAGCTACAAATTTCCCAATAGCAGTGTCAACAGTTACTTGCACTGATAAAACCTCCAATTCCAACACCTCCTGCTGAGAATCCTGCTTCTGCTCATCAAGTAAGCAATGCACAAGACCACATTTTCTCAAACATGGGAGGTAATCTTTCTCTCATTTCCTCAGCCTCTTTTTACCTAAATCCAAAACATTCAGTTTTCTCTTCATCACATTCAATTGATATTCACTGTCATCAATCCAAATCATGGATCATTGACACGGGGGCCACTGATCACATGATCAGCACCATATCTTTGTTCACCTCCATCACTGCTAGCATATCTTCTCGTGTAAAACTGCCTAATGGAAATTATGCTACTGTGACTCACATTGGCACTGTCCAAATTTCTGAACATTTGATTCTTCATGATGTTCTTTGTGTACCTTCTTTTTCATTCAATTTGATTTCAGCAAGCAAATTGATCAAAACACTTAAATGTTGTCTCATTTTTCTTGCCAATTATTGCTTCATACAGACTTTGTCACCATGGAGGACGATTGGCATGGGTAGAGAGCAAGCAGGCCTGTTTTACTTGATGTGTAAACCTTCTACTGATCTTTCTCATTCTGCTAAACAATCTGTTAAAGCTTTTTCTGCTTCTATTAAGAATGCATCTACCGATATTTGGCATTATAGACTAGGTCATTTATCACATCCTAGAATGATGTTACTTAGTGCTCAAATTCCAGATTTTACTTGTCACACAAGTATCTGTACCGTGTGTCCATTGGCTAAGCAACACAAAATCCCATTTGAGAAGAGCAAATCTGTTTCGAATTCTTTGTTTGAGTTGATCCACTGTGATCTATGGGGACCCTTCTCTGTAAAAACCAATAATGGCTCTAGCTATTTTTTGACTATTGTTGAGGATTTCAGCCGTTTTACATGGGTTTTTCTTCTCCACTCAAAATCTCAAACTTCTTCATACATTACTCAATTCTTCAAAATGGTTGAAACACAATTCAATACCAAAATAAAATGCTTGCGTTCAGACAATGGTCCTGAATTTAATATGACAGATTTCTTCCTCACAAAAGGAGTTCATCACCAACGTAGTTGTGTTGAAACTCCACAACAAAATGCTACCGTAGAGCGTAAACACCAACATTTGTTAAATGTAGCTCGTGCATTACGTTTTCAATCTCATCTTCCATTATCTTACTGGGGGGATTGTGTTCTCACAGCAGCTCACACCATTAACCGAATTCCCACTCCCATTTTATCAAACAAATCACCTTACGAAATTCTCTTCTCTAAACCACCAGATTACTCTCACCTTAGAGTTTTTGGTTGCCTCTGCTATGCCTCCACTCTTTCTAGAAACAGACACAAATTTGATCCACGTGCTATCCCATGTGTTTTTCTTGGATATCCCAATGGTACCAAAGGATACACATTACTTGATTTGTCCACTCATTCTCGCATTATTTCTCGCCATGTCATTTTTCATGAAGCTGTTTTTCCCTATGATTCAACAAAACCTTCCACTGTCAACACTGTCAATCCTTTGGTTTTACCAAATATCATACCAGACACCCCCCCCTCACCTCCTATTTTTGCAGAACCCCCTATTTCTACAGAAACACCAGATGCTAATGTTTCTGATTCCATCCATGTTGTTTCTGAAACATTGCTTCCACATTCTGATCATACTACTCACATATCACCGCAAAATTCTCCACTGAGAAGATCCACTCGTGTTCGTTCCATTCCTGGTTACTTACATCAGTACCACTGCCAGCTTGCTACTCACTCATCTCAATCAACTCCAGTCGACAAGTCAGGTATTCCTTACTCCTTATCTTCCTTCATTGGTTACAATCAAATTTCCCCTGCTCATAAACATTTTTGTCTTTCCATTACCACTCAAAAAGAACCTAAGACTTTTCACCATGCTGTTAAATCCATTGAATGGAGAAATGCCATGCAAGCTGAGATATCTGCTCTTGAACTGAATAACACTTGGTCTGTAGTTGATCTGCCCCCAAACAAACACCCAATAGGCTGCAAGTGGGTTTATAAAATAAAACACAAGGCTGATGGCACGGTTGAAAGGCACAAGGCACGCCTTGTTGCCAAAGGATACACACAATGTGAGGGGTTAGACTATTATGAGACATTCTCTCCAGTTGCTAAACTCACCACTATTCGTATCCTGCTTGCTATTGCTGCTGCTTATAACTGGCATCTTCATCAATTAGATGTCAACAATGCATTCCTTCATGGGGAGTTGCATGAAGAGGTTTACATGACTCTTCCTCCTGGTTTTGCATCTAAGGGGGAGTCCACAAAAGTCTGCAGGTTACACAAGTCTCTATATGGCTTGAAGCAGGCCTCACGACAATGGTTCTCCAAGTTTTCCTCTACTTTGCTATCTCATGGATTCATTCAGTCTAGAGCAGATTATTCCTTGTTTACTAGAACACAAGGTTCCTCTTTTATGGCTCTTTTAGTCTATGTTGATGACATAGTTTTAGCTAGCAATGATCCAGCTGCTATTACTCAACTCACTGAACTTCTGAACAGCCAATTTAAGTTGAAAGATCTTGGAGAATTAAAATTCTTTCTTGGTTTAGAGATTGCTCGATCTGCTAAGGGCATTTCTCTTTGCCAACGAAAATATGCTCTAGAAATTCTTGATGACTGTGGATTTCTGGCTGCCAAACCAGCAAAGTTTCCAATGGAGTCCAATCTGAAATTGTCATCTGTTGATGGTATTTTACTTGAGGATCCAGCTTCCTATAGAAGACTGGTTGGACGTTTACTCTATCTGACCATCACACGCCCTGACCTGTCATATGCAGTTCAGAATTTGAGTCAATTTATGGCAAATCCAAGGCAACCACATCTCAATGCTGCACACAGAGTTCTTCGATACATCAAGGCTTCCCCTGCTCAAGGCCTCTTCTTCCCATCTTCCTCCACATTCCACCTTAAGGCTTTTTGTGATTCTGATTGGGCAGGATGCCCAGATACCAGACGATCAATAACTGGATATTGTGTGTTCTTAGGCGATTCCCTTGTATCATGGAAGTCTAAGAAACAACATACTGTGTCTCGATCTTCAGCTGAAGCTGAATATAGATCGATGGCAGCAACAACGTGTGAAATTGTTTGGCTTTTTTCTTTGTTGCAGGATCTACGGGTTCCACACCCTCAAGCTGCATTGTTGTTTTGTGACAGTAAGGCTGCATTACATATTGCTGCTAACCCTGTTTTCCATGAGAGGACAAAACACATAGAGCTTGACTGCCATGTCATTCGTGATAAAATTCAGGAAGGTGTCATCAGGACACTTCATGTTACTTCCCAGAATCAACTTGCAGACGTCTTCACCAAAGCTTTATCTCTGACTCCTTTTCAGCACCTTATTTCCAAGATGAATGTCTTAAATATCTTCCCTTCATCTTGAGGGGGAGTATTGAAGCTAAGCTGCTGAAGCTGAGATGAAGCTGAGATGAAGCTGAGATATGTCGAAGCTGAGATGAAGCTGAGATGATTAACCTTCAGTTGTAAAAGTTTGTTATGAAGTCAGTTATTTAAGTTGTGTAATCAGTTTACTTAACTGACAATCAGTTATACATTCTGTTATTTACAAAGTCAGTATATTTTGTATAAATACTGGCATTCATTGTAAACTGGATTAATTAATTCGATCATCACAAACACATTGTTGTTTGTTTTCCAGTACATCATCTTCTTCTTCTTTCTTTTGCCTAAGTGCAGTTTATTCTATAGGATCTGCCTATACTTTTCACACCATCTTTAATCTTCTTGTAAGTTGATCTTTTCATTTCAAAGCTTCTCAGATCTCCGAATAGAACTATTTTCCTTACTACAGCTGAGATGCATGTGCTCTTGTATGGGGTTAAGGATGTATTTGGTGACGATTTAGAGTTGTTTGTATTAGTTCTGTGAAAACAAAAAACGGGTTTTGTGAATTTTGAGATGGTTGTTGGTGGGCTGTGTTTGAATGTTGTTCATGTTGTTGTTGGAGGGTAAGATTTAAGGTCTACTAGTGTTTTGTCTGATTTTGGAGGAAAAAGAAAGATTCGATTTTTATGAATGTTGTCATCAGAATGTTAAAAAAGATTTAGTTTTTGTCTGGTTTGGAGAATTCGTGTAAACCATCCACCTTTCATAAACTGAGGTGAAATTTCAGTAATGATTGATCCCTAACCAAATATTTTGACAGAAATTAATGGGCCAGTCTCTTTCTGACATTTATGCACACAAATTAGTCAAATGCTTCCTCCATCTCCTTCTGCCATATGCCAGGCTTTAAAAGCAATTTGTCAAAAATAGCCCCTGTTAATCAGCAAAATTCACAAAGCTAACTAGAACTGAGCGCCGGTTTTGTCCGAGGCTTGACATGTCTAGATTCAAAGGCTTGGCAATTCACAGATGCCAAGGAAGGTACTGATACAGTAAGGAATAGAAGACAAGAAATGCTCGAGACTAGCTGGCCACCATGGCAGACATGCAAGAACTTCTAACAGTAACAAACGAACAGTTACTGCTGGCTGAAAATTCCGACGTCATTATATTTGGTATTTTCAGCGCAGAGTCACTTTTTTTTTTGTCTCCCACTCTCCTTGTGAATTCCACTGTATTTATCCTCTTTACCGCAGCCCAGACATGAAAAACAACGTTCATGTCTTATGTAGCCGACGGGACATGATTTGAGGGGTGGGCCTTACTCAATCCAGGATGAGATTGTGATTAAACTGATCCAACAAGCCATCAGAAGTCTCCTTCTGTTGAACGTTCATATGGGTCCTAGCCTCTCTCTGTCACCGCCTGATAAACGCGTGTGTTCTGACAAAACCTGAACAAAAACCTGACATGTCAGCAGACTTTACTCTCTCTCTGCGTCTCTTAAATGTGTGGGCATATACAGACAAGCTGGTACGTTTGTCATTACTGCTGCTGCTACATTGCTGCTGTTTATATAGAGCACATATTTTATGGCTGTTGTAGCAGACGAGAAGATACACATTAGGCAATTTTACAGTTTCTTCCATCACCTACCATTTAATTTCTGAGTTTGAGATCAGTTGTTGCTGCAACTTGCAGATAAAAAATTCATTGCAACATCTTTCTTTCACTCGACTGACTGTTTCTGTTCTGTTATGTTCTTTTGTGCCAATTTTGATTCCCATCACCATGAAATGGAGTCTCAAGCCCCACCTTCCAAATTTGCCCGTCTTTCAAACTCCAGTATGCACCTACTCTTGTATTTTCCAAGCCTTTCAATCAAACAAGTCTAATCAGCCATACCGTTCGCAATTTTTTTCATCTTTTTATTTGCTTTCATTTACAGGGACTAGACTTGCAAGTGGTGGGAACGTGGAGAGAAATATGCGCCATGGTGAATCTGGGTCACCTCCAATTGGGCTAGGACTTGAGCTTGGACGTGGTAGTGGGTCTAGTCAAAGACCAATAATCAGCTGCAAAAAACATTATGCGCTCACCGTTCTTCAGCTGCAGGAGCTACAGCTTCAGTCTCTTATCTACAAGTATATCCAGGCTGGATTTCCTGTTCCTTTCCAACTTGTTTTGCCTATATGGAGAAGTGTTGCTACTTCCCTTGGTGGTCTCAGTTCAAGGTTGCTCCAACTCTACCCTAGTCGTAAGTCCCCAACAACTCCATCATCTTCTCTTCTCAATCTCTGAAAAAATAATGATGCTGAATACTTGCCATGATTTCATGAACGCTTGATCGTTAACTAATATACGATGTAACTACTTTTCTTAATCTTAAAAGAGTTTTTTTTTTTTTTTTTTTGCGGGGGTCTAGTTATGGGGTGCAGCCCATTGTATTTGGAATACAAGAATGGAGTAGACCCTGAGATAGGGAGATGTAGAAGAACAGATGGAAAGAAATGGAGGTGTAGCAAAGAGGCTCTCCCAGACCAAAAATACTGTGACAGGCACATACATAGAGGACGACAGCGTTCAAGAAAGCTTGAGGAATCTGCTTCTCCTGGTAATTCCAGCACCAACCTTTCCATTTCCCTCCCTGGAATCAGTAGTGCTAGCGCCTGGTAGTGGTCATCTCTTTCCACGATGTCGTTTCTCTCCAAAACTGTTTTTCATGGAGACTCAGGCAAAACTGAAACGCTTGAAAAGATGTTTCAAGTTTTTTTTCTTATATGGTTTAATAAGCTAATCTCGAACATGAGAGTCGAGAATTGCTGTGTGGTTTTCGGATAAGGATAGCTGATGGGCCGGGATGTTCAGGGAGTTTTATAACGTGGAATATGAGATTTTTATAAAAATAATTCTTGAACTGAAGATAAAATTGTTTATTTTTCTATTTATTTCCAAAAAATAGTGTAATTGTTTTCAATTATATAATTTATTATGTTGTTATAAATATAAGAGTTATAATAAACTATCAATATGAATTAAATTTGATTCCAA
Source organism: Salix purpurea (assembly GCA_027405865.1). Classification (NCBI taxonomy): domain Eukaryota; kingdom Viridiplantae; phylum Streptophyta; class Magnoliopsida; order Malpighiales; family Salicaceae; genus Salix; species Salix purpurea. The sequence goes on along the minus strand of JAOWLH010000026.1, from coordinate 3,567,083 downwards.
TCGGGCTGTTAATCTCCCAGCACCTTCGTTATTGAATAGCTAATCAGCAACTTCATCCGTATGAAAAATAAAACCATATGCTAGGCTCTCGCCTAGCATATACACATGATCGACAATAAATAAATAAATAAATAAACGTTATCACCTAATCATTGCACTGCACATGTAATGAAAATCATGATCCCATCAACTCTATAATATATTTAAAGAATCTTTTCACTTTTATGTATCTATGAACCACGCAACTCAAATCTATTACAATTTTAATTTAAAATTTATTTTTATCATATATAATCATTAATAACAATAATAATCACCGTACCTATAACTTATTACTATAATTGCTATAATTATTTATATTTTAATTGATTACCATCAATTATTTTAAATATGATTGGTACTATATATGTTTACAAGGTATATACATATATATTAACAGTTGCAATTCAAATGAGTTCCTTAATAGCTAGTGATATTTTATTTTATTAGTAAAAGAGCTAAAACAGCTCGGAAATTTACTGTTCATCAAGACTAAAATTACTGTGGACTCGCAATTTATTTCAGTGTTTCGCGCGTGTATGTGTTTCTTTTTGTTTTTAATACTTGTCGCCCTCTCTTTCGGTTCACAAGTTAACACTGTAATATAAATACAGAAATCTCAACTTTTCTACTAAAATCCTACACCTAGCCGCCCCGCCCCCCACCCTCCCTCAACACTCTGCATTCTAAAATAAACTTAGCAGCCGCCCCCCTTTTCTCTCAATTAATAGCTTCCCTTCAACCTTCAGAATTCAGAATATAATAAAGAAGAGTTCGATCTGCGCCCTTTCAAGAGCTTTTCCCCTTCAATGACAATTGAAATCGGGGCAAGTTCATCGGGAAGGATTATGGTAAAGGTAAGGTCAGGTTCTGAGACAAAAACCAACCTTGAAGATGTCCTCAAACCTTTCTACCAAAGAGCTTCTGAAGCTGAGGTATTGTTTTTCCAATTCACATCTAAAACAAAGTTCATGCTTTCTATGAGTTTATGTTTGATTTTTCATTTCCTCCACCATCTATTTTGCGTTGTTGTCGAGTTTACAGAAACTTTCTTTATAAAGTTACAGTCTTTTCTTTTGCTTTTAATTATGGGGTTTGAAGGGAATTAGAGAAGATAAAAAGCACCAAAACAAGAAGCCTTAACAGCCCATCAAGACCAGGCCATCGAAGAACCCCCCAGCTCTGGCATGGCATCCATTTTAGTGCTGTGGCAGATGTTAGAAAGAAATTATTCACTGCAGATGGCCTCAAGAAACTCATTGTGGAGTGTTGTGGGAATAAAGGTGATGAAAAAAAGAGGACGGGCCGGTGCTACAAACTATGAAGAGGATAAAATGCGAGGCTTGAGGGCTTCAGAATTACTTTGATTTTATTGCAGTATCGGGGAGAGAGGAAGAGATAGAAGAGGGCGATGTTTTAGTTCATAAAATTGAAAAGTTCAGTTTTCCTGGGTTTAACAAGTGGTGTTGGTGAGGAAGATGGGTTTCAAAATATGGCTTTTGTTTTTGACTGAATTTATCAACAGGAATTTGCCTTTTTTGAGTGATAGTTTGCACAAAAATGCAGTTTCTTTTTTTTACTTTTGTTTAATTGCCGTGAAATATAGGAGACGAGAAACAAAACCAAAATTTTGAATCTTTGTGTATGTATTTTCTTGGCCCTGGAAATGGAAATTGAAGTCCAATAATTTTTTTGCTCACGAAGGTGTTGAGAAAGCCTCTCGAAGATTATAGGCATGTGTTTTGTGTTGTGAGTTGCTAGCTTTTAGATGCATCACATGTAATAATGCTGTGCTTTTTTTTCCATTTTTTTCTTTTTTCTTCTTTTGATTGTTTTTTGAGCTGTGCTCTTTTAAATTTTTCTTTTTCTTTTTTTTTATTGTTTTTTATTATTATTTATTTATTTATTTATTTTGACGTCAAAATATTTATCTTGCTTATAGTTTTATTTTTTTCATTTGTTTTTTTGTTAAAGTTAATGACTTTTTTTATTTATTGAATTTTTTTTCATTTATTAACGCAATAAGAATAATAATTTTAGTTTTGTTTTTTTGCTTTCTATTTTTTTAATATTTTTGATTTTTTTCATCAGTATAATTTAATAATTTTTAAAAACCCGGTTACAACACTGGATTACTCTAAACCTCTGAACCAGTTATAAGCAACTGGGAAAGAAAGAAGATAAATCCAGTGCTGCCCATAATGGACTGGAAGAAGAGTAAATTAATGTAAATCATCTTGATTTTGACCTGTTTCATAAAATAAAACACTAAAATCTCATAAACAAATTTTACAATGTACTGAAAGTCAAATAAGTTAAATCCCGGCTCCTGTAATTAGGCAACATCAGACCAGTGGCAGTTATGACACACTAAAGGTAGGGATTGTGTATGGTACAAATTATTTTTTTATTAAAATATTATTTTCATTGAATGCCTCCTTTAACCAATACTCCACGCAAGCAATTATATCTGTCATGGAAAACAAAATATCTCCAATGTCAAGAAATTATGACTGTATTTAATGTTGCAGCTTTTGCAAGCAGAGACGTATGCTTGACTTAAAAAAAAGCACATCACTGTTCTTAGAAGCTAATAGCTCCCGTATTGCTCGAACACTCACACATCATCTGTCCAACCAAAGCGCTGCTTGACAAATATTGCTCGAACGACAGGTTACCATATTGGATGTAAGATATGCCACCTAAGTACCTTTAACATGACTGAAAGCCTGCTCTGCTCAGTACACAAATCTTCTTTTGAGGTAACAATGTCTGGGCTCCCTTGCCAGATGTTCAAATCACCGAACCGTAGAGTGGACAAGCAATATATCATCAGTACACAAATCTTCTTTTGAGGTAAGGTAACAATGTCTGGCTCCCTTGCAAATCGTATCATCACCGAATCGTAGAGTTGACAAGCAATATATCATCATCTACTTTCTAATTAATTAGCATCGACAAAATTTGAAGGCTGCCCAACACACTGGTAATAAAACTACTTCGAGAAGCACACCATCAGTTCACTTAATTATTTTAATGCACTGTTCGTGAAAGACAGATGGATGAACGAACGCATAGGAAATTTCTTGGAGGCTGGGTGGATACAGCAATCTCATGAAAAGTAAAAGAAAAGCTTGACTTTTAGCGAAGAAGAGGATATTTATAGCCTTGGGTTTTTTTGAAATAAAAAATGTTTTAAAAAATTATACAAAAGCTAAATGAGCTCAAGATTCAAGATAAAAAACAAGAGTTTCCTGCAGTAATATCACGGTAATTTCATATTTTCAATGATAATGATTATGATTTTTTATAATTTAATAATATTTATTTTTGTTTTGTTATTTACTTTGTTTTTTAATTGTCTTTTTTTAATATTTTTTGGTGTTAAAATTTCTAATTATTCTAGATAAGACATTCAAATAATGATAATGATTATTTGTAATTTTTTTTTCTTATAAATATGTTAGACTAATTATATATTTTGATATTTGTTTAATATTAATGCTTTTATATATATATATATATATATATATATATATATATATATATATATATGACCTAAGTTTTTTTGAAAATAATAATAACAATTTAATATCAGTGTTCTATTATTCTTTTACCATAATAATATGAGGAATAAATCTTATAAAATAAAATAAAAATTATTTTTTTAACAATAATTATGGTATCATCAATGGTATGACCAATAATAATTAAAATATTAATTATTTGTAATAATATTTATAATGATAGTTACAATAATTGTGACAATTTAATAATCATGATAATAAAAATAAGAATAATAATCAAAATAATTCATCAATTGATGTTATTTTTTTTAAAAGTTGAGTTTTGCGGCTTTTTATGTATGATCTTTCATATCTAATATCACATAAATAAAAAATATATGAAGTCACATGTAGACGAAATGGGTGGAAAATTAAGGCAAATTATCTACAATGAAAAAATATACAAGTCAATTGCCCTACACTTTGCCGTGGCCATAAAAAAAAATTACATGCAAAAAAATATTAATGGTCTTCGATTTAAAAAAAAAAATCATAATAGTAATAGCAATTGTTATTTATTATAATAATTATTGTGCTCATAGTGTTAATAATTATGGCGTTGATGATAAGGATAGCAATAATTCATAAAATAATATAAAAAATATCAGTGATGATGAAAAAAAATGGTACTTATAATTTTGATTAATTTAATAAAAATAAGGGTGTTGTTTATCGTGATGATTATTGTGATAATAATTACAATAATTATAATAATAATGATAATGACAATGATAATACTGTTAATAATAATCAGAATATTAATTATTTATAATAATAATAGTTATAATGGAAGCTATAATAATTATGACAGTTTAACATTAATTTAACAATTATTACAGTAACAATGAAAATAATAATCCAAATAATTCATTGGTCGATGTTTTTGTTAAAAAATTACTTTTATAATATTTTTATGTATAATATTTCAGATCTAATATCATGTAAAAAAATATGAGACAACACATAAAGAAATTGGATAGACAAATTTGTGCAAGTTGTCTACAATAAAAAAAATATACGAGTCACTTCAATTGCGTTTCACCGCTTCCAAAACCAATTTTTTTAACATGTGAAGAAAATATTTACGGTCCAATATTTGTTTTTAATAATGCTATACATATTAACAAAATAATCCACCTGCAAATCTTTTGATTATTTAGTTTCTTTTGAATTTTCATCTCATTGTGGATAATGTGATTAAAAGAATGATAATTGTTATTTTAAAGATATTTTTTCTGGACAAATTGAGAATAATTATATATTTTGATACATGTTTAATATTAATGCATTAGAATATATATATATATATATAAACTATTTGTTTTTAGAAATATCAAGTTATTTTAATGTCAGTGGTTTACTATCATATAAAATATAAAAATATAAAAAATAAATCTTAAAAAATTAAAACAAAAACTTTAGTTTTTTTATAGCAATAATGATAGTGGCAACGATACTATTGTCACTGATAATTAGAATATTACTTATTTTCACATGTATTTTGGATTTTTTACTGTCCAACTCAGTTGTTCTTTTTTAATCGGGTTTTTTTTTTGTTGTTTTGTTTTTTTAACCAGAGTATTCGTGACAACAAATTTCTTATAAATCATTTAACCTTCGTAGTAAATTTTCTAACAAATTTTATCAAAAGTGTTTTACCAATAACAATATTCAATCACATTTTGGTTGAGAAAAAAACATTTTTAGCATATTTTATCAATTATAATTATACTAAGTAAATATTAAAATAACAAAATACAACATTTATAAAATCAATTAATTTTCTATATAGATAAAAATGCCCAGCGAAGCGGGCTAATCAGCTCGTTAGTAACTAAAGCACATGTACATAGGCTGTCATTTATTTATTTTATAGTGAGAAAAACATTAATTGGAAGTGGCTAGGTTTGAACCTCGGATCCTTGTAAACAAGGTTGATGATTATAAAAATAAAAAATAAAACCCAACTGTCAGAATCAGCAATTTCTTAGAGCTTTTAAAAAGAAAGGGTAATTCAGTGATTACATAAAAGTATTTGGGTGATTCAATTAGTATATGAAAGAATTTAGTTATTAGAATTATATATATATTTTTTTTAAAATAAAACAGATTGGCTTGTGAATTTTACCGAACCTAGTTTTAGCTGGTGGAAGATATAATTATTGTTTTTAACATGTTTTAAACTTAATTTAACTTAATTATTCAGGCTTTCCTAATTGCAACCGCGCCATAGCAACACATCAGGCAAAGGGGGAATTGCACGAATCGAGAGCACAAATACTATTTATATCAATCCTCACACGTGTGCATAATCGAACCCTTAATTACAATTTCCTTTTTTGTTTTTTTATTTCCATAAAAGGTATCCCTAACTAACATAGCAAAATCTAGTCAGACCACAATCACCTTTCCATTACCCACTGTCTGGCTCTTACATTAAGATCTGTCCAGGAGGAATCTAATGATTTTTGTTCTCTTCCCACCCTCTCTTCACCCAAAGGCCAAGATTTCACCCCCACCCTAAATCTGAATCGTCACCGTCCATTCAGATTAGCCCTTCACCTTGCGAAAAAAACAAGGAAATATCATCACTCATCCTCACCCCTCGCTCACGTATCTCATACGAACGACACACTTCAAGCTCCAAACATTCTTCTTCTCCCTCAAAGTAGAGTCGCGCATTCTTGGAAAGAGAAGATTTTTGTAAAAACCCATTTTGCCCTTGAAGCAAAAGAGGATGGTGGAGGCACAAACATGGGCAACAAGGAGAATGAGCAACCCGAGAATAGTGGATGGCACCACCGTGTCAACCATCACCGATGACCAGGTTCTCGACATACCAGCAACCCCACCTGGTGATGTAAGAAACAATGCATATTCCACCGTGGGATCATATTTCTCTCCGAATATTTTAACATCTGTGATAATCGCATCATGGTACTTGTCCAACATTGGTGTTTTGTTACTTAACAAGTACCTGTTAAGTTTTTATGGCTTCCGGTACCCGATATTCTTAACAATGTTGCACATGATTTCTTGTGCTTGTTATAGCCATGTGGCTATAAAGTTTCTTGAAATAGTGCCACTTCAGCATATTTTATCAAGGAAGCAGTTTATGAAGATCTTTGCTTTGAGTGCTATCTTTTGTTTTTCTGTGGTTTGTGGTAATACCTCATTGAGGTACTTGCCTGTGTCGTTTAACCAAGCTATTGGGGCAACTACACCATTTTTTACGGCTATTTTTGCGTTCTTGATAACGTGCAGGAAAGAATCTGCTGGGGTTTATTGCGCACTTTTGCCTGTGGTTTTTGGAATTGTTTTGGCCAGTAATAGTGAGCCTTTGTTTCATTTATTTGGGTTCTTGGTTTGTGTTGGTTCAACTGCTGGACGTGCTTTAAAATCTGTGGTTCAGGGGATTTTGCTAACATCTGAAGCTGAGAAGTTACATTCTATGAATTTGCTGCTTTATATGGCACCAATGGCTGCCTTTATTTTGTTACCGTTTACTCTCTACATTGAAGGGAATGTGGCTGCAATTACCATTGAAAAAGCCAGAGGGGATCCGTTTATTGTGTTCTTGTTGGCTGGGAATGCAACTGTGGCTTATTTAGTGAATTTGACCAATTTTTTGGTGACCAGGCACACAAGTGCCCTGACTCTTCAAGTGTTGGGCAATGCTAAGGCTGCAGTGGCTGCTGTCATTTCAGTCTTGATCTTTCGGAATCCGGTGACTGTGATGGGCATGGCTGGATTCGCGGTTACAGTCATGGGGGTGGTGCTTTACAGCGAGGCAAAGAAGAGATCTAAGGTCACAACTCACTGAGAGATGACATAACGATTCATTTTTATTGCCAGAATCACTGGCGAGGCTTCTTCTTTTTTCATTTATTTACTTTTGATTCAATGTTTTAATTTTCTCGTATTAAATTTTAATGGAACGAAAGAAGGGGAACTTGGATCGATTGGATTGTATAGGATGGTGGAGAAAAGGGAAAGAGCTATGCTCTTTCACTCTTTTTTTTTGTTTTTTAATTGTTCGTGCTGGGGGGAGGGTTTAAGGGGAAGGAAATTCTATCACAGTTTCCCCCGAGTGTAACTTTATATAATTGAATTTACTTCAATTGGAACACATAAAAGAACTGATGCAGATATTCATTTTCAATTGTTTAATTGGAAAGAGCAAAGTTCTTTCTTTTTTATCTTAAAACTCTTTTGTTTCCAAGCAATTCCGTTCTTTATCCAGCGTATGTTTGTCTGTAAAATTGGGGTTCCGGGTGTGGAGGGTTAACTTTTTTGTCTTTTGGATTCTTTCTCTTGCTTTGCATGCTTGCTTGTTGTCTTCTTCAGCTAATTTTAGCAGCAATATATATATATATATATATATATATATATATATTAAAAGGGCGTAGGACCGAAATTATGGAATGCTTGAATCAGTAGGTGCTGAATTTTATTTGAAATACTCAGATGGACATTTTTTTTCTGTGATGTAAAATGTGACCGTTATTGCGATGGCCACTTGGCATTGGCCAACTTTTTTTATATTTTATATGTGATGGAGGATGCCTTTCATATTTTCTTTTGGAAAATGTCATGCATAAAATTGAATGCTGATAGGTATGCGGACATATGGTTGAGCCTGTTAGCAAATTTCTAGATGAGCATTGAGGCTATTAATGCTCCTTCAGTCCCTACCAGAAGATGATGATAGCACTTTCTTTGTTTCATTCACAATTTCCATCTCTACTCACATGGTTCCAAGCCTCCATACTGTTACTGTTTGCTGCAAACATGTCAGTCTTGGCTCCCTCATTCGTCAAGATCCTTTTCATTTAATCAACAGGGAGTTTTCCTAAAACAAGTTGCTTGGCATGGTTTTAGATAACAGCAGGGAGGGGCAAGGACTTCAATCCGGTTGAAATTTCAGGAATTTCATTGAACTGATTTTCTTTCCGATTTGGAGTCATTTCTAACCTAGGTCTAAAGACTAATCCTGTTTCCTTTTTGTTTTTATTATTGACTTGAAATCATGTTTTAAGCTGGAAATTGACCGTTTAACATATGAAGGTGACGTGGGCACCTTCAGTTTAAGCGAAAGACTAACTAAGGTGCCTTGCTGTCTGTCCCAACCACCACAGTAGTTGTGTTTGGTTATAGTTTCTTAAACTTTATAGCCAATGCACTATAATAATATAGGTGTATGCATCATGTGGGACATGGAGAATTGGATTTACTTAAATTTTGGTGGTAGCTGGAACTTCCTTCTCAGCTCGGTTTAGCTTAAGCTAAGCAGTATGTATCGTGTTTGTTGAAGCTCAGTTTAGCTTATTAGCTTAGCAGTATGTATCATGTCAGTTGAAGGGCAAAAAGCTGTCCTTTCCAATTCTCGTTTTCATGTGAGATGAGTCGGGTCGTCTTTAGATTTTGTCTGTTTTCAGCCAAGATCTTGAGCTGATATGAAGGCTTGGTTGGATAGATATTATCAGCTACAACTTGGACGTTCATATTCTGGCTTGGACACTCGGTTTCTCATGTAAACCTCATACCGCGAAGGCACTACTCCTGCCCAGATTTTGCAGTGATTCTTATACCGGTTGCGATCCTTTTTAAACACAGTTTTGAAGAAATTTGCATCGGTTTCTGCTTTTTAAAGGCATGGTAGAAGGCACCAGCTTCTAACATTTATATTATTTGAAATTACGCATCCAGTGCTCGAGCAAATACTTTACATTTTAAGAGGCAAGTTGCAGCCACCGTGAATTATTGAGCTTTGATCCATGTCCTCTACAACCCCCAACTAATATCATCATACGTTCTTTGACTCTGATACTAATTGACATAGTCGTGAGTGAAAGATAATAAACTCTGTTGCAAGTTAAAAGACACAAAAACTAAGAGCATCATAGCTATAAGAGACTCTCAACATACTTAATTTTATCTATTCATGTCTCTATATTTTAGATCACATGATTCAATGTGTAAATGAATAAAATACAATAAAAAAATAGAACAAATAGTGCTCGGAAAACATTGATCAGACATTGTTTTGTTTATAAATAAACCAATTTCTACTAGCAAGTTCAGCGACCTGTCACTTAGCTTTTTGTCCTCGTAGCTATTGAACATGGTTAGATAGGGAACCATCTCTGTAGCTGTGTCCAAATGCGTTTGGCAAGTTTTCCTTGATCACAGAGAACATTCTGCTAGTGCCTGTATAGCTTGCTGCAACTTTTGGAATGCTTCTGGACTCTAGATGCCGATATAACTACTGTACCACCTAGGATGATAGTAGTTTACATAGGATCAATATATATAATTATATATAGCGTTTTGGTGTTGGTGACTTATTATCTGTTTATAAACTTTTCATAGCGATGGGCGAAGATGTTCTAGTAGCCAAAACGAAATGGGCTATTATAATTTTTGAAAAGCTTCTCAGTGTAGCGGACATGGTCATCGTTCATCATGTCACATGACAGTGAGCCGAAAATGAAACTGAAAAAGCAAGAAATGCCTCCTAGAACACTATCAACTCTGTATTCTGTATTTACCATTAACCATTTCATTTGTTGTCCACGCTACAGAAAGTGGAGGTGGTATAGATGTAAGAAGGCCTTAATGCCTGTACAACACCGGCCATGTGATAATTTTATTGGATCGGGGACAGGCATACAAAATTGTAGGAGACAGCGGTTAGCTTTACATTAATGTGTGAGATAAGTTTCTTCCCCGGTAAACAATCAATTTCTAGCGATACGGACTCCAGTGATTTCTCTGTAGAACAAAACGGTTGATGATTCTTGTCCGAGTGTTTTGCAATGTTCAAGCGTTCACCCATCATACTCACACTACTCTCCCTGTAATTCTCAGATCTTACCGGATGCCCAAGCTCCTGTGGACATTTCAAAATCAAGTCATTACACTACGTGGAATTGGAACTGGGGAAAAATTACCACTTTCTGTCAACACACCTCCTGCTCAGTTGGTTTACAACTTCATTGGTGCCCGTATTGGTTCCATACTGAATCTGCTGCTTTCCGCCAAATATAGGTTCCCTTTCTTTCAGCATCTAAAAGAAGGAAAAAAAACAAATACTTTGTAGCTGGAACAAAAAGAAAATAACATGGAAAAGAGATGGTTCCTGACAGGTGCCATGCTTACCTTCTGCTCTGTTCGCAAAGGATTCAATCTATTTTCTTTTGAGCCCTTGCACCAGATAAACAATTAGAGATATTAAGCAAAGTGGAGTTGAAGATAAGGAATTTGTGTTTGATAATAATTTACAAGGAACAAGGAGAAACCTTCATATATATATAGCTTGGTTGAGGAAATTGCAATTGTGATCTATTATTTGGTTGGAGTTCAGTTTTCAGGGAGAGCTAGCAATCACAGGGGGGAATGTTAGAATCTTGGAAAATGTACGAGTGCAAATTGCAAAGGCTAAGATAACAACAATGAGCGCTAGTGCAATAGAAATAGATTCAAGCATCCCTGAACCAGGAGATGGCATAATGAGTTTTTTTTGCTATGAGGTCAAAATTTAAGGATTACCTTGCTGAAAAGATCTATGGGTGGATTATGTTGAAACCTCTTGTCCGTATGAAAATTAAACTCCTGTAATTAACACATAACTGTCTCAAATGATTCTGTATGCAATTAATCAATAGTTCAGTCCATATATCGCAACTGAAGCCACCGATGAATTACCATTGGAACCGTGGTTTCCCGCTTGCTATTCCGAAAAACACCCATTTCTCCTTTGCTTGAGAATATCTGCATTCAGAAGATAAGCAGGTTCACATTTAGCAATTGCTACCATAACCTTTAGAGCTTAATCCACATTAATTTCTCTATTACCTTCTTATTTAGAGGGCGAGCTTTGAATATATGTGTTGCACAACATCCATCCTGCTTTGGAGCATCCATGGTTGTTGGTCTGAGCAAAGTAGGAGAAAATTGAAAGTAAGCACTTGCTGGTAATAAACATCAAATGAAAATTGAGCATCACCTTTTTTTCATTCTAAGGCCATTTTTTTTTTTAAAAAAAAAAGAGCATATTATTACCTTCTTGATTCTGTCTTAACATTTTCTGTGACAGAAATTGTACTAGGTTTGTCCAGCCCCTGCAATAAAAGAACTTCAATCTCTCCATATTTTAATAATTCTAATGAAGAAGATAATTACAACAACTACTAAAAAGAGTAACACCACCAAAAAAAACAGTTATCATCATAATATCCACAAGATTTGAGCCAGTGATGAAGACTGTTTTTTCAGCTGAAACTGTAATCATGATTTCAAAATTTATACAAACCTTATCCAAATCATTGCACTGAAACAATGAAGATGAAACTGAAGAGGTATGCTGCATTGCCCTCTCCAATGTCTTCAAGTGAAATTCCTGAGACACAATGGAAAAGGTATTTATCAACTCTAAATACTGAATAAAGACTTCTTCTCTGTTTACAGTTGGTGCAGAACCCAAATTTTGGGCACTGCACTATTTATTATAGACAGAAATAAAAATAGGCAGAAGCCAGTTCGAGCACTTACTTGAAACTCGGGCAACTTTGGAGTGCTCTTCTTTCGTAGAGGCAATGAAGGAGCCTCAAGAATCTGCAAAACAAAGTAATATGTGTGTGTGTGTGTGTGTGTGTGTGTGTGTATTGAGAAAACACAGCAAAAAAATTTTATACAGCATCTCAAACAATTCAACTTGTATACTCACTTTTCGGTTCAATGGGTGTGCTTTGAATCTCCGAGCAGGTGCTGTCATGTGTTGCTGTTCTGTACTATCTTTGGGCCTGAGTTACAAAACTGTCAATTATCCATCCATCATGTTAAAGACAGCATCTTGGTACCTCAGAATTCGGAACAGAAGTGCAAACCTCATCCTTTGAGCCCTATGTGCTGTTTCAAGGTCAGGCTCTCTTGGAATGGTGAGTCTTAGTTTTGAATGAGCAAAGATTTTATCAACACTACCATCCTGCAAGACCATGTCAAACATTAGGCAACTTTAATTAATGATTTTATCCTCTTATAGAGGTTGAATTACACAATCCTCGCTCCAATTCCAGGAAACAGACTTCACCTTTTTTCACCCCCGTTGTTATGATGATTATAGGTTTTTCTTTTGTGTAGATATCAGAACATATAGCAGAAGATCATGACTAAAAACAAAAAAGATATACTTGCTTTGACACTTGATAGTTCAAGACTATTGGTCAAAAGTCAAAGCTGTCCTATCCACCCACTATATGTTAATACAAGTTAAGATTATAGCTTTTTTATAATACAATGCTTGCATACATATTTTTGTCCAGAATTTGCATTGTATTTTGGAAGTATATCCCTACCTTTGGGGTTTAGGACTTAGTTACATTTCATATGCATTACTGAAGGTTGATTACAATATAAATTAGCTCAGGTCAACTGAAAAATCAGTTTTTTTAAGAGTTTGAGGTGTGAAAGATGGGAGATAATTGATCATATTTGCGATGCATATGAAATGTAACTTGAGTGCAAATTCAAGCATCAACCATTTACCTTTTTAGATGTCTTGTGGATGAATTCTGTTTGCTGCTTTCCATCACCAATCTGTTATGCAGAAGATGTAAATGGACTGGTAAATATTTCTAAAAAGGATACTGAAAACAACACTTAAGCATTAGCTCAAGACCCCTGCACTAATTTAAAGATCAATTTCGCTCACAATCCAGAATTCACTAACATGAGCTCCCAATTGTCAAGCCAGGTTAGTCATCATAGCACAGCCACACCTTCCAAATCAACTCTTTTAATTTGATAATAGAAGGAGAACACAGGACACGGAAAAATAATTGAGGGAACATTCCTAGTAACATTCATCAATATGGCAATTACTGGTCCGCCTGTCACAAAATGTTCAAAACCCTTGCATAAATTAAAGGAGTTCTTTGTTTGTGCAAAAGCTGCATACCTTACGCAAGTGACCACCTTCCAGTTTCTGCCTCTTGGAGGAATGACTATCAACCGCAGAAGAATTGCATAAGCCTCTCTCCTTTTGACCCAGTTGTGACTGAAATCTAAAAAAAAAACAGAGAGATGTAATATTAGAAAGTGACTCTATTACATTGAGAGGTCTCTGATTAAGCTTACTCTGGGATGTAAAATTAGAAGGTGGCTATATGGTTACTGCCAGCATGTCTTTTTTAAGAGAAAAAAGTGCATCAACTATTAAATATTTTTCATAAAAGCAGATGGATGCTATATAGCATATGCTAAACACAACAACCCCCATATTTGCAAAAGTTGAGCTTTAAAATTGAATGGACCACCTGACAAAAAATCAGGGCGCATAAGGCACTGTGCACAATAAAAGGAGTGGGGGCTGTTTCAAGTGGTAGCTTTATTTGAAATTTCATGAAATAAGAATAATCGACCATGAAATACTCAAAAGCATAACTCTTCATCAGTACAACAAGCAACAAGAAAAATTATCTTTGACTGGAAGTAAATTAGAACAAGAATTTTGTTACAATCACCTGGAACCACCAACTTGAGGGGGCTGATTTTGCTTAGCCAACTGACTAGCTGTAGGTTTCATCAAAGTTGAACTTCTGTGAAACGTTGTCTTGGCAGAGAACTTCACCTTGGGTTTTGATTTATCAGTAGATTTCTGATGGCAAAAGGTCAATCCTGCAAGCGCAAACAATGGAAGTATTTTTGGGAAGAGAATCATATGAGATACAATCAAACCTTGAGCAAACTACTACAATCTTAGCGAGGATAGATTTCAGCGCAAGATAACAAGTGATTAAACCTTTATGTGTAAACAAACTTTTGAAAAATCAATAATTAGGATGGTATTAAGATATGACTGAAAAACATTGTGTATATTTAAATTAGTGACCTGTTGCTAGCTCTACTCGTTGATTTGAAACTTTTTGCAGGTTGCCACTCTGTATGTTGTTGAAGATCCCTCTGTATGTCCGTTCACATTCTGCAAAAACAAAATGACTCATTACATCCACACCTCACTCAAAAAAAAATCTGGATATTTTTTCTTATAGACGGATTCTTAGCTATATAGTTTACGAGCTAGTGCTCAATTGAACCACGAGATTAAATCCAGAGCTCTGTATACTTAATCATAAATGGCCTGTTTCAAGCTAGAGAAAAAATTCTGACAATTTTTTTGTCATTTAAGTCAATCTTGGGGTTTAAAAAGGACTGGCCTAGCTAGGTTTACTTGAAGCTCTGGTAATCACAACCTAAATTCAGCTATAGTGAAGTAAAAGATTAATGGCATATATTCTCCCTACGCAAGCAAAATCATTATTACCTCTATCGTCCACTTCTATTGCAGAAACTTTTGGACCCATATCATCAATGAGCAGAGCGGCCCTATTATCATCCTCTTTAGATTTTGGAGAGGTATAAACACTTTCCAGTAGACTATCCTCTCCCAACACTAACCTCGCCACAAATGCTGAGACATAAACAAATAGATAAAAAAAATCATCTCAAATACTTATAAAAGAGAAATCCAGAGGCAAAATCCAAAATTATCATCCAGTATTGACAGCTTCTTCAATAAAAATGAAAACTTTTTTGGTAAAAAAATCATCATTCACAATTTCAGAAGTAAGAAAAAAAAATCATGAATTGAAGCTGAATAAAGCTCAGGATAACTAAACCACAAAAAAAAAATATAATAAGGCTTGATGATAGTTATTATGAACTCAATATTTCAATAATCAATCAAACAAAACCCAAAAATGGAAAAACCAGGGCTTTGAGACTCACGAGAGGGAGGACAACTCAACGCCGAATCAAACCACCGCTCAGCTTCACGCGCCTCCGCGATCGACTCCTGGCGTGTGAAATCGAAGTACATTGCAGCATCAAACTCGTAATCAATATCAACTTCACGCGCCTCGAACACCATGAACTCCACCTCCATCTCCTCTTCCATCTCCATCTCTCTCTGGATCACTTTCTCTCTCCTGTCGAAAACGTCTCAGTTTCTCTCTCTATAACCGTTTTAATGAGAGGAGAGAAACGGCGTTGATTCCGTTGTAAGAGCTCTCGCTAGCTAGCTAAACTTCTCACTGTATCATCCAATGCAATAAATAAATAGGCTTAAGTAGATATTATTTTTTTCCTTAATTTATTTTATTTGGTCGGCAGAAATAAATGAAAAGAAAACGCAGAGGCAGTGGCTTTGCTCCTCATAAAAATTATCATTTAGATTCGATTTTAACGAAACAAAACACAATTCAAGTGTGAATTGTATTTACCTAAACTTGATTTTTTTAAAAAAAAAAAAAAAAGAAAGATAGATAGATTGAGAAATCTATAAAAAATGATTAAATCCAAAAAAATAAATTGTCAGTTTGGGAATACGATTGATATTATTTTTTAAATAATTTTTATTTAAAAATAAATTAAAATAATATGTTTTTTTAAAAAAATTGATATTATTCCATGAAAATGATCTGAAATATCAAGAAAAATAAAAATAAAAAATTCAAATTAATTTAAAAAAAAAAATAAAATTAAAATATTAAAAAGATCAAGCTTGGATACAACACTATAAAGCATAGGGTACTACCACATGGCAGCAATAGATAAGGTTTGAGTTTTATAATTTTCTTGGATTTATTTGTTGCTTTTTGCAACGATCCAAAAAATTTGAACTCAAGTTTATAATAAATAATATATCTTAATTCTTGGATGACGTGTTTGAAAATGAATACACAGTTTTGTCCCTGGGGATCTGGGAGAATGGCAGACGTTGGGTTTTGAGTGGAGAGTAAAATTTGAATTTAGAGTAAGGGCAAGATGCGGAATTTAGTTTGTCTTTGAACATATGGATTTTTTTTGGGTTTTAGCATATTTTAAAAACAATTATTGGAGAAATAAAACAGTTAAAAACAATAGTGAAATACCACAAGTTTATACGCGATTAGAAAACATTAAATTTAAAAAATGAGTAATGTTTTTAATGAACATTTTTTAATATCATTGAATTAAATTTTTCCGTTGATATCGATAATATAATAATTGAATATTTAATATATCCATAGTATTTTTGTATTATTTGACTGGTATTTTTTTTTAATTTAGCTATTCTGCTGATATTTTTTAATTAATTGTGCTAATTTGTATTAAAAAATCTTAAAAAAAGAGGCGAGTGTTTAGAGGGGATCGACATTACTGTTGAGGAGTCTTAAATTGCGGCTGATGGTCGAATTGCCCTTGTGGGTACAACGTATTTACGAGATTTGACATTAACGGTTTTATTCGTTTTGTCCGGTAATGGGATCGACGGTAGGGTCCACTTTCAAAAATTCAAAAAAGAGAGGGACAGGGCAGAAGAGAAGGGGTAGCTAAGATAACTTCAATACGGATGACTCCATGAATATGAATATTTATTTGTTATTGGCAAGGGAAGGGACCCCAATAGAAAATAACACTACGTGACTGTTTTGAAGGGTGGTATAACCGTTGTTTTTTTAAAATTATTTTTTAAAAAAAATAATTTTTTTTTGTATTTTTAAATCATTTTAATGTGATGATGTCAAAAATAATTTAAAAAAAAAATATATCATCTTGATGTATTTCTAAATAAAAAACACTTTCAAAAACAACCTCAACCGCTCTCCCAAACAGGCTCTACATCTTGATGAGTACTTCGCTGTTAGTTATATTAATTGTTTTAATATAAAAAACTATTTAATTATTGCTACCTGTTTTTCAGTAAAAAAAAAAGATTAATAATGAATTTAAAATATAATACATATTATAAGATATTTCTAAAACAAACATTGATATAGTGATATACTAAATGACTGGTAGTGGATTAGTCAATTATTCATGAAGAAAAAACCAAGGTCATGTTTTATGGCATGCCTATAAACACGAGTAAAACATAAGATGGCTACTATAATTTTATGAAAAATAATATTTCATGCTGAGATAAAAAGTGTTCGAGAGTGTGGTAGTTGTTTCAATAATATTTTTTTAATTTTTTTAAAATATTTTCAACATTAACACATCAAATCAATCTAAAAATATATAAATAAATAAATAAATAAATTTTAACTGTCCTTTATTTAAACTACAATCCTAAACACATTGCAAATACAAGGTGATTTGTAAAATCTAAGATGCTGCATGATATTTTAGATTGTGCGCCAAAAATAAATGAGATTTTCTTGTTAAGCTGGTTTTTCGCGTGCCTCCTCATGAAAAAAAAGACGGTGCATTTTTTATCATGTATTTCAAAAAAAAAAATTAAAAAAAAAATCATTCTAGCACAATGTTCACAGTCACACTATATTAGAGAGGAAAGGAGGGTTCCACAAGTAAGGATTGACACGTGTATTGAAAGAAGCTTGAATTGGATATAAGGATTGGATTCTAAGGTTAACAAGTTTTATTGTTTTAATAAAATATTTTTGCCAGCTCAGCTTGCACTGGTGGTATGGTCTATGACTCTATGCAGATATCAATATAGTATAGTGGAGATGGGTCGCCATACGTGGCTGACAGCGTTGCACATGTAATAATTTAGTTTGATTAAGCTGTTCGAGCAGCAACAAGCCTGACACTATCTGGTAGATAGAAAGACTCTGAAATAAAGCAATAACCTTATTATTTTTATTTTTATTTGTATTTCATTAAACAAACCCGCTATGATCAACATTAAATTAAACAAAACAAGGCCTACCACTGAAGGAACGAATCTTGTTAGACTGTACATCAAATTGACTTTAAGAGGTAGGAGCTTTTATTTATATTGATTAGAAATAAAACATGATGATTTTTATTTAGTATATAAATATTTAAGATTTTTATTTAGAGTGTTTAAGAGAATGATAACGATTGTTTTTTAAAGTATTTTTTATTTAAAAATATATTAAAATAAATTTTTTATTTTTTTAAAATATTTTTGACATTCCATATTAAAATAATTTAAAATTAAAATAAGTTTTTTAAAATTGTTTTCAAAAACTTTACTCGAGCCACCAGCCCCCTGTCAGCAACTATGTAATTGCCAGGCCCACTGGGCTTCATCTTCCCACCTGTTATGCTCTCCACACCACGCAGCAATATAAACCTATTTGGGGTAGGTGCAATCTTCGGCCCATAAAAATTAGCTCCTTCAGCTTTGCCAGTCTCCATGAATCTCAGTCGTGTATTTAGGTAGAGCTGATTCTTCAATATTCATCTCTAAGCCAATGCTTGTAGGGTTTGTAACCCTAGCCACCATTGTCGGCATTCCTCTCCTCTGCTCTACCACTAGATCATTTGGGTAATCTCTTCCATGATGGCCACAACAACAACCATGTTTGTCACAGATGGCATCTTATGCGTGTTTTGACCAGAACATGAACTAGGATGAAGGGCGGAGATTGACCTGAAGGGAAAAATGGCCATTATCATCCCACTAAAAAATATTCCATAACCCTCTTCCCGGTCTATAAATAGAAAGTGTAAGCAAGAAATAAAAATTATGATTTAGAGAGAGAAAATATTGAGTTTTTGATTTAATGCATGTTTTGTAGTGTGGTTGAAATTGTTTTCTAAGTGTTTTTCATTCATAATGCATTAAAATAATATTTTATTATTATTTTTAAAAAAATATTTTTGATATCAATACATGAAAATAATCTAAAAACACAAAAATAAATAAATAAATAATTCATTTTTTTCAAAAATACTTTTCAAATATAATGCATAATAGCTACTATTCACATGATTTATTTTATTTTATTACAATGGCTTTGAGATAACATTAAATTAAATTTTAGTAAAACTATGTTGTCACTGTTTTACATATGCATGTGTGTAAAAAACATTATTTTTGAAAATAAAAAACTTTTTACTTGTATATATTTAGTTATTTTATGTTAATAATAAAATGCCATTATATCTATTATGTAAAAGTGTGTAGTTGCCTTTTTACATTCGCGTAGAGGTGAAAAAAAACTATATTTTGAAATCAACAACCTTTGACTTGTGCATTTGTTTTTACTTGTTGTCTTGTTTTTTTCTTCGTACACACGAGTGTAATGCTCATTTTTAATAATCAATAACTTTCCACTCATGCATTTTTATTCTATTTTGATTTTACTGGCTTCCCAATTACATAGTACCATTTCATAAACATTATGGTGTCATCTTTTTATGTGTGTGCATGTGAATATTTATTTTTCAAACATATATAAGATTGTGTCAATTACTGTTTTGTCCATCCTGTGTCTTCTTTTGGTCAAAGCTTTGGTTTTAATGTTTGGTCAATATCCTTGTTTTTAGATATAAACGAGTGGTTAACCCGTGCGATGCGGCGGGTTTTTTTTTATCTATGTAGAAAATTGATTGTTTTTTTATGTATTGTATTTTATTATTTTAATATTTAGTTAGTATAATTATATTTAAGAATACTAATATGAATTTTTGTCCTTCAAAAAATCTAAAGTCATTTTTCCTCTCTCTCAATATATTTTTAGGCGATAATATTCAATAAATATCAGACATATTAGAAATAAAAATATTGCAGTTTGTTTTTAAAACATAAACTTAATTTTTTTATGTGCTATAATTATTTATTTGCCGTCTAAAAAGAACAGTCTAATGAAAATGGGAAGTGACTTGTATATTTTTTAATTTGACTTGTAGATAATGCAGGTAAATTTGTCAACATTTTTTTTTTGAAATGTTTTTTTTCCAATAATATTATATCTAAAATATTACAAATGAAAACATTGGAAATTCCCCGTAAGCACTTTCAGACGACTGACTGAATCAAATAGGACAGGTGGGCGGGAACGACGGAAGCGGAGTTGCAAACTGCTACTAAGCACATGCTAATGAATTGAGAGATAAATTCATAAACCAACTTAAATAAAAGAACACAAAATTAAATTTTGAAGCCAATCTTTTTTTTATATAAGATTTATTAATCATATTATTATATTAATATATATTTAAGAAAACATGATATGAATTTATGTCCTTCAAAAAATCTTAGGTCATTTTTCCTCTCTCTTAATATATTTTTAGGCGATAATATTCAATAAATACTAAAACATATAATTAGTTTTACATATTTTAATTTGACATAAATATACAAATATACAAATATTTTTTTATAAGATTTATTAATGATATTATTACATTAAATGTATTTAAGAATATTGATATTAATTTTTCTTAAGGAAAGAATCCTAGGTCATTTTTTTCCTCTCTTTGTATATCTATAGGCGATAATATTCAATAAAATTTGTTTTTATGTTATTCGATTAATTCATTATATTATTAAATAAAATATATTTAAGAATACTGATATTAATTTTTTTTTATTCAAAAAATATTAGGTCATGTTTTCTTCTCCCTATATATTCCTATGCGATAATATTCAATAAATATTAGAACATATAATTAATGATAGACTAAAAATATTCAATAAATTTTAACAAAAGATACAACAAAAAAATAAAATAAAAATAAAAATTAGCATTGTTATTACTGTCAAAACAATAAAAAAAAATTAAATTATCCGGAGGGAAAAAAATATAAACAGAAGAGTAAGTAAGAAAAACAATTAAATTATTATTATTATTATTATTATTATATTAATTATTATTATTATTATTATTATTATTATTATTATTGTGTTAAGTACAAAATTAAAATTCGAAAACAAATTTTTTTTATGTTATTCGATTTATTCATTATATCATTATATTAAATGTATTTAAAAATATTGATATTAATTTTTTTTGTTCAAAAAATCGTAGGTCATGTTTTCTTCTCCCTATATATATTCCTATGAGATAATATTCAATAAATATTAGAAAATATAATTAATAAAAGACTAAAAATATCCTATAAACGTTAACAAAAGAAAAAAAAAGAAAAATCATTGTCATTACTGTCAAAACAATAAAAATTATTAAATTATACGAAGAAAAACAAAAACATTAACAAAAGAGCAAGCAAGAAAAACAATTAATTATTATTATTATTATTATTATTATTATTATTATTATTATTATTATTGTGTCAAGCACAAAATTAAAATTCGAAGACAAATTTTTTTTTTATGTTATCCGATTTATTGATTATATCATTATATTAAATGTATTGAAGAATACTGATATTAATTTTTTTTATTCAAAAAATCCTAGGTCATGTTTTCTTCTCCCTATATATATTCCTATGAGATAATATTCAATAAATATTAGAACATATAATTAATGAAAGACTAAAAATATCCTAGAAACTTTAACAAAAGGAAAAAAATAAAATATCATTGCCATTACTGTCAAAACAATAATAATTATTAAATTACACGGAGAAAAAAAAACATAAACAAAAGAGTAAGCAAGAAAAACAATCAAATTATTATTATTATTATTATTATTATTATTATTATTATTATTATTATTGTGTTAAGTACACTTATATATACACGAACAAAAGTAGGGAATATTCTAGAAATATAAAAAAATAAAAGTATAAGGGCTGAAATGAAAATCAAATATAAAGGGATTAAATTGAAAAATTAAAAGTCCAAGGGCTGAAATGAAAACCACATTTATTATGAATTTAAATCAAAGGACAAAGTTGAAAAAAATCGAAACTTGTGTACCGAATTTATTGAGCTATTTACAGTCAAACCGGAAATTAAAAGTAGGAGGACCGAACTGAAACTATATATTATATTGATTTTGAATTTAAGGACGCAATTGAAACAAATCAAAATTGATATAATTGAAATAAGGGCCAGAACAACAAATTCGGGCGTTCAAGGACTGAAAATGAATTTTGCCAAAAACATTGCCTCGCTGACATCAGCATGCGCAGGAGTAGAGAGAAATGAGGGGGGAAATTCAAACGCCCATTGACACGTACATGGGCACAACATGTTTACACGCGCCGCTCCATGTGGAAGAGATCATGGCGAAACATCGTTCTACACGCCGGTTGATAATTTCTGGACGCCGTATGACGTCGCACGCGCCGCCCGAAACACGCGTGCGCGCTGAAATGGATGGCGCGTGATGGGACGCGCCAACAGTAACCCGGAGCGAAAAATAATAAAACATTGGCTAATTACCGTTTCAACCCTCCCACCCTGTGCGTTATGTTGTCGTTATCGAGGGCTAAAACGGTGACTGCATTGTTTGAAGAAATATTAAAAAAAAAACAAAAACCGCCTGGCCGAACAGGGCCGGACCGGACCGGAATGGCCAATTACCTCGGAGTCCCTGAAACCGGCGGCGTTTTTTGTCTTTTTCGGGGGCTAATTTTGTTATTACACTGTTCATAGACGGAAAAAACAAAAAAAAGGGTGGACGAACTCGCGCGACGCATGGAGGAGAAAGCTCGCGTCCACAATGATTTTAGAGTGCGTGAACAGTGTTTCAACAGTGATTTCCGTTTTCTTTTAGGTATTTGTTAATGTAGGCCTAGCGCAACATTTTTAACTTTAAAATGTATTAATAAAATGTGTTGTCGAGTTTTAACTTTAACATTTGCTTAAATTTGAATTTTAGCGGTGTCGATGATAAGTCTAGTTTGAAGAAGCAATTGTAAGAAAAAAGAAATAAAAAATCATAAGTTACAAGACATTAATAAAAATGACTTGGAAATAATTTAGACAATTAATAAAACGTGTGTAATTAATTTTAATTAAAACATATACCTAAAATAACTTTTTATATAAGAAGATATCTAGTTGGGTTTGTTACTAAAAAATCTAAAATATAGTGATATTTTAATCGAGATAGAATTAGTTTATATTTTTCTCCATTTTGAGAGGTAGGGCAAGATATGTAGTATGCACTTCAACTCGAACAGAAAGATTTGAACTCGAACAGAAAGATATTGATTTCTAATTACTAAGAGTCTATTTGAAAGTGTGGTTGAAATTATTTTTTAAAATGTTTTTTTATTAAAAAATATATTAAAATGATTTCCTTTTATTTTTTTTATAAATATTTTTGATATAAATATTAAAATAATCTAAAAATACTACTACTTCTAGATTTAAAATAAAAATAAAATTTTTATAAGTATTTTTGAAACGTTACGAAGACCGTGGACAAACGGGTGACCGTTGTGCGATGCTCTCATCGTGAAGCATCTCCAAAACTTTGATGTGCCATTGCTTCATGATGACCTTATCGAGAGCGCGTGGCGGACGCAATAGCCCAATCACCACGCAATCATGTGATGGTTGTTCGAGAAGAGAGATGGATCTACAATTGGATCACTCAAAACACACCTGGTTTTTGGTCCCGAAATCCACACGAACCGGAGAGAAGAACGTGGCTGGCCCAAGTAAAAAATAGAGCTTCTTGCCTGGAGCAGGTCCTAACCCTAAAAGGTTTGGGAAAGTGACGTGTCGTTTTTTTAACGGGGGAGCTTGCTTGCACCCTTCATTATGACAGCCTTGGCGCTGCTGCATCAGTCCAAGGCACGGGATCAAAGGCTGGCCATCACTTCCCTTCCCGGGCCCTGGGTCTTGTCGCTTACGGCCGTGGCTGACGGAGGAAGAGACAAATTGGGACTGTCGTCGAGTGTCGAGGGAGGGGCCGATCATGTGCATATTCTATCGGCTGACTGCCTGGAAATTCACCGGGATCTCAAACGAACGGGGAGCATTGCTTTGAGGTCAGATTCATTATACCAATGCTCTTCGATACGAAAGTGATTGTGATGCCTTGTCATATTACGACGCTCCTTTCCTTGGATAAAATATTCAGAATTAACTTCTTGCTATGCTACGCTAAATCCTATTAGGTTAATAATTTTCATGTACGGCATCGTTAAAAATTGTGAAAAAACAATGAAACATACATGTATCATTATTTGGTAAATATAAACATTGAGTCTTCAAGAAGCGTGGCGTGATGGTAAAAGGCTTACGATCTCGAGTTCGAGTCAGAACGCGCCCTACTTGTAAAAATCTAGGACAACCGTGATTTTACTCGCTCATCTGAATCTATAAAGTGTATTTTCCAGTGTGAATTCCCTCACATCCAAATAAAATATAAACATTAATGATCCAAAAATAAATTTTGAGATTTTTTATTTCATAGTCTAACCTAATTAAGTGCCAACTCATGAAAAATAATAATTATGTAAGGTATAAATGCAATTTTAACAAGAAAATACCACAACTCAAACTAAGCATTTAAAACTGCATACCCTTCCCTTCCGCGCAACTAAAGCCAAGTCATGCTACAAGGAGGACAACAATAGAAGAAAATTTCACTTTTTAAAAAATAAATTAAATTAAGATTTATCAAGTGCTGTTTTTTTGAATTTTGATGTAAAAAACAATATTATTTAATTTTATATTTAATTGAAATATATTATAAACTGTACATATTTTATCAATTTATCTCAAATCACATTAAAATAAAATAATAAAAAACAAGAACAAAAAATCCTTGAGAAGGCCGTCGAGGTAAAACTCAAAAGCCTCATAAACTAAAAAATCCCAACGACCAGAGAGAGATCCAGCCCTCACCACCTTCTCTGTAACGAAGGAACAAAAATATCCCTAAGAATTTATAAATACGCCAACCAAAATGTTTTCTGAAACCTAACCACCACCACCACCACCACCACCCTATTGTTTCACACCCGGATTTACCCTCAATGGATTTTTAATACGAAACCCTTGACACACATCCATGACTTTTCTACTGCAGCTAAAATGACCCGGACTCGATTGTCTCGGACCCGGTCATCCCAGCACGACGAGGAAACGAAACAAACCACCACTACCAGCAGTGGAGGAACCGCCATGAGAGTTATAGTTCCTCTACAAGGCGTTGTTCAGGGTAGAGGAGGTCTCTTTCTAGGCTCAGTAATACCCTGTGCTCTTTTCTACTTTCTCCAGCTTTATTTAAGAGGAAAACACTGTGATGACCCGACTGACCAGGGTGACCCAACAAGGGACCCGAATGCGCCGTCGCCTTCTGGGTCGGCGGGGAAGCTGGCCGAGCTCCCTGGGTTTCCTCGGAACTCGTCTAGAAACCTTCTATCACCGAGAAGTCCGAGAGGACCTGTTCTCTTGTCGGGCCGGGTCAATGAAATGGTGAAGAGTGGGGACTCACCCTACTATGCTGGGTTGAAGAAAGTTTTGGAGGATCCATATGACGAAGCGGGCAATCCAAATGGGGTTATTCAGCTTGGTATGGATGAGAACAAGGTGTGTACTTTAGCTTAAAGTTTGATTTTTTTTTCTTTGGTATTGGAAGTTTGAATCTTTTGGTCAATCCTGTGTTGTTTTTATTGGCCTTATTTGTGTTTCGATAACGGGTTCGTGCTTGTTTTAGTTAACGTTGGATTTGGTTGAGGAGTGGTTCGTAGAGAATGCAAAGGAAGCAATACTGGGTGGTGGTGAAGGAGAGGAGCTGAGTATTAGTGGAATTGCTGCTTACCAGCCTTCTCATGGGCTTATGCAATTGAAAGTGGTAACTTTATTTACTTCTCTCTGTATTAATGAAACGTGTTTAGGTCATTTTCAGTTAATTAATTCAGTAATAGATTGATTATAACTAGAACTTTAGCTTTCAAAGTTTTTAATTTTACATTCAGCTTAATTAGAATGGTTTTTCTTTTCTCGGATGTTTAATTTATTAGAAGACGAAAAGCGATATGGTTGGTTTTAGAAATTGAGTTTTATTGACTTGTGATAAGGTCCATTCTGTTGTTTAGCTCTAGGGTGTTTTTATAAAGCATAAGTGCAGATTCAAGTGGTTGTTTTATTTATAACAACTTTAGCAAGCGTATACATTGTTAGTGAAATCAAAATGTACGGATGCATGTTTTTATACTACCTTAAAGCTTTACCCAGATTGAGTTTGCGCGCTGCCCTAACTAGCTACATATTGCGGCATCATTCTTTTCCTTTTGGGCTCTTAGTGGTGTCTGCAAAA
Organism: Salix purpurea; assembly: GCA_027405865.1. Lineage (NCBI taxonomy): Eukaryota > Viridiplantae > Streptophyta > Magnoliopsida > Malpighiales > Salicaceae > Salix > Salix purpurea. The sequence continues at coordinate 3,540,529 of JAOWLH010000026.1, read as the reverse complement.
TGTCTGTCCTTCCAATCACTTTAAGTGTGGAGCCCAATTATATTAATTTACTCTTTCTTTTTGAACAATACCTGAAAGGAGATGTAGCATTATCCTTTTCTCTTATTTATGAGCTAAATAGATGTTGCATTCATGTATCGTAGTGACAAGTGCTTGAATGCCCATTATCTTCAATTGTTGCTTTTCTGCTTGTGACTAGCATCTCTTTTAACTGCAGTTTGGTCACCTTTTTTGCTTCCTTTTTTTCTGTCTATTTTAACTAAATTTGGTCATTTACTGCTTATCCCACAGGCTGTTGCAGGATTTATGTCCCAGATCATGGAAAATGCAGTTTCCTTTGATCCCTCTCTGATGTTACTTACAGCTGGTGCAAACCCTGCAATTGAAATGCTTAGCTTCTGTCTAGCAGATTCTGGAAATGCATTTCTTGTGCCAACGCCATATTACCCAGGGTAATTATGAAATCTGCAATTTCAAAAATTCTCATTTGGTTAAGTTTATCTCGGCAGAGAACTGAAGTCTGAATGTTATACACAGATTTGACAGGGATGTAAAATGGCGAACAGGGGTGGAGATAATTCCTGTTCCTTGTCGCAGTGCTGACAACTTCAGTTTAAGTATAGCTGCACTTGATAGAGGATTCAACCAGGCAAAGAAACGTGGTCTCAAAGTCCGTGGGATACTGATTTCAAACCCCTCAAATCCTGTTGGCAATCTGCTTAATCGTGAAACACTTTATAGTCTTCTAGACTTTGCTAGAGAGAAGAACATACATATAGTGTCCAATGAAATATTTGCAGGGTCTACTCATGGGAGTGAGGAGTTTGTGAGCATGGCAGAACTCATTGATTCAAATTATCTTGACCGGGACAGGGTACATATAGTTTATGATCTTTCAAAAGACCTCTCTCTTTCAGGTTTTAGGGTGGGTGTAATCTACTCCTTCAATAATAATGTTCTAGCTGCTGCCAAAAAGTTGACAAGGTTCTCATCAGTTTCAGCTCCTTCACAGCATCTACTTGTCTCTCTGCTTTCAGATACTGAGTTCGTTCAGAAGTCAATTAAGAATAACAGGGTGAGGCTTCAGAAAATGTATGTCGCATTTGTGGCAGGGTTGAAGCAATTGGGCATTGAGTGCGCAAAGAGCAATGGGGGCTTTTCCTGTTGGGCTGACATGAGTGAGTTAATCAACTCTTACAGTGTGAAAGGGGAGCTTGAGCTTTGGGACAAATTGTTGAATACAGCTAAGCTCAATGTTACTCCAGGATCTTGCTGTCATTGTATTGAACCTGGATGGTTCCAATTCTTTTTTGCCAACTTGACTGAAAGGGACATTCCAGTAGTCATGAACCGAATTCTGAAAATTGTGAGTGTCTGTAAAGCAAGCAGATGAATGTTTGGTTTATTCTGAAGAATTATATCCCTTACAGATTTCATGTAGGATAATTTTACCGAAGCAGTTCGTAATTGACACTGGAGAAGGTAGAGTAAGCCTATTTAATATTTGCGAATGATCTTGGACAACACAAGTGTATATAAGTTTCTTCTATCTAGAATATTATTAGTTTTTTCCACTCTTTCGATGCTAACATTAGGCAGGAGTACATCCATACTGTTGGTATATATTGTTTTCAATAATTCTTTCAATGTACCATGTCAAACACTTATGCAAATGTTCAAATCTCATTTATGATTATTGTTACCTCTTCTTTTTAATGATTGAGAACTGAAATTGAACACTAGTTACCATTAAAATAACTGGTGGGAAGAAAACAATTAGGAGGAGGTACATAACAATCTCTCGTTCAGCTGTTAATTTGGTTGAGATAAATGAAAAGGGTATCCACTTGAAGGAATTCTGAAGGATATTGGTTCTGCAGCAGGTTGGGCTTCATGAGAAAGTAACATGTGGAATGCTTGAAAATCATTACCTCTGGAGGGAACTTGCTGTGCCGCGGCCAGCACAGCTTCTATCTCTTAAGTATTTGATATTTCGACAGAGAAGACTCATAAGAGTACTGTAATTTTCCATTCCACTTTACAGGAGCTGGAGCAAAATGCTTCCCTGAGGCTGCACTAGAGCAAAGGATTAGACTTTTCATCCCACTTCGGTTCATTCATACTTCCAGTCCCATAGTTCATGCTATTCCAATCCAATAACTGATCACCATCCCTACCATGTCCATAAAACTTTAACTCTTGTAAAATTTGACATTTTCTCTACTGCAAAGAAGATACAATAAATGAATCATTTTATTGCAAAATGTTACAAATATCAGGAACAGTTTACTCTTTTAATTTCAAAATGAATAAAAAAGAATGATTTTCTTCTCCCCCCCCCCCAATATGCAACTCTACTGTTTCTGCAGGACTAAGCACACCTCTTCCCAGCTAGCCTACCACTTTTTTGATTGAAAGTACTATTTAATTAAACTCTGATGTTGTCCAAGAAAGCTCTATAATGCTCTTTGAACACGACGATGATTCTACTCCAACCTTATGGACTCAAGGACCTGAACAACTTCAGCCATGCTTGGTCTTCTTGAAGGAACCTCAGATGTACAAATCAATCCTAACTTCATGACTTGAATCAACTCATTCTCTAAAAAACCTCGCAAGCTTTTATCAAAGCAATCAGAAGCAGAGCCAGTCTCCAACAATCTACGAACATATTCACACAAAACCACCACCTCATTTGCTGTTGGACTCTCCACTGGTTCTCTCCCGGTTACCAGTTCCAAGAGAATTACTCCAAAACTATACACATCACATTTATCACTCAACCTTAGACTCTGAGCCAACTCTGGTGCAACATACCCTACTGCATTGTGGAATTTGGTAAAACCATAATTGTCCAAAATGGGAAGCAACCTCCCCAACCCATAATCAGATAACCTGGCCTCATAATTTTCACCTAATAGTATGTTAGTGGATTTGATGTTGAGATGGAGAATTGGAGGTCTACAGTCATGGTGGAGGTAAGAAAGCGCTCTCGCTATTCCGAGAGCAATTTGAAACCTTCTAGACCAGTAAAATTCTCTATTCCCAACACCAGTACTGGTTCCTGGATAATTAAGCCCGTGCAGATTGTCATATAGATTGCCATTGGGAACAAATTCAGACAGAATTAACTGCATCGTTGAAGACCAGTAATACCCTTGAAATGCAACCAAATTGGGATGTCGAAGATTACCTAACAACCCAATTGCTTGCTCAAATTCATCTTGGCTTCTGATCCTACCAAGGGTCCCAAGTTTCTTCACTGCAATAGAAACCCCGCCTTCAAAAGTAGTTCTGTATACTGTTCCAATTGACCCGCCACCTATTAAACATTCCTTGTCTAGCAAAGCTTTGGTTCCGGCCTCCCAATCTTCGTACTTAGAAGGCAAAGTCTTGCTGAACAGAACCAGCTTCCCGATTATAACATTTGAATCTGTTGAGCCCAATGGTGTGCTCTCAACAACAGTTGTCACGCTGTCTTTTTTCCTGCTGCGAGCCCTGATGTTCATGATCGATACCACACAGACCCCAGTAAGGATCAATGCAGCAGCAACAATCGCCACAATAACAGAGTTACTGAGCACTTTGTTTTTCTTTGATCCATTACCTGTCCCATTGCCACCTCCTGAGCAAGAAATATCCAAAGGGACACCACAGAGCCCAGAATTGTTAAGAAATGCAGCTGTGCCAAAAGCCTGGATTTTTGGTATTGAAGGAATGGGACCAGAAAGGTTGTTGGAAGAGACATTGAAATGTTTCAAGTTTGCCAACTTTCCAAGAGAATATGAAATTGTCCCAGAAAGGTTATTTTGTGACAAGTCAAGAATTTTGAGCTTTGATAGGCTTCCTAGAGTCTCCGGTATGTTACCATGTAGCTGGTTTCTATGCAAATCAAGGACTTCTAGGGAAGTCAAATTGTCAAGGGTGTTGGGAATTTCTCCATCTAAAGCATTTCCAGAAACATCCCTGAATCAAAAGATCAGAATTTTTTCTGTCATGTTTGGATTTAAATAACAATAAAAATAGCTGATAACATCTAAAACATTAAGATGGTGTTTGGAGACTCACAGCTCACGAAGAAACCTGCAGTAGCTTATATCTTCAGGAATGTCACCAGAAAGATTGAGATTGTGCAAATCCAAAAGAAGAAGCCACTCGATGCTTCCAAATTCAGCAGGGATTCTTCCCTGTATTGAATTGTTACCCAATTTAAACACCAAAAGCCTCTCCAAAATTCCAATCCCAGCTGGAATGCTCCCATTCAGCCTGTTAAATCCCAAGTCGATAAATTCAAGGCTTTTGCAGTTTGTAATGCCCCAAGGGATTTCACCATCCAGTTCATTACTTGACGCATCAAAGAACTCCAGGCTCTCACTGCATGTTCTCATCTCTGGAATCTCCCCTTGAAACGCATTATGTGACACGTTGAAGTAACTCAAGTTTTGCAATCCAAGAATTTCAAATGGAGCCAGCCCAGTAAACATATTGCTGCCAAGATCCAAAAAACTCAATCTTTGGCATTTTGAAATCTCTTCAAGCACACTCCCAGTTAACACATTGCTCCTCAAAGACATATACTCTAATACAGGAATATCACAAATTCCAGGAGGCAATTCACCACTAAAATTATTGAAAGAGAAATCAAGTCCTTCAAGATTAATGCAATTTGCAATTGAAGCGGGGATTGAACCAGAAAGCCTATTATGAGAAAAAGAAACAAACTTGGTCTTGTAGCAAAACTTGAACAAAGCAAACGGAATCTCCCCACTGTAACCATTACTTGACAGATCAAGAAATCTAATATTTTGCAAATCACCAATGAATTCTGGTATTGACCCAGATAAAGCATTAGAACTCAAATTTATCTTCCGCAATGTGCTTAGTTCTGCATATTCTTGTGGGATATTGCTTGTAAATTTATTGCCAAACAATGTCAAGATTCTTAAAGATCTCAAACCTGATAATGCTGGTGACAAAACCCCCGATAAGCTTGTGTTCCACAAAACAATTCTCTGTACAAAACCAAGAGGATTGCAGAACACACCATTGTAATCACAAGGATTGCCACTTAGAACCCAATTTGCCAAGACGTTGTAAGGGTCATTGCTGATGTTAGCCTTGAATTGCAGTAAGATCTCCTTCTCGGTAGCTAGTGAAACTGTAGTAGCAGTGAATCCAAGGAAGAAGAAAATTAAGAGCAAAAGAGCATGAGAAAGACAGAATTGATATAATCTTCCCATGCTCACAGTATAAATGTTCATAAATGGATCTACCCCTTTGACATTATTGATGATGGACCCAATTGAAACAGGATCTGAGTCTCCTTGTCACTTCACTTGAACTAATTCTTGAAGCTCTTATAGTGAGAAACACAAAAGCACGCTCATGATTATGTAAAGGTGCATTTTTCAAGTTCTGGTATCATTGAAACTAAAGAAAGCACTTAAATTGGTGAACACATTTGCACGCAAAACAACCCCGTTGGTTTATGGCACAAAAACAAATATACAGGGGGCTTCGCTTTTGTGGGGTTTGTGTTAAAAAATGAAACTGATGAGGCATGGGAAGTGAAGCAATGAAAATGGTGAGGAAATAGTGGTGGACTCACGCTGACAGCACCTTTCCTGGAAAAGAAGCAGGCAAGCCAATTTCATAATCCCTCTCTCTGCTTTAAAAGTCCCTCTCTGTCCCTCTCTCTCTCTCTCTCTAATATGGTGTTGGTGTATAGTTGCCGCCAACTGAAGAAGAACCACGTGCATGTCCATGCCTTTCTCACCATCTCTGGCCCTCAGCACATAATTATACTTGAAAAAAAAAAACTGATCTTTTTTATGAATTGCAATAAAAAAGAGAGAAATCTGTCTTGTTCACTGACCTGTCGGAGACCATGACCTGTAGCTGTCTGTAGTAATGCATTTATTCTCTCACACCAACCCTGCCACCTGGCCACGCAAAAGTGAATATCCTTCTAAGGGAGTTATTGATTTGATCAAATTATGAAAGAAAATAAGGAATCACTATAGTGTAAAAGAGAAAAACAACGAGGAAAGAAAGTGAAGCAAAGGAAGAGGTCTTTGAATTTTATTTTTTTCTTTTTGGATTCGTTTCTGTATATGTTGCTGCTTTTTCGAGGAGGCCATTGAAGTTTCTTAGTTTCCTTTTCGATGGATACAAATGAGAGGATTGTTTTTTTTTATTTGTTTTTGCAGCGGGAGAGATGGGACGTGAAATGTATTCTTCCGGTGATGTTAATACATTGAAAGGAGGTGTTGCATGATAGATATTTCCTAAAAATTAAAATTATTAGTGGCTAAAAGATTTAATTTAATGTTGAAGAGTGAAGTTGAAAGGACAATTCTAGACTTGGGACATCTAATCAAGGGATTTAATAAGCTTGATTGTATTAATAACATGAAAAAAAAAGGCAACTCTAATTTAATAAAAAAAAAATAGCAAACTTGACCGAATCTTTTATACCTAGATTAATTAATCAAGTTTGCATTGGGTGAAATTGTATTCCAAGTTATAATAGGTTTTTTAGGGGCATAACATTAACTAGGGTGGAGAAATAAAAATAATAATTAAATGTACACACACGCACACATAATTAGTGTGAAACTAAATGGAACTATAATACACACGTCACCTATACAAGTAGTTACCACAAAGACAAACTAAAACTCACCCTATAAGACTATTTTTGGCCACCATACATGGCCTCTTAAATATGATGGGGATGTTTACACTCACTAGCCACCTTATTATTATTATTATTATTATTATTATTATTATTATTATTTTGTAAATTATTTAAAATATCATTTTCCCCTAACATTACATGAAGATTATGGAAGACCAAGATGAAAGAATTAATAAGAATATGATAAGAAAGTTGATTTAAAAAAAAATACCCAATGGCTTTATTGTCATTACACTATTTAAAAAAAAAAACTCCAATAAGCCATTAGACTTAAGTAAAAAAGTATTTTTCTTTTAAAAACATTTAAGTAATTCAAGTACACCATAAAGTAGGACAAGACTAGGTTACCCCTAACTAGATCAATAATGACCTATTTATCCCATGAAACAATCCAATCAGCCTTATAAAAAATTATGTATGTTTTTTGTGTTAAAGTCAAATCTATCACTCTATTATTATAGTGAATAACTATTTGTTTGTTAGGCTATAATAGTTTTTTTACAATGCTCGATTTGTGTCAATAATATAATTAAAAGCTTATTTATGAAAATATCTTCAAGGTCTTATATGCATAGGCTTTAGATGCATATGTTTTATATGTGCATCTTTATAAATTATAATTGTAGAGTTATTTTTCCAATATTCTTCAACTTGTGGTTGGTCATGTATGCAAGGCTTACGAGTTTTAAGGTCACACATACATATCTTAAGCATACTTTACTACTTTCACAAATAAGTTTCTCGACAAGGACAACTCATTAAACTTGTTACCTCGAGTCATGATATAAGGATAATTTCATATAAAGTAATCCAAAACAAAATACGAAGTCTACTTTTCAATCAATCTATTATTAAAGGATGAAGTCAAGAGAAAAAAAGAGTCAATCATGAATATGAAAAATACACTCAAGTCAATCGAACTAATCTGTCAAACTCACAACTTGGACTATGAGATTGAAATAACTTCATAAAAAATACATTGAAAAGGAATATAAAGCTTAAATTCCAATAAATCTAATAACAAAGTATGCAATTGAAATTGAAAAAACAATTAAAAAATATAAAAAAATAATTTGAATAAACTCAAATTAATTCGTCAAATTTATAATCTAAATTATTAACTGAGATATCTTGTAAAAAATTAATTGAAAAAGAGATAGAGCCTAAATCCTAAGAAACAATAAACCTAATGTAAAATCTCTTAAGCTTTTACGATTTTTTTTTAAATATGCTTTTTTTTAAAAAAAATATCATGACAATGTGATGTTTATTTTATTATTATTTATTGAAAAAAACAAACACCTTCGTGACTTTGCTAGGCTAGGATAACTTGGACCTGAACAGTGTTCTAGCTAGAGATTGAAAATGCTCACCGTTTCTAAAAATTAGGCCGATTTGGATTTAATAGAGGGAGGCCATGCCTGCTCTGCTACCAGTCGTCAGTCAATTTTAGATCTATCATTTGCATTTTAATGACTCGTCCATTCTGTTTCATACATAAATGTACATGCATGCCTGTACATACATACGTACATACATACATGTATAAAGTTATTGCACATCTTCTGGGCCTAAATAAGTGACGTGTCAGAAACCTCTATATACCTGTAAATCCGCAGTAGCTCCTACTAACTTGTATTATATTTTATTTATTTCCATAAATAAAAAAGGATTTTTAATCGTTTTAAGTACTTAATTAGCGGACCGGCCAGTTCATGTTTAGTGTCGGTTTCAGATTTTGATTACGGTTATTTTTTAAAATAATTATTTTTGATATCAATACATAAAAATATCTAAAAATATTTTTTTTTAATTTAAAATAAAAAATAAAAATAAAAATATTTTAATTTTTTTCACCTCTGAAAGAAAAGGTGTGTGGGTCCTTTTATCAGAAAATTGCCATTGTCGTTCGCCAACTAGCAATAAAATGGGCCGACAAAACACAGCAATTATGACCGCATGATCGCTGAAAGCTTGTGGGGTTGTGGGCCTTTGTATTTTTTTAGTTATGCCGTGTTTCATCCTTCGATCAGGTCCACGTAACGTAAACGCTTTCCATCGTGCTTTTTTCTATAATAGCATTTATAGAAGCGCGATCAAAATTATTTTTAACATTACTATATTAAAACAACACGAAATATTAGTTTTTTTTAAATTAAAAAAAAAGTCTTAAATTGCTACGTCTTTGTCAAACAAGCTGCTGCTGCACACTTTACATACAGCCACCCATGCAACGCGTGTGCACCACTTATTCAACACGTGAAATTCGAACAATTGAAGGGGCTTTTTTGTAAAACTCAGGACATTCCCAAGGTTTGCTTTCAACGAGCTTGGCCAGTGCTCTGCGTTTATTCTAATAATTTGCATGGAGTCATTGGGCTTCTATAAATCACGGTTTCATAGTGAATTTAATTGTTGCTTCAGGGTTTCTTTTAAATTATAATTTATTTATGCGTGCGTGTAAAAAATACTCGGTCATATTTATTATATAATTCTCATATGTTTGAAAAGCTGTGGGATTGGATGTTGTCTCGGATACAACCTGGTGTAGTCATGCGAGGAGTTTCGAGGTGTCCATACTTTGTCAAGAGCTTCAGCGAGGCGCGTGGTAATAGGAACCGTGTCGCTCACCGGCTAGCGCTTGACAGGTGGAGTTTGGTGTCGGTGAAGGTAGAGATGCCATTGTATATGCTTCCCTGTCTCTGCACGTCCTGTTTGTTGGGGATGCCATTTTCTGCGGTCTAAAGACAAAACCTTGGAGCTAAGAGTTGAAGCATACACAATTTCAATGAAGACAACGGGGATGCTTTAACTCCAAGTCAAATTCGGAAAGCTCAATTCAACCCTGAGGCACGGAACTGCTTCGACAAGGATGTTTCAACTCCTGTAAAATATTCTACCATGTACATTCGAGCGATGTAATTAGCCGAGCTCGTGTTTGTGGGTTATTGTTTTGCACCCTCGACAAGGATCCACTCCCAATATTTACTCTTGTCACAGCGCCAATGCAATGAATGATGAGTTATCGAGCTTCACGCTCTGTGTTCTTTTGTTGAGGCAAAAGAAAAGTTCTGTAGGGCTCTTAATCCAAAACAGGGAATTCGATCAATCAGATGGACACCAGTGATTCAGAGAGTGGGGGAAACAGTTTGTAACTAGATAACTTCGATCATTACTTTGCCGCATGCAAGGCAACGGCATTCAATATTTTAGATGTGCATGCGGCACATGTTACCATTGTCATGTGAATAATTTCTAATACCAAAAACACAACAATTTGCTTCGTTAAAATACCATCTTTCCAAAGCAGGAAGGAGCTCAGAAATCTCCATGGTACTAATGAGTGATTGCTGCAAGGGTCGAGAAACTTTGGCCAATTTTTAGCCGTGCCTCTACACCAAGCAGGCATCCTACATCCTAAATGGCACCAAAAGGGTGCATTCACAAATAATATTTCATATCCCGGCCTTCTTTGGGCGTAGGATTATGCTGGTCATCCTGCATATAGAATTTCTTTTAAGAATATGGGTTAAATGGCGTCTACATCCTCTCAAGGCCCTTATACGTGGCGTGAGCCCAGAAACCCCTCCCCTCGGCTTCTTATACTTGGTTAGCGAAGGATCAAGAGAACTTGAAGTTCGCAATGGAAGGAATAAATACGAAAGGCAAAGCCATGGACTCACATGAACTAAATCTAAACAAGACACTGATACATATTTTATGTGCAATACCACTATAGCATGGCATGGAGTTTGCAGAATAACATATATTAACTTCACGGGTTAAGAACACTTCAAATTTCATTTACAGCTTTCAAGTTCTTCGCCCAAGTCCAATGTAGGCTCTTTTAAGCCAGAGCCAGACACTTAAATCATATACAGTAAAAAAACTGAAACAGAGATAACTACAGAAAATATGGGGTGAAAAATGAGACTAAGGAAGTGGCTCTTACTATGAAGTTAGATGTCGGTCCTGTTCCACGTTGTCTGTAAATGCTGTATGGTGGTCAATGCTGGAGAGCAGCAACACGTTCTATGGATGAAGTTACAAGTAATATAGAGCTTCATCACACTCATATCATCGAGCGCTATTTCTGACAAAGATGGTATGTGGAAGATTGCTTCTCGCTGATTCAGGACTTGCAGAAGCTATGCCAATAGCGGTTCATCTTGCATGACTTTCAGCTGCCTTTTGGCATACACTGTGATGATAACTGTTGCAATCACTGCGGCACAGAAACCAAACAATGTGAAGACTATTTGTGGAGCTGAGAGAGTGCGTCGGTCACTTGAAGCATCCGCTAAGGTCCGTATAAGGATACCACTGCAAAACCAAAGAAGGTTCAGGAACGTTGAAGAGAATCCATGCCTGTGGTTAATAACCTAAGATTGAAACATGAAGACTGCATGAAAAGAATCACATATCTAGGAGAAAGCAGCAGCCTTAGCTCCAAAGTGTGAAAGAAATTGTGTCGCTACTGATAACACCATTGTGTAGTACACCACACTACCCAGCATGGTATATCCTCTCGTTGACAAGTACCGACCTCATCTAAAGTTCAGAAAGTGAAAATGGAAAGAAACGAGGGCCAAACTCAAGCCTTGCGCTCTGGTTTGACCAAGGTGAAAAGCCCCTTGGTTTAGCTGCTAAAGTCCTCCATTAAAGGTCAAAACTAATGAGCACCCTGCTAGAGTCCCCCATTAAAGATCAAAACTAGGATGCACATAATGCGAGCCATATAGCACGAAAAGGCCTCTTATAAGGAGCAAAGCAAGTGTCTTTTCAAAAATGAAGGCTCCGGAAAGAATTAATAGAATTTCTTTCTAGAACAGTTACATTATAACATTGAAGAAGACATAGATGAGGAGTTGGAGGAGCTGGGGATGAAAACAGATTTTTGGGGGTTGTGATTTAGCCTCATTTAGCTAAAAGATCAGGTTATTTGCAGTAATTATTAAAATCATTCTGATGCACATTTCATTAGGGTGGTGGGGAAAAGGATTCATAAAATAATCAAGTGAGAGCAAGGGACTGAGTGTACAAGAGCTACTTTCAGACACCAATTAATGAGAGTTTTCATTGCAAGACCTTGAAATAAGTGCAAAAAAGTATATATTTTCCAGTGAAGGAAGGGCGTGCCTATCTCATCCTTCTGATGTCTAAGGCCAGCTTGAGTTGCAACGTATATTTTTCCCTTTTTAAGGTTAAAAGGTAAGGACTTGAACCACAGACTCATCCCATAACTGAAATGGTAATTAATCTATGAAATAATTTTCTCAAGAATATTGCTTTGGGAAGAGGTCAAAACAAATAGATAACAAAGGAAATCATTTTACTAAAACAAAAAATCACATCACTTCATTCATATCTGCCTGTCAAAAGAAGTCAGATGTATATCTGACCTGAAAATAAGAAACAAAAATATTGGACACTGTTTCATAGATATGTGAAAAAAAATCATTGTGAATACTATGAAATGTAAGAATCTAAAATGAGAAGAAAATGTTTGGAAGCAAAGGCACACGAAAATGAAATGCTTTATGCAAAGGGGAGAGGATAGTTCTTACGTATAGATTGAAACAAATATCTCTGGCACCATTCCCACCATCGATCCCAATAAGTAAGGACCATACTTAACATGCGTTGCAACAGCACAGTAATTATAAAGAATATATGGAAATGGAGAAATCCTGATTAGAGTCACAGCTCGAAACTGATGAAACCAGTTTCCTTCACCAGCTGCTCTCAAAATAGCAGCTCTTTTTGGATAATTGTCTAACCACCCCTGTGTCATGTAATTCAGAATAACATTAGGCATACATAGAAGAGAAAACAGATATAGCTAAATTATGAACACATCTTGGCACATGGTTCATACTTGAATTTTACGAAGGAACAAAGAGCCAATTAAATATGGAAGTGATACACCCACAGCAGCTGCAGTTATTATTAATAGGAATCCAAACCCATAGCCAAATGTCATCCCAGCCACCCACATAGATGGCGATGATGGTAGAAGTAGAGCGGGGAACAACGCCACAGAGGCAAAGAGAAGAACTGCCAGTACTGGAGTGCTAAATGTTCTTGTCTCCCAATTTATGATAGGGATAATCTCCTGAAAAAATTCACCAGTCAGGTACAGAACAAATTGAAATATGCATGAATATCCCCTAAATATCCAATAACCACCATGAACTTCTCGCAACACTTTCTGGTAGAGAACAGTAATGTCATGATCCTATGGTAAATTTATAGTGGGATTGGTTGAAGAGAACACTGCAGAGCATCCATTTAGAATCAAATTAAAGAATACAGATATCAGAAAAGGAGCATCTATTAGATGTAAAGAGTAGATCGTGTTCTTAAGCAATATTGCCTCCATTCTCAGAAAGAAGACGCTGACAATAAGAAATGACGCACATGAAACACATCAATAAGACTAAGATTTTAGAACAGAGAATACTCGGACTGAGCATATATATGTGTGTGCTCAAGCACGTGTGTGTGGTTGCAATATAACGCTACAAACATTTAAACACAACAGTATACAAGACAATCTATCTCATCAGATCAAATAAACATAAAGGGAAAACACATGTCTATATCTCATAATGTACAACAATTCGGCAGAATCCATAATTTTTAGAGACATGCACATTAAGAAGCACATAAAACACCTCCTTTCTCACTGAAAGCCTACCCTTATCTCTGAATTTTGTGGGGCAAAAAACACAACAAAAGCTTCAATTGCACGGCAATGTAATAAAACCCAGAATCAAAAACAAATTGCACTACAAAACCCACAAAAAACATATCAAAACTCACAAACAAAACCTGTTGATTTGTGAAAAACAACAAATTCCGAGAAACATGTGATGAGATTCATCAGTTTACAGGGAATAAATCCAAATCACATAAACATTAGCAAAACTAAAACAAAACAAAATTCTGATAAAAATCAACCAAATTCCCGATCCACCGAATTCCACAACACAAACAAAATTGAAACCACAGAAGGCATAAAACTTTCTTATAAAAACTGACCTTATCCATAAAAAAGGGGCCAACCCACATGACACAAGCAGCAGCCAATAACCCAAAAAAGGTAAACATCAAAGCCATCTTAACCCAATACCAGAGCACAGACCATCCAAACCCCCAATAAAAACCACAAAGATTACACCTTTCACCAGCCCCATTCTCATCTCTCAAATTCACATAATCCCCTTCGCTATTATCTCCATCATCAATTTTATCACCCTCCATTCTCATTATTAGCTCCGGCACCACACTATCATCCTCATAAAAAGTCATTGAGTTAAAAACCCTAAAAACAGATAAAGTTTGTAACTTTCTGTTTGGTTCCCAAGAAGAATGGAGAGGGGGGAGTTTTTCAGGTGATGGTGATGATGCTCATAATGGGAAACAGAGGAGATATTCGTTGATGAAGAATAATTGAGGGAATAATCAATGAAGCATATAAACAGAGAAAGGAAACAGACGCTGCTTTGGTGTATTTTCTTTTGTTTTTCCTAAGGGACCCTTTAGTTTGTAAATAGAAAATTCAAGATCCTCAATCCATTAGAAACATGACATTTCTCTATCTATTTATCATTAATGGGGTGATCGAATGGCTTAAATTTCCCTTTATTTGAAAATAGAAGGGTTATTTAATTCGATTATAAGATTAGGGACTTGATGTGATCAAATATCTAACATGGAGGGTCGATAAAGATTTTTAGTCCTTTCCGTTATTATCAGCTTTGTCGTTATAATTTTGCCTTTTTTTTTCTTTTTTGCGTCGGAATTTACACATTAACCATTAAAACGTTGCCGTCTTGAGGCTTTCCAGTTACGGTTTTCTTAATGTGGTCATGTGGGACCTGGCCAGAGAGGAACGCTGTCGTTGCGGGATCCTTATGGTATGTGGCGTGGTGTGAGTGGGTGTATTGATGACGTGGAGTGTGTGTTTGTCGTGGTGACTTCAGTGACTCTGTTGAGATTTACTTGACGTTGGGTTTATGGAAAGCAGCTAAGGCACTGCAGGAAGTGACTTGTTTTTAAAGCAACTCGAACGCAAACGCAAAAGCTTAAATAATTATTTATTTATTATATTTATTTTTCATGTTTATGATACAGTAGCTATATTAATAATTAAAATAATTTTTTAATTACTGAAGTGTTATTTACATTTTTTTAAATATAAAAAAAATACACATAACCGACAAAACTCGTGTAAGTGTTGTTCTACTGGAAAGTTGTAATTTCTCTACTTTAATGTTTCTACGGAGAATACAAAGACTTTGAAGCACAAGAAAACAAGACTGAAAAAAAATGTATTTGATAATTATATACAAGAAAATTGTTTAATCTATACATCATATTTAGTTATCATAAACAAATTATGATAAAATCTTAATCAGTTTATTTTATTTTTAATATATATTATTATGAAACTTTTATATTTAAAAAATAATTAAATATTTTAAAATATTGGCAAGTTTTTTTTCAATTTTTTTATTTAATTATACATATTACTCATATTAATTGTATAATTAATTGCATAATTATATTATATACAGAATAATTGCACTATATTTAAAATGTTATACAAAAAATAACTCTTTTAAATTGTTTTTACCATTAAAATACACATAAATAAATAAAAAATTATACAATTTAAAATTTTATTTTATCAATTTAAATTTCTAAAATGAATTTTTGCACTGAGTTGGCCTTATGGTAGGCTTTGGTCTTGCTTGACGGGTGGTCGTGTAGGGATAGAGCATCGAGGGTGTGACACGTGTGATAAGGACATGCCACAGTCTTGAGCATTTGGGCCAAGGCAGTGTTGTTTAACATTTTATTTCGCTTAGAATATAATTTCTTTTTTTTTATACAATGTTATTAAAAATAATTTTTAAAAAATAAAAAATAATTTATTTTAATATATTTTTAATTATAAAATATCTTAAAATGCAATCTTTAAAATACTCCAAAATAGATATTAAGTGTGTGTGTGTGTGTGTGTGTGTTTGGGGCAATGATGCAACCATTGTTTCATGAGATTTTGTTTTTTTTTAGATTTATTTCATGTGTCTGTAATTGTGTTTGATATGTTGATATAAAATAAAATAAAATATTTTAATATATTTTAAAACAAAAAAAATATTTTTTAAAACACCTCAAATTTCAGAGGAGGGATATGTTGCTTAGGTATTTTATAAAATCTTACAATTATTACTAATTATATATATATATATATATATATATATATATATAATCATTCCCAATACTTGAGTGATAATATTCACTGTCATATATAATTATTAATTTTCTTTTATAAAATCAAATTATTGAATTAGTTATTGGAGGCAATTTTATCTTTTTAGCATACCATAATTATCTTTAATATATTGTATGTTGTTAGATTTATTTATTTTTCATATTAAGATTACCACTTTAGCACTAGAATAAAAAATAATTAACGCCTTTCACTCCGAGATGTTATAATCCTTTTATTTTCTTAAAAAAATAGTGTAATTACTTTGATGTTCTTAAAGATAAAAATAATATAACTTTCTTACAAAAGTTTATTGATAATTTTAGATTGGTTTTATTATACATTTAAATGTTGTTTAAGGATATTATTATAATTGATATATATTAAATATTATTGAAAAAAGTCATGGCCAACAACCTTTTTTTAATTATTATTATTCCACTATCTTTCTTTTCCTTATATTCTGCCTTGTGAAATTAGAGACGAACCATTTGAATTTCGTTGTCCTTTACATTTAGTTCTATCTTCGTCGTCTTCTTCTTCTTCTTCTTATTTCATAATGCATTATAGCATTACAAATATTTTTCTATTTCATTCCTGATATTTTTAATCGGTAAATAATTTATCAAATTATAAATATTTTTTTTAATTTCAACCCCACTATGATTTCTTTTAATCTATTAAATTTGGTTTTCATTTTTATTTGTTTTGTATGAAATAAATCTTGTTTCTTAATTTTCATCTTTATGGGTTTTTTTCTATCATATTTTATCCTTGTTTTTTTATTGTTACTTATTCCTTGCATTTTTTATTAATATTTTGTCATTGATTTCATCATTTAAAATTAAATTAGTTGAGATTTGTTTAAAAATTATTGGACTCAGATCCAGGATTTCACAAATTACACAAATTACGAGTTTTAAAGATTAAACTATGTTTAGAGGGTCCCCCCGCCCCCAATTTTTTCAAGTTGATGTTTCCTTTTTCTTTTATCTCTTTTTAAATCCATATTTGTTGGGTTTTTTTAAGTTAATGTTTTCTTATGTTTTTACCAAAAAATTTATTATTATTTTTGTTATTTACCTTTTACTGGGTACACCCGATTTCATGACCAAGATCACCAATTTCAAGGGTTAACATGAATTTATTTTTTTGTTTTTTTAAATTATTTGTTTCCTTCAAATTTACCCTTTAAACCTTTATTTTTATGTGATTATCCCAGTCATATGTATATGGTCCGGTTTTCAAATTCACGTAATCTGATAGGGTTTTTTTTTTTTGTGTGTGTTTCCTGTTAATGTTTTTTTACATCCTCAACCTACAATATTGTGTTGTTTTTTGGTCGCTCTATTTATTATGGTTGCATTTTTTTTCTTCCTCTTCTCGATTCCAAAAAAAACACTTCCTTTTATTTATCGCTCGAAATAAATCTTATATAAATATGCCTTCCACGAATCTCTCTTTTCACAATCTCATACAAAATAAACTCTTAATCAATACAATTGACTAATTTGGCTTTTTTATTAATTAAAAAAATACTTTAGGGGTCTATTTCCTAAATTTGCCAAGTTCTTGTATAAAAGAATTTAAGTTTCATGGCTAGCTAGAGACTTGTATTTTGGCTTGTAATAATGTAAGGGATTCCAGAGAGAGAGAGAAATCGAGATCGAAGAGAAGTTATGATTGTCATTTAGTGGTGTTTTTTATATATTATACACGAGACCGTTATAAATTTTATTATTTAAATTTAAAAATTGTGTTGATTAAAAAATCAATGGAGATAAAGTGAAAAAAATAGATTATTGATTTTTTTAAATTAATGATAATGTTACATACTATATTGTACTTATAATTTGTTTGATATGTTGTTTTGGATGTAAGGAAATCACACCTTCTGAAAAACATGTGTTTGTAGCTCCAGGTGAGTGACTAAAATATCAATTATCTTGTGCTCTTATAAGAGATGTATATTCCGATTCGAACTCGAGATCTATTGTGCAGACCACAAACTCTCTGCTATCATGCGATGTCCTTTGAAGACTTGATATTGTTCTTCAACCGTGTTTTTAAAAGTTTTTGAATTTTTTTTTTTCATTTTTAGTATTTTGAATTATTTTGATATTCTAAAAATATTTATTTTAATATATTTTTAAATAAAAAACATTTTAAAAATTAATATTTACCGCAATTACAAACATCAAAAAAAAAAATAACGGAAGAAAAAAGCCTTGTTTGAAAACAAATAACAAAGAGAACGGGGAGTATATATATAGTAATACCATCGTACGCTATTGAACACTCTTTGTTGGACTCTTTATTAGCCATAACTCGAAAAATGAGTGTAGTAAACAGTAGAACGCTGCAGATTCAACGCCCAGAAATCTCCCTATTTTATAACCAAAACATTTCCCACGTTCGCAAATGTTGTAATAATCACCTTTCAGTTTTGATCCCAAGTCGCCCCTTCAAATCTTTTTCAGGTCTGTATTTTTCTCTGAATGGTTTCTTTTTCGAATCATACCAGTCCCTTAAATCCTTTTTGTTTTTAATAATTCTACTATTTGATCAGATTTGCGATCATTGGGTTTTTCAATTTCATTAAACCCGAATCTTCATTGTAAGTTTCTCCTCAGCTCTGTCCTTGCAATCCATTATTTTTTTATTCTCTTTTTGGTTCGGATGCATGTAGTTGTTTATATTTGATAGGCGGAAGTTCAAGATTCTTAGTGAGCAGATGTGAGTCCCAGAAGTTCTCTGATTCCTTGGAACCGGATCCTGCTCAGAATTATGTGACCGAATCAAGTCAGGTGCTTGCAGATATTGTTTATTATTTTTGTTTTTAATTAAAATTTAGTGGGTTAGTTTGCATTGGATATCCTTATGTTTCCAAATTGTCTAACATTGGCAAAACGATAATGTTAAAGTTCTATTAAAGTTTGAATCTTTCATCATCTGCTTCTTGGCTTAGGATCTCTTTGCAGCAATCTTGGTGAGACTAACATATTGGGGTTGGGTGTGTATGGTGCTTTGGTTCACATTGCTTTCACTCATGAATAGCAAATTAGCCAATAGGTGAGTGTTAGTTTGCTTGCAATCTACTCAACAATAGTGCACAGAAGAAAGGCTGCAGAGCTCAACAGGGGCGAGCAGAGTTTGGTTCAAACCCAAAAAACCAAAACTAACCTTCCTAATTCGATTCATAGGCTTCTTTTGGGTCCTTAGATGGGATTCTAAACACTCGGTGAAGTTACAATATTTTTTAAATACTCATCTGACAATGTTTGTTTATGTCTTATTTCAGATGCCAGAGCAGAAGGAGGCTTCTATAGTGGATATGTTGAAGCGATCAAATTCCCTTTTGCCTCACGTAGTCCTTGCCAGTACTTTGTTGGCTCTTGTGTACCCCCCCTCTTTCACTTGGTTTACCACCAGGTCATTAAATTTTAATTTTAATTAATTGGTGGAAAAAATTCTGTAATAAGTTCATAACAGTGGTGGGGATTGATGGTTTAATTTTGACCACCAGTTACGGGAGCTAAACCAGCTAATGATTAAGGAGGTTTTGGTACTGCGTTTCAAAAGTGTTTTTGAAAAAAAAATTATTTTTATGTTTTATTTGAAATTTAAAATATATAGTGTTTTTACATCATTTTCATGTGTTGATGTCAAAAGTGATTTTAAAAAAATAAAAAAAATCATTTTGATACATTTCTAAACAAAAAACACTTTCAAAAGCAACCGCAATCACATTTTCAAACAGGCACCGAGAAGGTTCATGCATTTTAAAAAATCAGTATATACAGAACCAAGTAAACTTTTCCATAGGTTGTATGCACATAATCGTTCCCTTTTGATCTAGTTGCATACATAATCGTTCCTTTTGGTCTAATTTCAGGTATTATGCTCCTGCATTAGGGTTTTTGATGTTTGCAGTTGGGGTTAATTCCAGTGAAAAGGATTTTCTTGAAGCGTTCAACAGACCAGCAGCTATATTGACTGGGTATGTTGGCCAGTTTGTTGTGAAGCCAATTCTTGGATATCTGTTTGGTATAATTTCAGTGCCAGTTTTTGGGCTTCCTGCTCCAATAGGTAAGATTGTATTCACCTGATTTCCAATTTAGTTGATACTGTACCGATGCTTTTGTTAATCTATGTATCAGGTGCCGGGATCATGCTGGTATCTTGTGTTAGTGGGGCTCAACTTTCAAATTATGCCACGTTTCTGACAGACCCTCCCATGGCTCCTCTAAGCATTGTCATGACATCAATATCCACGGCTACTGCAGTTTTTGTTACCCCATTATTATCACTATTGCTCATTGGAAAAAGACTGCCTGTTGATGTGAAAGGAATGGTATCCAGTATTATGCAGATTGTAGTTGCTCCAATTGCTGCAGGCTTGCTTCTAAACAGGTGATATGCTCAATCCAGACAATTGTTTTTTTCACTGTTGTTGTGAGGTGTGCTTATGTCTCTATTTATTTGTAACAACAGGTTGTTTCCACAGATTTGTAGTGTTATTCGGCCAATTTTGCCACCACTATCAGTACTAGTGACAGCTTGTTGTGTTGGAGCACCACTTGCTATTAATGTTGACTCTGTTATGTCCCCTTTTGGAGTAACCGTAGTATTGCTGATTTTTGCATTTCATCTATCAGCATTTGTAGTTGGTTATTATCTCACTGGTTTTGTTTTCCACAAGGCATCTGACTTAAAAGCACTGCAAAGAACAGTATCCTATGAGACAGGTACCGCCTTTGTTTTCAACTTGGTTATTTTGTTGTGGATCATACTCTTCTTGCTTACAATATTTTCCTTTACAGGAATGCAGAGTAGTCTTCTAGCTCTCACACTTGCTAACAGGTTCTTCAAAGATCCACTTGTTGCTGTGCCTCCAGCAATCTCTGTAAGCTAAAACTTCACATTTTCTTTTTCTTGTATTACGATTGCCTTTTCATAAAGAAATCTGGTGCAAACTGTGGTCGCTAAATTTTGCAATGAACAATGATTTCTATTATAAGTAACATTATATGTAATAATCCTCTCTGGTTATCTTTGAGGTTGAATGTTAATGAGTTCATGCCAGAGTCTGGTCCCACTTTCTTCTGGTCACCGAAGCAACCATACAAGGGAAAGTTAACTTCCATTTTTATCACTGATTAATCCTAGACTTAGCTCTTATGTATAATCATAACAAAGGAGAGTAACTTTTTCATTATATTGCATTGATACATGACAGAAGCCTCAGCCACGGAGGCACTGCCTTTTATTCTTATTCTTCTTTTTGGATCCAGAGCATTGATTGATTGGCAAATTGTTTATGTTACACCTTTTTTCCTCTAGGTTTTCCCACGCCAATAGCAATTAAAGCTGTATCACATGCTTTTACATAAAAAGATTAGTACCAATGATTTAGATTTGGGTTGTTTTTTCTTTATATTGTGAGGTGTCGATACTCTCTTGCAGAATTCTAATAAATATCTGCTGTTTCCGTGACTGCAGACAGTAATCATGTCTTTGATGGGATTTTCTCTTGTCATGATATGGGCCAAGAAGAAAGAATGACACTTGAACTGGAAATTGCTTTTGCAAATCACAAGTATGTCCTTGTTTCGTTATCGACTTGTTATGTGATCAACCTCATAGCAGATGCAAGAATCAGCAGCAGCAGCAGCATTTTACATGTGATGAATAAGAATTAGCATGCGTGTAATAGTTTGTCAATTCAGTTAAGAGTAGTTAGTGGCAGGCAGTTAGTATAAAGGGAGAGGGATCAAATTGAATAGGAATTTCTTTTCTGTAACTGCGGAAGTTCTCTCTTCTCCCTTCTCTACTTCTCAATCTCTTTTCTTACCATCAATCTTCATTGTTAATGACTTTCCTTACCAATACAAATGCTTCTTGCTCACCATGATGAACAATAATAGGATGAGGGCTCTGGAGGAGCACAGCAGGGGCACAGATGAAGAAATCAGAACAGAAACTAAGACGCAAGGGACTGAATTGCACAAGAAAATAGAACAATTACAGCTACAGATTAATACGGTACTGACGACCTTGAATTCTTTCAAGGCTAATCGGAAGGAAACCATCTTCCTCGTAGGAATGGAGATATTATGGGAATTCAAGAAGGCACAGAGCAGGGTGAGACATGGCCTTGCGAAAGTTGGGACTACCTCATTTCTCCAGGGAAAAACCTTGTGGTTGGATAAGCGAAGGTTCCTTAAGATGCATTTGATACATGTTGGTCAATGAGTTGAGATTGCTTCTTTGCACATGGAGTGAAGAGTTGAGATTTAGCACGAAGGGCTCCTCCTGGTGGGAGGAAATGATTTGACTAACTGGGATGAGTTCTCAAAGGCAGTTTGTATAGGATTTGACAATCAAAACGACGTAGTGGGGAGTTAAACAAGTTAGAACAAGAAAAGAGTGTATAATTAAAATATCCAATTAATTTGTCCATTGAGCTTCACGAATAAACAATTCACGTAAAGAACAATTGGACACACATAATTTTTTTCTTTAAATAAATAACTATTATTATTAAATTTAAACATGTTCTGTATACTTTTGGCTGGAATCAACATTATTAATATATAAATCCTTCGCTATTTTACATACTCAAATCCTAATAATTTATCAATTAGAGTTGAAAGAAGCACATACATTCATGATAGCACATCAACCATTATATTTGTCTTACATTGCTTTTATTTTATCACATATAGAAATGTTCTTATGAATTCAACTAATTTAACATGCCGACAGCTTTCCTAGACCTTTCAAATATTTCAATGATTCATTTAAATATTTTAATGATTCATAATCTGAATGAATTATAAATTTGTTAAACCATAAATATTTCTGTCAAGTCTCTAATACCCTAAACAACCATTGAGTTTTTCATTAAAATAAATTACGAGTCATTTTTGTTGCATTAAAACAATTTCAATACTTGTAAAAGGAATCTTGTTGCATTCAAACAGCTTCAATATCTTTTCACTAAAATAGGTTTATGAAGAACAAGTGAAGCTAGAAAAAAAGGTAAAGTTGATTATGTTCTCTCGAATACTCCTATTATTTTTACTCCTCATCATATCCTCACATGATTGTTCCAAACTTTTAAATTTACCTTTTCTTATAGCTTTACTTGTTATTTATAAACCTGATTAGGTCACAATGATACAAATGTTTTTAAAAGAATACCAGTTCTCATTCTTTGATTTTATATATGGATATTCTTATATTTGATTTATTTTATATACAAATGTCAATTAATTACTTGGTGGAGCTTTGTATCTTGTAAATATGACCGCACAATTATTCTATCTTGTAAATTAAATATCTTCATTTATATCTGTTTCTCTTAAATTTTATTTTTAGAATTAATAAATTTTATTTATTTATTTATTAGCACACATAGCTCTCAGTTTATTCAATTACTCGCGTGCATAATTTTTATTACTTGCACTTAAATTTTATTAACTACAGAAACACGTTGAAAAAACCTGCACCCATGTTTTTCTGATAAAAAAATAAAAATATTTAAACTGAAGCAAATTACGAGGTAATATATAGATATGTAGTTTGTGAAATGTCTTTTGCTTAAAATAGTACACAAAGAATCCCCTTTTCCCCGTAATGAGATTGCTGGAGTCACTTCCATCACAAAACAAAAAGGCTGGTCTAACCTCAACTAGGGTTTACTCTAATATTCTCTGGCACACTAACTTTTTGAGCTTCCAACAAGTCATCCTCCACTCGATCAACCTTCAAAAACTTGAAAGATGTGAAATGATCAGAGAAATGGGTGAAAGCGAGAGACAAAGTAGCCCTCGTAGTCTTCTATATCACATCCACTGCTCATAATCTATCGGAAATTAAATGCCACGCTGCTCCTAATGTCAAACGTTTCTGGCAACGTTCCACTGCACTCTTATCTGTGAAAGAACTACGGCCACAGATATTTCACTCTGAACAGCACCCAAATTATTTGTGCTGTGTGCAAAATGAGGGAGAGGTTTGGCTGCATTCTGAATAGACACGAAACCCCTAGAAAAGAAACATTTTACTTCTGTTCCTGATATTTACTTGTGAGGCATTTATAAACAGAAACCGCCTTGAAAATCAGACTCGACCGGACATAAAAAATTACTTCTGTTCCTGACATTTACTTTTGCCCAAAATTCAGGATTCAGACAGTTTTTCAGTCGCAGGAACCTGGTTTTATGCCAGGTTGTTTTGTGATTGACCAACCTGACCTCTTGTTTTTGCTCACAAAAACCTACATTGAATTGGCTTGAGTTCACTCAATGCTGGGTGGATAAGAAAATGCCAACCGTTAGGTTCACCACAGTGCCTTACATGGTATCGAAATTTTAATATCTGCTGTTTTCATATTTCAGACCATCTCCTTGGTATTGTTGTTTAAAGTATTTCACATAATTCAGAGCATAATTAATCACTTGCATCCACAGACCATGATTACGATTTTATTAGACCTACACTGTTTCTGTAGAGTATTTCAAATACCATTGCCACTTTATTGTAATGCAATTACAGGCTCCCCCTCCCTAGAGGGATAGATTTTGGATATGGAAAATAACTAGTATCTTTCCGAGTTGTGGGTTTTAGTAGCTCTTCAAGCTGCACTGACAGGAAAAGGTAATGCCCTGCATTCCGTGTATACAAGTCACCAGAAGAACATCCCAAGATTATCTCACAGTTTCAAAGCCTGAATGTCAATATATTTTTCTGAAAGTAAAATCTCTGTTTTTCAGTTGGTGGAAGAGACAACTTTCCTTGATAATGCTATAAACTGGTTTCTAGTTCAAGCTCTGATAATATACATGCATTAACAAATGTACAGGAATTAAGTAGCAAGCCATTATCCAGTGTTAAATGTGGTTATTTACCTTTTTTTTATAAAGTAAATCGGATGAGACATGCCATGCTGTAAACCCTAGCAGTTCATGACAGAACTGGATTCTCACAAGAGCTAGAAGTCGGATGTGTTTTCTTTGGCTTGTGGTCTGGCGGGAGTTTTACGATGACAGAAAACAACCAATACCTCTGGTGAGTTTACCAATCAGGGGATTAATTTACTCGGATCTTTCTAGTTGATTAGCATTCATTTTTTTTTTCAAAAAAATGAAGATGGTCCTCAACCGCAAGCTTTCTATTTCCCAACAATTGTGTCCTTTGAGTTAGTAAGTGTTATAAAATAGTTTTTCCCAATTTTTTTTTTTTTGTTTCTCCGAACCTATCCATCTATGCCACCTGGATATATACCTGACTCACTATTACTAAGGTCTCCGAGGTTCTTAAGTACATGATTGCTTTTTGACTGATTGCTGCTGATGCATCCTTTCTGACCGTAAGAGTCTGAAATCCCAGAAAAGAAAGATTCATGGTGCAGCTTGTTTCAACTTGAAATTATGGCATTTTGACTTGATAGAAGATTATAAGCACATAGAACTCGTTAATGATCATGCGTGATTGTAGATTCCCTGCTGTTTTGTAGAAAATCTCAGCTGATTTTCTTTTTGTCAGTTTTCTTCTGTTTTTTCCAATCCCCTCTTCAACTAATTAACGAAGCATGAAGTGATTGGCTAGTAATTTCTTTGACCTTTTCTTGACTCTGTCAACTATTTGTTATTTTAAGTGCACTGCATAACACACAGTCATCCTAATATCTTCATCACAGGATAGCTTATGTAAAGCACTTGCAGTATAGCATTGATAAAATACAGTTCTCGAAGCAATCCTTTTTCTTTCTTAGGATGTGTTTGGCACAAAGTTGACGAAGGGGAACAATCACTTGTGCAGCCATTGCTCTTGTTTTGGTCCATTATCAGGTAGAGAGAATTATGAGAACAGTTGACCATACCATTGTTACCCCTCAGAGTTGCTATTACCAGCCAGCTTTATATGTTAGTTTCTCATTTCTCTCCTTCCCTTTTTTCCCTAAAAAACACACACAAGTACTATCTTACATTGCATTCACAGCAGAGGTGAAAATAGAGGTTACACTAGCAATGGAAAGGGAGTCTTATTTATTAGCAGATGCCAGGGATTGGATCAGATGTTTGATTATAGTGACACTACAGCTAGGGCTAGATGGGTTGAGGTGGGAAATTAAGATTGTTTGCAGGACAAATTAGGGTAACCATGCCTCCTTGATGTGTTCCAAGAACACTTGTCTTATCACTTAGTCGCTTTATCATTGCAGCTATTCAAGATGTCAAGCTTGAGTATCGAATTAGTTGCTGAATTTATAGAATCTCTCCTAGTTTCATTTTCAGGCTTAAAAAAGAAGCAAATACTAGAGTCATTGAAGTTTTAGTTGAAACATAAACTTAACTCGACTAAAAAAAGCAGAGAATCATTGGTAGTTTATTTTGCAAGTTGGCATACATAAATTTTCCATCATTTACCATGATAATCATAACAGATACTACCAACCAAAATTCATTACATATTGTTGCTAACACACTTAATTCAGCAAAGAAAATAGAATAACAAAAAGGAAGACTAATGAGAGACGGCTATAAAGAGAGTTTCTAATCTGCACTATATATATTTTGCTAGTGTTTGTGTAAGAGAAGTAGGGTGTTGGAGGAGCGATCCAAATGAGGGAATTTCTTTTGGAATTCATACATTAAGGCCAAGTTTTCCTGGTGGAGAAGACTAGCTTTCTTCCTCAGCTTCTCGTTCTCTTCGACAATACTCCGGTTCTCTAAGAACAGCTTCAAGTTCTTAAGCTCCATGTCGTTCTCCCCCCACTCCTCATATCCTGGCCTCCTGCTTTACAAAAAGAGAGAAAACGACACGAGACAGCACATAAGTCATGTAAGAAACCACCATACAGAAAATGAAAAATCAAAAC
Source organism: Salix purpurea (assembly GCA_027405865.1). Lineage (NCBI taxonomy): Eukaryota > Viridiplantae > Streptophyta > Magnoliopsida > Malpighiales > Salicaceae > Salix > Salix purpurea. The sequence goes on along the minus strand of JAOWLH010000026.1, from coordinate 3,513,658 downwards.
ACCTTAACAATTAAGGTTGTGTTATAAGCAGATGCTGTGTTTTTGCTTGCTGATTAAGTAGACATACCTGCAGGTGAGTCCACTGACTTGAACCTTACATTTCTTTGATCTTTGCCTTCTCTTTGAAGGGTGGAAAGGAGAAGGGAACCTCTCGACTCCGTCAGTGCACATTCTCCTCTAGCTCTCAAAGCTGATATAAAAGTAATTTCTGCTGCTGAAGATATGATGAAAAGAATGCGAGTTGAGAGAAGAGGGTGGGTGCCTGTTCCTATAAATAGAGAGGATAGAGGATTTGTGCCATGGAAGTGTGCATGATTAGCCAGGGCGTATGGTGGGCTGCAGGTGGGTGTGCGTTTGATGGAGGGATAGATTTATCTTCTGCAGCAATGATGTCATATTGGACTCATGATTGCAAAGGGGAAGCAGCCCCTTGAATCGATGATGAATGAGGAAGCTGGTGAGAGAGATCGAAAAAGCCCAAGATCATGGAAGCTTCTATCTATGTTTCTCTTTGATAATCTCCTGCATGCTTAACCTTAAAATAAAAAAAGAAGAATTATAGAGCCAATAAAACGCGATTATTATGCATGCTAACGTAGCTGATTTGATAGAAAATCAGAGTCATTAATATTTGCTAACTATAGCTTATGTCTGAATGGTCCGTCTGAGATGCCACTTCATAGTCATTTCAGCAAGCATCCATGGATTGTTAGGTTGATCACAAGTGGCTTCTTGGCATCACCTTGTCTTATGGCCCATTTCAAGATAATTGAAACGAAGAGGGTACTAAAATAATTTTTAATATATTTTTGAACAAAAATTATTTTTTAAAAAAGCATCAAAAATAAAACTAAACAAGACATTTAGACTTTTGGAGGTGTGGACCATTACACGGGGGTGTTGGCATCTTCATTTCGACGCTGTCCTTACTCCACTTTTATGTATCTCATCATTCTTAGTTTGAACACGAATATCTAAGAGTCAAATGTTACATTGAGGGCCTGAAAACCCCATCATCTCATCTCCTTGATGCTATTCTCTTCGTACAAATGATGCATGGCCGATAAATAAATAAAAATAAATATGTATATGCATGCCTTCTTGCTCATTAAACATTCCCGCCTCGAAACTCTTCTTAATTACATGTAATGTCGATGAAAGAAAGGTTTTTTTTTTTATTATTTATTTCGCTATAAATAATTTTCACCTAACTACTTGCATATCTTTTGCCTTGTCCACCGAATGATTAAGGTTGCAATGATAGTAAATTGTTAATGCAGGTAGATAATTAGTCTGACATGTGCAATGGCAACAGCTACAGAAGAAGACCCGCTAATTAATCAGTAAGTCTTACCCGAGCAATAATATGGAGAGAAAACAAAATCAATGATAATTGCTTGGGTTGGTATGACATTCATCATCCTCTCGCCATAATTATTTCAGTTAGAGAATAAATTAATTAGCTAACTAAAGCATCTTTTTCTGAAATGGTCTAGCATTTGCAGTTTTTTTATTTATATATATTTTATTTTAGCATTTAACATTGAATTGATTATGAATTAGACTTTTTGATTTTGAGTTGATTTCTATGAGGTTATCTTGATCTTATAAATTGGGTCACATGTTCTGTGAGTTAATCCAAATAGACTTCATTTTTTTTATCATGTGTTGTTTTTAAATTGATTTTATTTTTCATTCTCTACCTTTAATTATGAGTTTAATGAAAATTGAACTTCATAATTTATTTATTTTTTATTTTTTATTGAGTTGTCACGGACTCATGATCTTGGTCGCAGGTTTCACAAATTAATTTGGGTTGAATCAAGTAATTGTCTGTCTATTTTCTACGAGTTTATCTTGATCTCATAACCACAGTTGTGAGTTTAGCAGATTAATCCATGTCAATTTTTTTTGTTATTTTTTAATTACTATTATTTATTTAATTTTTTAATATTGGATTGATTGAAAATTGTGCTTTATTTTTTTTTTATACTTGTCTTACACGGAGGTTATCATGATCATGCTATGTGTTATTGATTTAACAATTTAGCTTTAATTGATCCAAATCGATCTAATAAATTATCGTTTTAATATTATTATTCTAAAAAAAGACGTTGTCTTCAATTTATGTGAATCAAATTATGTTTTTGTTAACCGTGTAAGTTACATCGTATTAGTCTCCAGAAATTAAGTTTTATTATTTTTATTACAAAAACAATAACAATACCTGAATATTGTTTTGTATATTTAAAAAAAACATGATCAGACCTATAGCGTAACCTAAGGTTAACTATCTCGTAAATACCAGCTAATCATCATGGTGGTGTGAGTGTAAAGAGTCTAGAGACTTGAGTACGAAAAATATACGAAGGTAAAACATAAACGTATGTAATGCTTGGCAGTATAGAGGCGGCACATTCAATTCTAACCCTAGCTAATCATGCAATATTTGAATGGAAGGAAGAGACATTGATCGAAGAGAGCATGACTAGAACCACACTCACATCACCCTTCACTCATTTCTTCTTTTACTACCAAAACATACACTCTCGAGGCTACGTGTATCTGTGCGCAATAGTCAACGATGAAATAAATGAAATTCTCCTCTTCTTCTCCTCCCTCTTCAAGTGCCCTAAAAACTTCCAAACTATTTGTGACGTTGCCTCTCGCACGCATCGATTATGATTGCTATATTGGTGTGTGGAGGGTATCATGGCAATTTTCTTTTTTTATATATATATAATTAGAGTGTTCGGACAAGTTTATGTGCACCACAACTAATCCCCGAGTTACGTATCATTGTAATCTAATACAGGAGATTGTAGCTGTTTTATTTTTCAACTTGTACATTATGATGATATGTATACTTGAGGATATATACGTGTGTGTGTGGATGGTAGCTAGGAACCGCGATTTTTCTTTCTTTCTTTTTATTTTTCTCTCCTTTTGTTTTTGATGAAAACAAGAGGTTGCTCTCCACAGGAAGTCACATGATTATAATAACCATATGGCAACCAAAAATGAAAAGACTGGAAGCTTAATTACTCTACGAAAATTGGAAGTTGGGGCCATGATGGCTTTGCTTGCTTGACCTTTATTAGCCTCCTGCTCGAGGGTCAATGGCTATAGAGCTGGCAAAAATTGATAGATGGTAGCGGTGGAAAGTTAAGTAGCTAGGCAAAATTAATTGCAATTATATTTGCACATTCAACTTTTAAAAAAAAAAATAAAAAAACTAGGTTTTTGTTTCACACCTCTAAGTTCTAACCACTAATTTTATTGCCGCCACCACAACCATGACGTTTGCACCCATCATCATCATCACCATTTCATCACCAGCACACTCTTTACATTGCTATTTAATGTCGTAGACAAAATTATACGTAAATATTTTGCATATTTTATATAAAATAAATCCCCAAATTTAGGAGAAAACAAACTATTATCAACATAAGTTCTTCGGAGTTCATAAGCTTAAACTACTCCGACTCGGTCAAACTGAGATCCTGGAACAGGAATGAATCGTTGTTTTATTTTATTTTTTCTTTCCTAAGTAAAGTGTTCCGATGAAGTCTGCAGCTCGGATCTCTCCCTCTCTGCTCCACCCTTCTTCGAAGCATACCAGGCCCAGATTGAATTGCTTTAATTCATCCAGCCCATCAGACAGAAGGTCTGATGGAGAAAGTTTAGATAAGGCGGGATGGTAGCCCAGCCCTATATCCGTTCTTATTTTCTTTCCTCCATTGACTCCGATTTTCTCTCTCTCTTCTTATAACAGTCAACAGATATTTTAGAACTATTTTTTTTTATCAATCAAAATTAGTTTTTCTCATTAAGTAATTTTAAAAGCGCACCTCTAGCGCAAGTCTGTGGTATTCTCCGATACCAAGATTTAAACTTAATAAAATAAATTAAAAAAATAAAACTCTTTAACCCCTAAATCAATCCTATAGATAAATTGTGTTTTAAAATTATTTTTGAAAAAAAAAAATTATTTTTATTTTTTATTTGAAATTAAAAGTGGATGTTTCAGATCATTTTCATATGCTGATATTAAAAATATTTTTTAAAAAATAAAAAAAATCATTTTAATATATTTCTAAATAAAAATCACTTTAAAAAATAACTTTAACCATCATCTCAAATAGTAATTGAGTTTCATCTCTAACACTTCTTTTCTTACTCTAGGTATTTTCTTAACCGTTTGATTGGAATTATGTAAGCTCACGAATGCATATTTCAAGCTGAGACATCTTAAATATGCAATAATTTTGACCGTTTGATTGGAATTTTTGTAAACACACCAATGCATATTGCAAGTTGTGAAATCTTAAATATGCAATAATATGTCTCTTTCTCTCCTCGTTCAAGTTAAAAACAAAGAAAGAAGGTTAAGTGTGTGCCCAAATTATTATTTTTCGAGCATACCTTTATTCTCTTAAACTCAAGCGCTTAGCATTTTTTTTTAAAAATAGCTCTTAATATATTTTAAAATGTTATAATAAAATTATTACAATAACATAAACAATTGTCTAGTTATTCTATAGTTTTTAAGAATATTAGAGTTTTCACGCTAATTTAGTAAATACTTTTAAATTATTTATATATTAATCCAATATGCATATTTGTTTTAAGTTTTCTTATCAATACCGTCAGATCTATTAATATAGGTGCGTGAAAATGTTTAGTTCATGATTATAATAAGTTTTAATTTATAAAATAACATTTCTAGCTAAACAAATATTTTTTTTAAAAATACATTAATGAGAAAGCAAAGTTTCTATTTACAAATATGTTTTTTAAAATTGTCATTAACTTTTATTCAATAAAACATACTATTAATAACAAAAAAGGAGTACGTTACTTGTAAGAAAACAAAAAAAAAAAGGTTTCGTGAATGATAAAAGATAATTTCCACTAAAAAAGCACATTTTTGTCTACAGAATGATTTTCTTACAAATATTTATTTTAATTATTATACAATTAAATACAAATATTCTACGCCAACGTGCCGACACTGCACTAGTGGGAGCATGGTCTGTTAAAAAAAGAACACTAAAAAACAAAATCCATGTTCAATTGGTTTGCTCTCTTCACCTTCTAGAAACTCCGAGCCTGTTATCTATTACAAGTTTTTCCATGGGGACTCTCTTTGTTTTCTTAGCACCCGTTTGGCGCACCAGTGCGTCTGGCGTTTGCCAAACGGGATGGAGTTTTGGTGTTTGGTAACAACCAAACACCATTTATAATGAGTGGGCCCCACCAGTTTTTTGCTCCCAAACGGCGTTTCAAGAAAAGCACCTGGGGAGGTGCTTTTCAAACGCCGTTTAAAACGGAACTGAACGACGTTTCGGGGTCTTCGATTCACCCTTTTTTTTTCTCTTCTCTGGTCGAAATTCGCCTCTCATCTTCTCCCTTTCTCCTCTCATCTCTGCACATTCATCTTCTTCTACCTTTCGCCTCTCATCTTCTTCTCCCTTTCTCCCTCGCACTCGTCTCGTTTACAAATAAAAAGAAAACCTCAAAAGTCCCACAAATTCCTCAAAAACAAAACTAAACCCACCAATCAATAAACAATACAAATCCCGTAAACCCATAACACCAAAACTCACATGAAAGAACTCCAGCTGATCTTCAAGATTCTCAAGAGCAGTCCGAATAGAGTTAAGACTCTTAGCCTCTTGAATAGCCGAAAAGTCATTGTCATAAACCCCAAAATCCTTAACAAAAACGAACCCAGAAGCCCTACTGTTGTTTTTCTCTTCAAACCCAACATCGCTCTCTCTGTTCAGTTTCTTGTTGTTGGTTTTAAGGGATTTGATTGAGCTGAGGAATTGAGTGAATTGCATCGCTTAATTTGTCCAAAAGGTGAAGTTAAGACAGTGGATGTGAAAGAGACAGAGGATGAACCTTAACTCACATGAAATAATAATAATTATAATTATATAATAATAATTAATTGTTATTTTTAATTATAATAATTAATTAATTATTATTATTAATTATTGTATTATAATAATAATTATATTATTATTATTATTATTATTATTATTATAGTTAGCATAAAAAAATAGAGTGTGTTAATTTTAGTAATTGATAATTATATTTTTAATTTGATGGGAGAATAAAAAATAATATTTGTTTTTTCATGAATTATTAATTACATAATATTATTATCATTATTAAATTTACAATATTTAAAAAAATTATGTATATATATATATATATATATATATATATATATACATACCCTTTTAAGTAATTTTACAAGTTAAAAGCAGTTTGGAAAGTTTGGAAACCAAACACCAAAACTCTTTTTTCTTCAACCTTCAACTCAACCACAGTTTTAACCAAACACTAAACTGTTTTTTTTGAACCACAGTTTAAAACTCCATTTTTTCAACCACAACCGCAACCGCTACCGCCCTCCCAAACACGCCCTTAGAAACCTTGGAGCGCAAATATCAACTTTCAAAAATCAGAATAACAACGAGCTTTAATCTTTTTTTAAAGATAAAATCACCAAAATAAAAGTTTGATGAAAGAATCTCACAGTGAATCCATCAAGAAATGTGCTGTAATAATAATAATAATAATAATAATAATAATAATAATAATAATTCTCACAGTGAATCCATCAAGAAATGTAATAATAATAATAATAATAATAATAATAATAGAGACGCACCGGTGATGTGAGAGCTTGCCTCGGGAAGAAGCGTGTGAACGAAGAGTTTGGCTCTTGAAAGGGCAGGCCCCCCTCTTTTTGGAAAAAAGGAAAAAAGGAAAATACTAGAATAGAAACACACACTGGACCCACACCAATGAACCACGGAATTTTAAATAATGACGTCACACTCAGATTAAAATTTATTCGGACAGCTAAGATTTGCTGTGCTACGATAATATGATGTAATATATGCGTTATTTGCCGACATTATAAAATAAACAAAAAATAAAATAAAATAAAATAAAACTGTGGGTGGTGCTGTCCCTCGGAAACTATCATAATAATAATAAAAAAAAAAACACAGCAAGAGCGTGATTCCATGTTCTTTCTTTCTTTATTAACCTTAATGGACTCGAAAATCAGAGTTTTGGGTCGCCTTTCAATCCTCCTCCTCCTCCTCCTCCTCCAAAGCCTCACTCTTTCAACTTCCTAAAAAATAATCTCTTATGTTAGTAGAATCCCTAATTTCTTTTCAATCGTTGATTTAGAGCAGTCATTAGTGAACGAAAACAGACACGACACGCAAACAGAAACTAGAGAGCGTCCGAAAGTTTCGATTTTTTTTTCCAGGTATGGAATCTAATGAAGCTTTTCATGCTCTGCGTCAACAGATCGTGTCTTTCCTTCCAATCTTCTTATTTTGTTCCTTGATGAAAACATTTTTCTGGAGATATCGAGCGATGTCTTTGCCGTTGTTCCTTGATTTGGTGTGGTAGCCGTTTGAACCTTGATCGTGAACGGTCCAGATTTTACTAGTAAATAGTATTTAAGTAGGTGACGGTTCGGATTGTCAGTAATTAATTAGAGAGCAGTTCTGGATTTTTAATTTTTTTCCGGTATCCTCTTCCTTTCAAAAGTCAATATTGTCCTCTTGGTTGAGGGATATAAAGAGAGTTACGCGGGGTCATTTGTGTCATTCTGTGGTTGCACTTTTATTAAGGAGCTTGGTCTTTCCTGGTAATTCCGAATTTTCCAGGGGTTATACCCCCAGATTACTCTTTATCTACTTAAATACCCCAATATCCCACTCACGTCTCCGTTTCTTTAGCAAGCAGTGAGAGGGTATATTGGTCAAGTGATTAGCATCATGAACCATAAAATAAATAAACAACAGCTAACACCTCTGTAGTAAAATGACACAGTAATTATTAGATTGATAAAACACGCAAAAGATACGATCTCACTTTCACTCTCCTGAGACTCTTAAGTACATTGAGATTACAAGAAATTGTTTGAAAGTCCTAACCCTAATTGTTGTGTTTGGCTGATCGTAGAAAATAAAGCATGGGCTCTGAGCAAAACGATGGCACAAGCTTCCCACCTGCAGAGCCAAAGCTTTGTGTTAATGGATGTGGGTTTTTTGGTACGGCTGCAAGCATGAACCTTTGCTCCAAGTGTTACCGTGACCTTCGTGCTGAAGAAGAGCAAGTTGCCTCTGCCAAGGCTGCCATGGAAAAGACACTGAATATCAATTCAAAACAACATATTGACTCTAAGGCTGTTGTCGGTGCCGCTCAAGCTGTGGTGGCGAATTCCGTGCGGTCAGATGTGTCTGCTGAAGCTTCTTCGTCAGCAGAAAATGCTGTTGCTGGTGGTGATCAGGTGCCATCAAAGCCGGCAAATAGGTGCTTTAGCTGCAATAAGAAGGTTGGGTTAACAGGATTCCAGTGCAAGTGCGGTGGCACTTACTGCGGGACTCATAGGTACGCAGAGAATCACGAATGCCTCTTTGATTTCAAAGGTGCTGGTCGTGATGCAATCGCGAAGGCAAATCCTGTGGTTAAGGCCAATAAGGTGGAGAGGTTCTGATCCGGATCCTTGGTGGACTGGTGAATCTGGTATCGCTCTTTATTTGGGTCCAGTGTCTTTTCAAGGTTTGGGTTTTAACTAGGAATTTAGATTTAGCTGGTTGATAATGGTTGCTTCTTATACTGGTCTGGTGGGGTGTTTTACGGGGGTGGTTGGGGTTAGGAGGAGAGCTCCAGGTGAATGTATTCGGGGGTTGTGGATGGTTGATTCCATAATAAAATGGACCAATGGATTGATAGTTGCAATTTGCTTTGGGTGGCTTTCCCTCCTTTGTTACTCATAAAAGTCCTTACCACATCAAGGTGTATCTCTACTAATTGGGCTATTTAATATTTACATGCCTTTTATTTTATTTATTGTTCTAGATTGTCAGTATCTTTGCTGTGTTTGTACTATAATATTGTGGACACTCTGTCTGGGGCTGGATTCTCCTTGAACTCCTGCTTTTCTCCTTTCGAATGTTTTTACTATTATAATTACTGGAAGTATGGAATCCCCTGAGTGTTCAAACAAGCATCAAGCTTTATGCCACCCATTGTTGTCATTCCCCTGCACGCGCATAAATAAAGGTTATAAGGGAAAATTCTGAGAGCGATGGATGGTGTGGTGTTTACCATCTCCTTGGGATTGGTTTTGATTTGTGATATGGCCATATTGCATGGGCTAGCTCTTCTACTTCGCTCATTCTTGTGTTATGAAGGCGGTGAAGTTACTCTAAGGTGAAATTTGCATCGATGGAAGTTTTTCAATTATTAGCAGCATGTGTTTTAAAGTGAGAAATGGCAGAATGAGGAAAAGGTTAAAGCAAAAGATTCTATTCCTGAAGCAACTAGCCGGACCCCGTTGTGTGACGAAGCACTTGCTGCGGCCGCTGTTCTAGACCCCGGTGTGACCATTGAAAAAGTGAGGATAGAAGCTTTTAAACAGGAATCTGTATGGAGTTAGGATGAGCTTTCAGGCACAATTAAGCGAATTATCCGTCTGCATACCAGCCCTCTGTCAACTTTCTTTGCAGTTAGACCCCGTTGCAACGGAAACAGCGAAGATGAGAAGTTTTTGTCTAAGTTTTGTATTTTGCCTGAGCTCCTTTACCCTTTATCAATTTTGTTTGAATTCTGCTTGTCCGCGATGAAGCGAGGGTCTTGTGTCGGATCGCTTCCAGTTTGATAGCTTCCGGGAGTTTTCTCCCGCTGAAATTGCGAGGAAATGTGGTAGGCAGGGACTGTAAAGACTTAGAATAGGTTGTAGAATTGAGTGTGGAGTTGTGAGCTATCACTTTCAGAATTCCTTTTTACGATAGCATAATTGCAATGAATTATTTCCATGGCGGATGAGCGGAACCTTATGATTGTCTTATACTTCTTTTGCTGAAATCCATGGCACTGTCTTTCATCATGTGCTTCTCTCTGCAACTTGAAAAGGGTCTAACCAGACTCGCTGGCTGTTATCTTTTCTTCTTCTTTTGAGGGTTGAGTGATGGTCCAATGGGGCGGCAACCCTTGTTTTCAACAGGTAAAGTTGTTGATGTTATCGCATCATTTTTTCGATCTTGTTGTCTTGTGAACGCTAAATATTTTAATGGGGCCACCAAACTAGAGAGCATGAGCCTGATGGCAGCCTACCTTCTAGCATTCTGTAGTCCCGGTTTTTGTTGCCCAGCTGGTGCTTCGTTCATGAACAATTCTTTTCGAGGGGCTGGATTATATTTGCCGTGTCTAGATCGGAGAGAATCTATATGACACAAACTAGATTTATCTTTTTAAGGCACTTTGAGAAGTACTCTTTTTAAGGCACTTTGAGGACCGCAACTGATCAAGTTGCTGAACACTTAACCGAGTTGTCTGATCGACGGAAAAGCTATCCTATAAGGCCTGCTATGGTGGAGCAGACCCTAATTTTTCTATGTCTACAGTAATAAACTTTGATGCCATTCACCCAAACAGTGAATGGAAATCTCCATCAATCCGCCCAACCTTTACCAGCTTTTTGAATGTAAAAGCGAAGCATCTGCTGGCTTTAGGCAATGTAGATTGGACCTCAGTATGCATGAGATCGCACTGCTCAGTCCGTATCCTCGGGCCATAGCCATATATTATGCCTCCTAAATCCAGTGGCTACACTATTGTGCAGTGGTGTATAGTGAAATTATGATTTTACCTTGAAAAAAACAATTGAGCTTGTCTGCAAGATACATTTGTATTCTCACAGGGTTCTTTGATAGAACCCAAGCTACCAAACTACTAATAAACTAGCTTAAGGGACACTTTTGTATTTTAACATGGTTCATTTGTCATTATGCAATTATTAAGGGGCATCTTTGTCCTTTCATAAAAAAATCTACACTAGATTTACTTTACTACCCTTGAAAGCAAACACTTAAATAAAATAAAGGGTATTTTTTATATTTTTAAAAAGTGCAATGACTACCCAATGAAATGAAAATTCTCATAAGCATATTTGCATGAAAGAATTCATCATTTTTAAATGTTTTTTTTTATATTAATAACTATTTGATCTTAGAGGTGATGTTTTTTATACATAAAAAATAATACACTTCCAGGTTAGCATGTTAGCCATTGTATCGCCTCTGTTGAAACATGTAGCTCGCTTAGAGTGACTAATTCTGAAAAAAAGAAATATTTGTTCCATTGTGTTATTTGATGTGCCTCAATGTTCTCTTCCTTCTTGAAGGACACAAATTGGAAGAGCCTACCAATATGATATAAATTTGGAAGTCTTTTGGATAATATAGGAAGTTTATTAAAGGTTTTTCTACCATAGTTTCGCCCTTGACCAAATTAACTCGTAAGGATATAAGGTTGGTTTGTTTGGTTGAATGAATGCAAAAGGAGCTTCTAAGATCTGAAGAGAAAACTTACTTTTGCTCTAGTGTTAGTGTTTTCTTCAATGGTCAAAGGATTTGTGGTGTACAATAACGCTTCAAAAAAAAGAGATTGGATTATGGATTGATGCAACATGAACGAGTACTAATGCCTCAAAACAACTAAAACTATATAAAGTAAATTATCCAGTGCATGATCTCGAACTGACATCAGTGGTGCTTGCCTTACGGATATGGAAGAATTATTTATATGGACCATAATTTCAAATATTTTCTAGCCATAAGATTTTTAAGTACTTGATGCCACAAAAAAAGTTAAACATGCAATAAAAAATATATATAAGTGAAATGATAAAAAAAAACTACAATTTTGTGATTAATTATCATCCCAATAAGGCTAATATGGTAGCAAATTCTTTGAGCTGAAAAGGTAAAGCGGTAATAAATGATATAAAGTTTAAGGAGCAAATATATTTGGTAGAATTGAAAAGGATAAGTCTACAACTAAGTGTATGGGTCACGGGGTTACTATTACTTCAAGGCAAGATAATTGAGGCTTAGCAAGCAAATAAAATACATATTAAAAAAGATCAAGAAAAAGATGAATCAGGGTATGAAAACACATTTTCAAGTTTTATTAGAGGGACAAAGATTAAGAACAATAGTTAAATGAATTTATATGTTGAGGAAGAAACATTAAAGAAAAAGGTGTTGAGAAAAGCCCATGAACCCTGAATTACAATGCATCCTAGAAGTACTAAAATGCATAGAGACTTGAAATGATATTACTAGTGGTTTAATGATGTTAATGAATACATTTATATCAATATTCTTCCTAAATGTGACTAGTTGGTCCCAATTGCACGAGGCTAATGATGCAAGTAAGGTTTATTAACATCGACATGATTGCCCCAAAGTGTAGGAAAAATATCAAATTGTTGATTAGCTATTCTAAGTCGGGAATAATTAATGATATTACATTGATTGATACTTTAATGAAACTTAATTAGTTATTTCCGATATGGAGCCTAATGATGTCAAAGGAATTTGATATCGACAATTTATGTGTATATTTAAATATGTTATATAAAAAAACTTGATTTACTATTTTGAGGTAAAAATAATTAATGATATCAATGGATTGCATTGATATCAACTTTAAGTTGGAATTGTTAAGTTGATATCGCTGAGGGAGACCAATAATACTAATGGGGGTGCGTTAATATTGGTTTTATTACTTAAGATAGTGAGTAAATAAAATTTTAATTTAATACCTGATAAATAATTTGGTAGTGGTATTTGCTTTTAAAAAAGTGTTTTTCGATATAAATTGTGATTGTGATTGAAAATTTTAGAGTAGTAAAAATGCTAATGATTTTATGAGGAGGGTATCCTAGAGGTATTAAAAGTAGATTAAAATATAGAGAATAGTTACAAAGCAATTTGATTAGATTTTTTCACCACCAATATTTCCATTGTTATTCATAAAATTTATATTTGCAATGCTATATTGTTTCAAACCCTTCATATTCATGACATGAGTGATTCTATTTAAAACTATTATCATTTTGTTGTGTTTGGTTTAGGTAACATTTGTGAAATTGTACTTTGAGAAAATCATGATGAAATGTAATGATGTTGATTAATTTGAATGAATGAACTTAAATTATAACTACTTGTCTTTATATCCTCTCTCTATATATTTCTACAAATTAGGATATATTTTCATGTATTTATATCTTTCATGAATGAATTACTATGTATTTAACACTATATTCCTATTGGTTTTCATGATTTTTGAGAAATTGTATCGTGTTCATATTAGCTGTTGAAAGTTGAGACCCATAATGATTACGTTGTGATTGGATAAGGATCAATAAAATCATAGCATGTTATTTGTTGATAACTTGGGACTTCAAGCTATAAAAAAGACTTTGACAAAATTTCAATAAATCTTTATAAATTTTTATCATATTTTTTTATTAATTAAAATTGATAAATTGTCTGATAATTAGAATGTTACATGTCTAAATCATCCCTTCAAAGTCCATTTTGGACTTGGGAATTAAAAACATGTTTTACAAAAAAAATATGCTAATAAGTCTTGGTTACATGTATCATAAAATATAAGTATATAAAAAACTTACCTCCACATTACTATATGAAAGAAACTATAATTAGTTTACTAACCATTACATATCCATTTATTTATTGTGCTTTAAAAGCTTATTGGTCTTAGAAAAAAACATATGCATTGCACTCAAATTGCCATGAATTATTATAAAATATTTTTAATTCATGAGGAATAAATACACTAGAATCATTAGCATATATAAATTTTAAAAACGAGAATTGATCAACTTCAAAGAATATACTAGCCGTCAGATGGCTCATCAAACTCTTCTTGACGGGTATCAAATCGTTGAGTAGAAAGCGGGAAAAGGGTCAATCTAGTCATTTAACCCCACCACCTCGTCCTTCTAGCACGACACCTGAAATGCACCGTCATGCATTGCACTCTTTCTCTTAAATTAAGCAAGGGCATTTCCGTAACGCCGTTCCAAATCGCGAAGAATTAAAAACATGGAGAGTCAAATCCGGGACCCACAACCCATTTCTCCCTCTAAAAACTCAAAAACCTCTCCCTCTCCCTCTCCCTTCCTCTCACTCACACGCATCCTCCTCCCCCTCTCTCTGACACTCCCTAACCACAGCGCATTTGATTTTCTTGCGAACCAAACAGAAAATCAAACAAAAGACTCCCATAAATCAAAATTACAGACTCACTCTGTCGCTCGCTCCCTCACTCTCATTGAGCTAAGATGGCCACAACGGCAGGCGTTTATAGAAATGGTAATCACAGTAGGAATTCACAGAGTACTAACAATAACAAAGTGGAGAAGCCTCTCTCTTTCAATCCAAACCCAAAAAATTCTCTTAAGTCCAAGTCATTGCCGGGCTCAGGGCTCCGTAGGAGCGCTCCTTCTTCTCTTGGCACCGCTAAAGACGATACTGGAGGTTAGATATTCCGGACATCTCTTTTAACCGTCGACATCTCGCTTTATTTGTGATCTCTGTTTGAATTTTTTTAATAACCAAGGTTACTTCTTTTTTTGTTGCGTCTTTAATTTGAATTCTCTTGTTGTTAATAATTTTCTTATTAAGTAAGCGAGTGATTAATTAAATAATTAGTTATTGTTATTTATCTATAGTTCCAGGAAGAGTTAGGGTAGCAGTGAGATTGCGACCACGAAATGAAGAGGAGATGGTAGCTGATGCTGATTTTGCTGATTGTGTAGAATTACTGCCTGAGGTTTTTCTTGGAACAAAATTGTTTAAATGCGCGTCTGATATTTGTGACTTTTTTCCTAGCTAACTGTTTTCTCTCTCTCCTAAGCTAACTGTTTTTATTTTCTTGGTTTGGTTATAGGTTAAGAGGTTGAAACTTCGGAAGAATAACTGGGATTCTGATACATATGAGTTTGATGAAGTGCTGACTGAGTTTGCATCGCAAAAACGTGTTTATGAAGTTGTGGCAAAACCTGTTGTAGAGGTACCGACAAATGAATTTCAAATTCTTATATTTATGTTGAAGATTTGTTCTTAGGATCATTGATTCAGATGTCCTTAATTGACCCCAAGGGGGCTTACTGTCACAGAATATCACTGTTTTCATAACTTCTTAATTAGGCACTGTCATAAAATAAAGTTAAAAGTTGTCAAATTAGATGGATCTCCAGTACGTATGCATAATTGCTATTAGAGCACTTGATTAATTATCTGTGATGGAACTTAGAATATAATTTTGAAACAGATGCTCATTATTTATGCTATGCTATGAACTTCATTAATTGTTTCACTTCTCCTGTTCGTGGCATTGGATCATATACATACTGATCATTAATTATTACACTGATTTATGTTTTGCTATGGCTTTTTTTTTACTTCATGAGGTTCCGATGACTTGCTGATTTATTATTTGCTGCTGCAGAGTGTTATGGATGGATACAATGGGACAGTCATGGCATATGGGCAGACTGGTACTGGTAAAACATATACTCTCGGGCGACTTGGAGAGGAAGACACTTCTGCTCGTGGAATTATGGTTCGAGCTATGGAGGACATATTAGCAGATGTTTCCCAAGAGACCGACTCTGTCTCAGTGTCATATCTGCAGGTTGTTGGATTTTCGATGAATTGTTTTTATACGTATGATGTTGTTATTTTCTTTGTTTAGTATCTATGCTGTTTATTTATTTTGGATATTTGGATTTTAATAGATCCAAGTTAGGATCTCTAATATTCCAGCTCTTAAAAATTGTGCAGCTGTACATGGAGACTATACAAGACCTCCTTGATCCTACTAATGGCAATATTTCTATTGTAGAAGACCCAAAAAGTGGAGATGTTTCACTTCCTGGGGCTAGCGTAGTTGAAATTAGGAATCAGAAGAGTTTTGTTGAACTATTGCGACTAGGAGAATCTCATCGTTTTGCCGCAAATACAAAATTGAATACTGAATCATCTCGTAGTCACGCTATTCTGATGGTGAATAAATTTGCCTTTCACTTTCCAGTGCTTTTGAAACTGCAGCAAACCTATTTGAAATCTTTTGAGATTTTGACAAGAAATAGACATTGAAAATGCTTTAGGTACATGTAAAGAGGTCTTTCAAGGGAAGAGATTCTATTCTTTCAAGCGAAACTGGCAACAATCCCCGCATGGCTAAAAGTTTGAAGCCTCCTATCATCCGTAAGGGAAAGCTAGTTGTAGTAGATCTTGCAGGTTCAGAGCGCATTGACAAGTCAGGTTTGTTGAAATCAAGATCTAGCAATATCCTCTTCTTATATATTCCAGCTAATCATTCGTGTTGAAATTTTGTTCTTATCAATACATTTCTAAATTAGCCAGCCAATTATTATTTTGGTAAATTTTTCCTTGTGCATGTTGTCTTGTGGAATGCAAAAGGTGTAGATATTGACAAATGGTTTAATTAATTTTGCTTCTACATGGGCCATTCTTTAGGTATATATTTCTGAGTGTCAAGCTCTCTTTAACTTGTTAAAGTCTGTTTACTCATCCATTATTTGGCAGGGAGCGGGGGACACGCTTTGGAGGAAGCCAAATCCATCAATCTCTCGTTGAGTGCACTAGGGAAGTGCATTAATGCTCTCGCGGAAAATAGTTCACATGTCCCAATTCGTGATTCAAAGCTTACTAGATTGCTTCGAGATTCATTTGGAGGTAATACATTAGCACTAATGCAGTTATTTAATCTTCTTATAGGATATATTTTCCCCAACTCTGTGAAATCTTGACAGGCTCGGCAAGGACTTCACTGGTTATTACTATTGGTCCATCACCACGCCATCGAGGAGAGACGGCAAGTACTATAATGTTTGGACAAAGGGTGGGTACCAATAATCGCAGTCAATGCCTGAGCTGTGTAGCTCATTTATTTCTTTTCTACCATCATCAACATAGAGCTCCTTGCACTTATGTCCGGACATCATTCTTGCCATGATCTTAATAGACTTATATTTGGTATTATTAAATATACATCATTGAACTTGGCTCAGGCACAAAATCAATAATGTATTAATTGATCACTTATTAAGAAAAGTGGTTTGTGTATTATTTAAAAGTTGTTTCCTCACATAGGCAATGAAGGTGGAAAATATGTTGAAATTAAAGGAGGAATTTGATTACAAAAGTTTGTCTAGAAGATTAGACATACAATTGGAGAAACTTATTGCAGAACATGAAAAGCAGCAGAAAGCATTTGAGAATGAAATTGAAAGAGTAACTACCGAAGCAAAACTTCAAATTTCTGAGTCGGAAAGAACCTATGCTGTCGAATTGGAGGTACGTGTTTCTTTAATAATCAAGTACTGTTTTGTGTGGGCAGAGAGAAAGCAGGAGAGAGGGAGATGTTTGTTCATCTTTTTCAGTTAAATTTGTCCCTTGGTTTTTGTTGTGGAATACTATCATGCCTTGTACTCTTGGTTTTCATTCTATAGAATATGTTATGCCTTGTATTTTTGAAATGCAAAATTTAAATATTGACCTTTCCAAACTGTATGCCGAGAATAATTTGTTACCAACTCATACTGAAATCATTTTGTGTTTTTGTGGTTATTTGGATGCATACATTTCTCTCTCGGGATGAATAGATGTGGGAAACAATTGACTTGTACTGACTTGTACTGCCTGTCTTTTTTGCCTTATGATTTTTCTTTAGCATTTTCTCTCTCTTGGCATTGGGCATGTTAACTCCTTAAGTTCACTTTTTATAGAAGGAAAGGTTGAACAATCAGAAAGAGTATATGGAATCAATAAAGAAGATAGAAGAGAAATGGATGATGAATCAGCAGAAGCATGCTGGTGGAGAAAACATCGCTGGACTAAAAGATGAAAGTTCAAATTGGATATCTAATGGAGAGGTAATTCTGAAATTGGTCGATCCTTGTGATGCCACCTTTTTTTTTGTGTCATGATTCTTTCATGTCCTCCCTACAGCACTACTAGAGTCTTCCAAAATTCTGTGGATGTATCCACAGACCCAACTGTTTGACTGACAATATTTTTTTCCTTGTAGGATTCCAGGGTAGCTAATATGGAGGAACTTTCTGAGATGAAAACAAAGCTTCAGAAGGAAACTCTCTTGAGGAAGGCTGCTGAAGAGGAAGTTAATAAACTTAAAAGTCAACTAGCTGAATTGAAGAAGTCAGAGGTATGTTTGACTGATTCTACCTCTCACTACTTACTTTTCTGTTATCTGTATCTTTTGCTCAGGTTGGGTTCGCATATAACTATACCTTTGATGTTCAAGGCATCAGCAAAATCTGATATCTCAAAGCTTCAAAAGAAGCTGGAGGATGAGGCATGCCAGAAAGAAAAACTTGAAGGGGAAATAGCAATACTACAAAGTCAGCTGTTGCAAATAAGTTTTGAGGCTGATGAGGTATTCTCTCTAGGAATTTATAAATATAGCTTAGTGAAACCTACCTAATTCAGATTTCTTCAAGGAACAGTTCGGTTGAAGATTTTTTGAGAAAAAAATTGTTTATCTCAGAAGAGATTTAGGAAACAAGTGCCTAAATTGATAGAAAACTTAGTAATTACTTAGAAACCTCAAATACAAGCATTGTAATTCTTACAGGCATGATAATTTCTTTTTGAAACCTAAACTGAGAAAATAGTTAGAGATGGTGGATGGCGGCATGGATTGTGATATTAGGCATTTTAATTCATAAAAAAATAGAAGGCAACCAAGGCATATGTTCTAAGTTTTCCAATGCATAAATGTTTGCACATGGATTCTATGCTAATGCCCCCACAAGGTATCTAAAATTTTGAATGCTGACTGATATGTTTTAGACAGCTAGAAGGATTGATAAAGGATGGTATGAAAAAGTTCCTGGTAGTCTAGATTCTCTCATGTTGCAAGTTAGGCAGCCACAGAACAATGATTCGGGAAATGGAGAAAAGGCCTCCATAGCTAAACTCTTTGAACAAGGTAGCACCGGTTTTTACTTGTTATATATTTCTTTTCTTTTTTTCCAATTTGGTCCACATGGTAAGTTAATGGATCTGCTTTCATATCTTTCATATTGTTGTTTTCTAACAAAATCCATTTTTTCTTCAGTGGGATTGCAAAGGATCTTGTCTTTGCTTGAAGCAGAAGATGTTGATGTGCGCATTCATGCTGTGAAGGTGGTAGCAAATCTGGCAGCTGAAGGTTTCTTTCTAGTTCTCTACCAACACTTTGCTTCAGCTTCTTTTTATGGGCAGCACCAACTTATTCAGAATTGTGCTAGTTCTGATATACCCTCCAGTAGGGTGTCACAGACATGAGTGATTGCTGAACTTCATGTTTAATTTATTCTTCTTAATGCATGTCCTAGTTATATTGGTGAACATGATAGCATCTTAAAGACTTGTTGCTTTTGAAAGGGGAACATCGATTCTGAGACTTGATCATTGCCAAGCTTCACATTTATTTTATGGTTTTTTATTTCCTGCCTACTTGATATTGATGAATAAAAAAGGTCAGTTTTCGGGGGAATTAGTTGAATGGAAGTAGATGATAGGTTGATGCATTAACTAATGGAGTAGCAAGGGACAAGACCATTCTCCTCTACAGATTTACAGACAGTAGATTGGATGTGAAGGGCTGGTGTTTTGTGCTGTCATTAGATAATGTAAAGAAAGAACAGGCCTGTTTCTAAGTCGAGCAGTTTTGGACTTGAGGAATTGATATTTGTTATACATGCATATGTTCCCAAAACAGAAGTTGAATATAACCACAAGAGGATGTATTAGTAAAAATTATATTGAAGAAGTATGGATTAATCAATTCAGAGTTTCTATTGAAAGAAGGCATTAATAAACAAAGCAAAACCAAAAGAGCTGAATCACATTTTGAATTTCACAATTCAAGCTCCAAAGCCTTCACTCATCTTTTATTGTCTTACCAAGAACTGCAGCATTGCATGTTAATGTAACGTCTCATGCACTCTTCAATTTTATGGTGCAAAATCAGATGAGTGTTTTGTACGTGTTACAGTTGTTTCTCATAATCTGTTTTACTTTGTTGTTGACCTTTTCTTGAAAGAATTGGCATTTGATAGTCTACGCCACAACAAAAATATATTTCTGGAAACAGCATGATCACTTTCAGGGAAAAAAGGCCTTTCATTCTTCCTATTTCTTTTGTCCAAAATGACTGCAATCCCCATCTAATACGCAGAAACAAATCAAGAGAAGATTGTAGAAGCTGGTGGTCTTAAGTCTTTGTTGATGCTGCTTAGAAGCTCCAAGGATGAGACCATACATAGAGTTGCAGCAGGTGCAATTGCCAATCTTGCTATGAGTGGTGAGTTTTGCATCGATTATCAGAGCCGATCTAATTTATCATGGAGATCTTGGTGATACTCTGGATACATTTATCATGGGTCATTTAGATTTGGTTTTGACCTCCCTTATTCATGTTCTTCATTTATTCAATCAGAAACCAACCAAGAGCTAATAATGGCTCAAGGAGGCATTCGTTTGCTATCAATGACAGCAGGCAGTGCCGAGGATCCTCAAACACTTCGAATGGTTGCTGGAGCCATTGCAAATCTTTGTGGAAATGGTAAGCTTCTTGACCCCATTTGACATTTATTCTGATGAGTTTGCTAGTTGTCTGCATTTTAAGCTTGTCTGAAGATTTACACAATTCCAAAAATGGATATATGATTAGAGTTTGTCGCATTATGGGGGAATAAATGAAACATTAAATAAATAAGCCCTGACCTCAACCACCACTGCGAGAAATCACCCTTAAACAGACAGAGAACATCGACCGTATATGAAGTGTTTCTTGGGGATGAGGGACTTTTTATCAGTAACTTTAGCTGGTTTAAATTAGCATTTGTAAATAGATAGGAATCCCAATCTTATGGTTTGCACCAGCGAGATATGATTTATATGCAAACATTTTCTTTCATCGATGAGTAAAGCAATGTTTTCCCTTGAGCTAGTTGCCTTAGCATCCATATTAACCTGAAAACTTGAAATTGTGTAAGTTTAGCAGCTAAGTTAGTTGTTCATGCTGCTACCTGAGGCTGGCATAATTAAACCTGGTATTATAGAAATTAGCTTGATTTAGGTAAGTGTGTGTGTGTGTGTGTGTGTGTGTGTGTGTGTGTGTGTGTAAATAGCTTGATTTAGGTAAGTGCGCGCGCGCGCGCGCGTGTATATATATATATATATTATTATCTTATAAGACTCTGTATGGGACTGACATTCACTAAGTAATGTTAACATATCTAAGCTATGTATTTTTTTTCCTCCCAAAAATCTAACAAAGATAAATGGGCTTGAGTTCTCAAAAGAGTTCACTTTTGCTCAAGCTTTGCACATAGATAAGTAAACCGAGAAAAATGATGAGGCAGCGTGTGTGAGGTGTGATCGAGAGCAGCTTTGCTACAATTGAAGTGCTACTACTTAATTTCCAATTTATTTGAGTTAGTCTATCAGCTGGCATGCCATTGTAAACTTTAACATGGTACTATGATGAATTATTCAGATAAGTTGCAGATGAAGCTAAGAGGTGAAGGTGGCATCAAGGCTTTGCTAGGGATGGTTAGATGTGGGCATCCTGATGTGCTTGCACAAGTTGCCCGTGGAATAGCAAATTTTGCCAAGTGTGAGTCCAGAGCATCAACTCAAGGTATATCTTAGAAAGAGGCTTTAGTTAAGTTTGTCTGTATTTGGTTTGCTCTGCTTTTCATACAATTATGTAGTAGACTATGTACCCCAAAATTGTTTGTGCCGTGTTGAAAATCCCAAATCCTCTCCTTGTCCATGATATATTTACATGAAGCATAACGTTGGCACTTAATTGTCCAGGAACTAAGAATGAAAGGTCTCTTTTGATTGAGGATGGAGTGCTTCCATGGATTGTACAGAATGCTAACAATGAAGCCTCACCAATCAGGCGCCATATAGAGCTTGCACTCTGTCACTTAGCACAACATGGTAAATTTTTGTCTGTCCTTCTAAACTTTGAAAAATTTGATTGCCCATTGAATGTCATCTGAGATGCGAGCACTTGTTACATCACAGAAGTGAACGCAAAAGACATGATAAGCGGGGGTGCACTCTGGGAACTTGTTCGTATTTCACGAGACTGTTCAAGGGAAGATATAAGGACACTTGCACATCGAACGCTAACTTGCAGTCCCACTTTCCAAGCTGGAATGAGTCGACTGGGAATAGATTATTAATGAATTCAAAGTGGCATATTGTGTTGAAGATATACTAGAGCAGATAAACTTAAAAATTATCTCCGTGTGAAATGAGAATGAATCTCTCTTGACAAGAACAAGCAGGAAGGGTTTGAGCTAATTAGAAGTCGTTTCAGCTCTGTTCCTGTCGAAGTTTTGTTATGTATGGGGGTGTACTTGGGTCTGTCCTGTAGACTTGGTCATCATAAGTCGAGTAAGCTTTGTTGATTATTAAGTTACCATCTTGTAAAGGTCATCCCCGCATATCTGGCAGACACTGTATAAATTTGTCTGTATATCAAATAAACAGGGGAACACAAACATCCAAGTTAGTTACCATCTTGTATAGAAAAAATAAAATACAATTGCGATTTATATTTTAGCAGTGACTTGTTTTTACCTCGTAATAAAGACACAAATTTCCTTATGATCCAGGATTTCAGCACTCTCATATTGTAGAGTTCCTTTATTACCAGACTGTACGATGCTGCTGTAAAACCTGAAAACTGGCCGGAAATTACGGTTAAACTATCACAATAGCAATGATCAAAACATCAGGCTAAGCAGAATCAACCCATCTCCTCAGACAAGGACCAATCAGTCATACAACCACAGTTCCTCGTATCAAAGACAAGGACAGTTGGAATACGTGTTAGAAGAGCCCTCACCGGGATCCAAAGCCCGGTGATAGTTGTAATCGGTATGTGCACGCCTTGAGCTATGATACGAAGCTTGAGGGTAGACTCTTAAGTCTTGATCGTTGGATTGGTCTTATAAATTTTACATCTACATCAATTGCATGAGAAATACTAGCTGTTAAAAACAGTTGATTGTAATTTGGAAAACATGGAGCGAGAGATATTTACACTGTTTATTGGAACATTATATTGACTCTTCTGCTCCTTCACTCCAAAAACTTAACAATAGCTTCCATGAACATAATTTTTTCCCCACATGATTCATTTTGTATTTTCAAATTGAATGGAGATTTTTTTTTTCATATTAATTGGATAGTAAAACAATCAAAACACTAATGGAAACCAAAAATCTAAACCTCACATGAAGGAGTGTTTTTTGTATTTTTATGATGATTTTTTTATTGTTATAATTTAAGTTGAGGGGTACTTTGGTATTTGACCAAATGTAAAAGATAATAAACAATTGAATTGCATGGTGAAACTACAAATATACCCTTAAAATAAGAAAATATTTAAGCTCAAGAACAAGGGGTGTTTTCAATTTTTCACCATTTTATTTTTTTTACAAAGTCACATAAGTGACAATTCTATATTTGGCTAAATAAAAATAATAAAAAGATGGGTGCATGTGTACTACACCCGAGGGCATATGAGAGGTACCCGTGTCCTTTAGATGACGTATACAGTGCCTCTAGATATCCAAAAATACTCTTTCATTGTGTTGTTAGAAAAGTCATCAAGTTCTCTTTTTATTGGTGAGACACATGTCACCAATGATTTTATATTTCCCCCCATCTTTTCTCCCTTCTACCTTGAAAATTGTAGCCTAACCCTTTTTAATTTTGGTATTTTAACTTTAATTCTTTTTTATTCTAATTTTTAGTTTCGGTTTTTTTGTAGAAAATTTATTTGTTTGAAACTCATTCTTCAATATCAATTTACCATATATTATATTTTCCAATTTGGTACTCTTTTAATTTTTAATTTTTTTCCTTGACCTTATTGTATAATTTTATTGTTTTTTACTTTTATAATTCAATTCAAATTGATGATATTATGTATTTCAATTTATCCTTATTGTTTTAAGTTGTTATTCTGTTCTTGACCTTTTTGTAAAAGCTATTATTCTTTTCAATTTCACCATTCAATCAAAACATTGTTTTATTTTTGTATGTCAATTTTGATCCTTATTCATTTGAATTTTTTTATCCTTTTGTTAAACTGATTTGTCTTTTCAATTTCATTGTTTAGTCAAATGAAAAAAATAATCTTGCTTTTCAATTTTGATATTCATTTTTTTATTTCTATTTTCAAAACCTTTTTGTATAATTGATTTTTTTTATCCCCTACTATTTGATTGATTAAGAAGTGTACTTTCTAGTTTTTTCATATTAGATGCTTCAGGTCTAATGGCTCAAGTTACGAGTTTGATAAGTAAAAATGTTTTTTTATTAAAAAAAATCTAATTCTTTTTATTTTTTTATTAGATTATTCATATCTCATAACTTGGATCATATATTTAATGAGATATTTTGGATTGATTTAACCTTGATTATCAGATTTAGGTTTGTTATAATAAGTTTTTTATGCTATTTTTACTCAATTTTAGCACTGAATATATTTTGTACATAAAAAAATAGTCCTATGAACAAGTACAAACACTAAAGCTAGATATGTAATGCATGTTTGATAATGTAGCTGAGATTATTTTTTAGAGTGTTTTTCATTCATAAATGCATCAAAATAATATTTTTTATTTTTAAAAAATTATTTTTGATATCATCACAAAAAAAATAATCTAAAACCAAAAAAAATAATTTAAAATAAAAAATAAAATAAAAATTTATTTTTTTTCAAAAATGTTTTTGAAATGCAATGTCTACTAGGACCTACTAATTAGTCTTTGATTTCTTAATTCAATATGCTCGGGTTGAAAAGTCACCAGTCACGTAGTATAACGAAAGCAAGATATTATATTCCTAGAAAAACATGACTTCATTTGTGACAATAAATTAAAATAAAGAAAGTAGCAATTTGACTGAATTTTTTATGATAACTTTGATAACATAAGATGTTTTTCCTTACAAGTAGATAGTTTAGTGGTTGGTCTTTCGAAAATTCAAATCAATGTAGAATTCTCCGTGAATGACAGTAATTTATCATGGCTAAAGTTAATGTCAAATAAATAAATAAATAAATAAAGTAAATGTCACATCTTTAATAATTTAAAGACGTTTGGAAGATGGATTTATATCCTTCTCCTACAAATTAATTCACTGCCTACTCTTATTTTATAATTAAAGCCACTAGGAAATCATGGCTGCATTATTATTGGTTCTATCTGTTTTCTTCAATCACCTATTCCTAAATTCGTTAAAATCTAAAATCGGAAGCAGTGCATTAGGAATGAAAACTCTTCGCAAAAAGCCCTTTTAATCTTAATTGTGTGTATTGCTTAATGTAACATAAAAATCTCACGGCAAGAAAATAAAAATGAAAACTTTTTTTTTATCATAATATAGTATCTCCAGGAGGAAAAAAACAATGAAATGAAATAACTATATATAGTATATATGTTTTGCAGCCAATCGAGTGGAGATATATAACATTGATTTTTTTTTTCTATATAAAAAATATAATATTTTTACAAAGCGTTTTACAAGAAAAATTATAAAGTGATTATAATTATAAGAATTTCTATTGCAATAAAGTATTGTAGATGTTTATGTCAATGCTCTTTTATATTGAATATTAATAAGAGTTGTGAAGACTGATACACATTATGTTATTTCTTTAAGAAAGGAAGTAAATGTTCTTATAATTTGAGATATAACAAATACTTATAACTAGTATTTAACTGTTTGTTAAATGATAATCACAATGATTGACTTATGTCTATTGAAAAACTCAAGTGACAATGATTGACTTATGTCTATTGAAAAACTCAAGTGACAATTGTGAAATTGATTCTTAGATTTAA
Source organism: Salix purpurea (assembly GCA_027405865.1). Taxonomy (NCBI): domain Eukaryota; kingdom Viridiplantae; phylum Streptophyta; class Magnoliopsida; order Malpighiales; family Salicaceae; genus Salix; species Salix purpurea. The sequence continues at coordinate 3,487,824 of JAOWLH010000026.1, read as the reverse complement.
TATCATTTATTTATTTTATATAAAAAATTTATGATCTTGACTACACGTTGTTTTAATCAAATGTTAAAAATAGATAGATATGGAGTATAACATACAGCATACAAAAGTATTTGAGTGATCAAGAGATGATTAATCACCATAAATGAGTTAAAAAATAATACTCCATATATTCTCAAAATTTATGATATTAACTACACGCTGTTTTAATCAAATGTTAAAAAATAGATTGATACTAGGTATAATATAGAACATATAAAAGTATTTGAGTGATCAAGAGAGATTTCATCACCCTGGATGAAATGAAAAAAATAATACTCTATAAATTCTCTAATAGTATTGATCATGAAATCCTTATGTAACGTGAAATGAGATTTAAAAAGAATTTCAAATTTTATTCAAAGAATAAATGACTATGTTGTAGAGAACAAATATGATTTAATAGAGTAGACACACCATGTTTAAATGTCTAAATCAAAATATTACTCATGAAGGAATAATGGTTAAATTAATAAACTATTTACTAAAACATTAAGTAAAACTACATGAGTTTTCTAGTACTTAAAAGATCATGACATGTTGTTTGATGTTATACTTCACTTTCATATATAAATCAATCAATTTATTCAATTAATAATAAATTAAATTATTTAATCATGTTTTATTAGAATTAGAATTTATATTTAGACTAACATATCATAAACCTAATAAGTCATACAATCAAATAAGTATTAGTAAGAAATTAAACGAAGATGATCAAATATGAGTTGATTGTATATAAATTTTAGAAATTAAGAATTGGAGTGTCAGAAAGGATTACAATCTAGACATAAAGAAAAATCAAATAAGGATTTCATTGCATAAACTTCCAATAACTATAATGAAAAAAAATTTTCTTTAGGGGATAAATTGATATTTCTTTTATTAATGCATGTATCGTATAAATAGAATGATATACCTCATATTTTACTCTATACTAGAACACAACATAAATACCCAAACACATCTATACATGTAGATTGGTAGAGAAAAGAAAAAAAAATAACACTCAAGACATAATAAGCTAGCATTGATCAAGGTAAACAATCTCCTCTTAAAATGATTTTTAAGAGATTTTTGATATGATGTTTCACATGATAGAGATTGAACAATTGAATGATTTATGGCTACAATAACTCAACCTTGAAAAGTTGATCAAATCCTAGAAGAAAGAACTAATTTGCAGGTAATATTCGAAAATATATGTTGTCTAACAACATCCATTGAGTTCTTAAAAAAAAATAGTTTCTACTATTTTCATATATTTTAACGAAAACCAACAATAACACCTAGAATATCTCTTTCCATATGTCATAGAGGCACAACGTATTTATCCCAATCAAACACTTGTATATTTGTTGGAATGAAGCATGGCAGAGTCAAACATTAGCTGTGTGAAATTTCAATTATCTCAAAATGTTGATCGGTTTTGCGCGAAGTAAGCTTTGCATGGAAGATCATAAATTCCCTCCCTGAGTTTTTTTAACAGTATTCCAGAAACTTGATGAAATAACATATCGGTAAATTTCACTGGGAGAAATGTGGATTACTACTTATCTCTGATTCGATTGAAAAAGAGAAGGAGTACTTCAGTGGAAGAAGAGAGATCTACAATAGTTGTATCAGCTACACACACACAATACCACCAGATCTCAACATAGAAAGGCTGGTTTCAAAGCTAACAAAATAAAAGTGAAGTTGATGATTAACACAAGCTTTACTAAAAGAAGAAAACAATTGGCTGGATATCTTCAGGTTCAAGAACCCAATCTTTATTTTGCAAATTTGGTTGACCAACAAAAGGGAAGATAAAGGAGAGGAGGAAACAGCGAGGCATGCAAGAGAATCTGAGCATGTTTACTTTCTCATACAGCTAGTTCAGAGAATCCACAAGAGAGAGAATGCAATGCCCAGTGTTAAGGTTTGCCTAGAAAAGGAGCTAGTTCAGAGAAGTGCACGTGTATACCAGCTAGCACCCTTGTATATTTTCATGTCTCTCTATATCTGAAACCCTAGCAACTCCCCATAGAAAAGACATGGAAACTCTAAGCCCACACCTCTCTGCTCTTCTCGTAAATAGTTTAACACCTTCTTGCCTCCTCCTTGAAACCGTCACTACCCACCTTTTAATTGAACCTTCTTTGACCTTATCAGCTTGGCAACAAAAAATATATATATATATATAGTACTCGCATTACTTTCAGTGCTCATGACACGTTCAATTAAGCCCCCTTTACCGGCTAGGAGCTCAATGGAGAGGAAGAAGTATGTAAATGAAGTTTCATATATAGGAAAAAATAATGATAACAAGATTATATATTGTAGTTCTGGAGGGAAATGATAAGAATAAAATGCACTACCCGGTATGGTTTGAAAACGGGAAAGAAAATATACGTAGAAAAACTGTCTGTTTTCTTGGTTTGAGAAATTAAGGATAGCTTGTGTTGCTAAGTTTTTTCTTAACAAGGAGGAACTAAGGGACTTTTGCTCCCAAATTAAGGCAATCATCAAACCTAGTAGGAATATTATCATAATTAAGAGTTTCTTGGTTTGAGAGAGGATGATAACTTGTGTTGCTAAGCTTTTTATAAACAAGAATGAACTACATGAGGGACTTCTGCTTCCAAATGAAGGCAATGACCAGACCTCGTGGGAATATTATCATAAGAGTTTCTTGGTATGAGAGAGCACAGCTTGTGTTGCTAAGTTTTTTCTGAACAAGAAGGAACCAAGGGGCTTAATTTTTCTCCCAAATGAAGGGCATTGATCAAACCTCGTAGGAATATTATCATGAGAGTTTTGAAACATTAATTGCAAACAAATTTGATGAGAAAGCGTGGCCACTCCCATTAATTGTTGTGGCTGTTGTGTTTTCCTTGTTCATCATCTTCAAAATGGGATGATAGTTTGCATCACGTACGTGTTAACATGAAATCATACTCAAGCAATAAAGACCCTTGGGAATTTACGGTCCTTCAATCATCAATCAGCATATAATTAAGCTAATCATCAAATGCAAATTAACAGCAACTAAGAAAAATTCAAAAGGAGAAATAACAGAACCTGAAAATGCTCATGTAACAACCCAAATTCCCTAGCTACAAAGTTTGTCACTTCTTTGGTAAGCTGCAAGCGAACATGGGTAACTGAACTAGTAGATCATCTTTTTCAGTAAGGTGGGCGACCGGTAGCCCAATACGCCTCAGCTGGTAACTGAATAGAATTGAGAAGATTAGGAGGCAATCCATGAAAAAGTTGGGCGTTTTGCTCCGCCATAACCTGCTGCTGCTGTGGCTGCTGCTGCTGCTGCCCCATCGCTCCTGGCGACCCCATTTCACCCCCTTGCATTGGCATTTGTGGATCCTCCTCTTCTAGAGGGAGCCTCTCATAAGCAGCATTGCTAAATGAAGCTGCCATAATCACAACAGGACCTGAAGCAGTAAGGGTGCCGACAACACTGCCACCAACAACTTGCCCTTGCCCGCCAGCTAAATAAATAGTCAAGCCTGTAGCTGCAGGTGGAGCCGGTAGAGGCAAAAATGATCCAGCTAGCGATAATATCTCAAATCTACCATGTAAAGTCACTATTGCACCTGGTGAAGCTGGTTGCCTAAGGGTTACATTTGTTACCGTCCCAGTTCCACTCATGATGCAAACCCCTCTTTGTCTCCTCCTAGCAAACGTAGCAACACTCTCAACGATGTCACATCCATCAGCTACCTCCATCAAGTGGGTGCGTAGCGCGTTTGCGCTATCCCGTGTGATGATGATCGGGGGCTTAGGCTTGTTCTTGGATCCGGAAGGTCTGCCTCGTGGTCTTCTTGAAATCTCTCCTTCTCCTGATCCCGAAGTAACGAGCTCTTTGCCTTCACTGTTGCCCATGTTGCTTTCGTCCCGCTCTCGTTTCAAGGACCTGTTTAGCCCACTGCTACTCCCACTTTGCTCATCTTCTGAATTCTGCTGCTGCTGGTGGTGAAACTGGTGCTGCTGCTGCTGCTGCTGCTGCTGGTGGTGTAATTGGAAATCTCTCGTGTGGAAAGGAGGTGGAAGAGAATGGCCATGAGCCGTTACTGGATCCATATGGGTGCTCTTTTCTTGTTAACTTTATGACTTTCTTTTACAACAACTATATATCACAAAAGACGTCGTTCACTTGCACAAAACCTAAGTGGCCGCTGACTAAAAAAACAAACCAAGAAAATGGAAACACTAGCTAGCTAACTAATGGTAATTATACTAGAGTTTCAAAAAGAGAGAGGGCCGCTAGTGGAAGAAGAAAGGGTATAAAATAACAAGATCGAAGACTATTTTGAGGGCCGGGGTTTTCTTTTTCGCTTGCTTTTCTTGCTTCTTTTTGATAGTTTAATGGAGTAATTAACTAGGAAGAACTAGATGCTCCTAATCTTAGCTAGCACTCACCAGCTAGCTGGAGCAGAAAGGAGAAAGATGAGTGGGTTTTTGGTGTAACCCACCAAATTGATCTGAGCTGAATTCACCATCTTTCGATCAATCAACTGGATATTTTCAGAGGTGTTGTGGCTAAGGCGCCGTGTTGGATTTTGGTGGTAAGAGGTTTAGGAGAGATGAAGCAGTGGTCTTTGTTGTAGCTATCTAGAAACTAGAGAGGGTTTATTGTTTGTATATTTGGATCTGGGTTAGGGTTATTAGATCACAGACTGATGGGTTTGGTTTTGTTAAGAATGCGTGCGTATGGGCGGTGTATATGGGTCCCTACCTTTTTCTTCCCTGTCCCCTCCACCACTCCACGTTCTCTCCCTCTCCCTCTCCTCCTCTCTCTCTCTCTTCGTGGGTTTGTATTTACAAAATCAAGTTGCTAATATTATAATGAAACTATTCTTAACTCAACCTGGGTCTTTGTCCTTATCTCCTCTCCCCTCTCCAATGTTCAGCATCTTAATTCTCCATCCCTAGCTACCTTTTCTTGTTCTCTGTCTAGGCAGGCAGGCTAGCTAGCTAGCTACCTTGATCACTATGGACTCCATTTTTCTAAGACATACATGGTTTAAGTTGCTTGATTTGCACGGTCTAATTATAACGACTACTCCGGTCCATGAAAACATCATAGGATAAATATTCTCTTTTTTAAAGAAAAACTTTCGAGACACGACATTTTTGGGTGGTGGTGGGCTTTATACATCGATTGTTTTACATACAATCATTTAAAATCTTTATAGAGGGTGTAAAAATAATGATTTGTTAGTTTTTTTCCCTTATGAATGCACTAATCCATACATGGATGGTCTAATTAAACTATAAAGATGATGAAAATAGTTTCGATAGTCAAAAAACTGTGTGACAACAACGAATGGGTTCTGTTTTATTTTATTTAGAGAAAGGGAGGTGGTTCAAAGGATAGCTGATGATGAGAATCTATGGGATTTGAGTTTCATGGTAATTAATTATTTGATGTCCTCCTGCAAATGATCCCGGCCATCCTTTTCTCATAGCTCATTACGCTCTACAAGCATGACACGTGTCTCCCCCCCCCTCTCCTTGCGGGTCTATTCCATCTGAATCTTCTCCTCCAACCTCAATACTTCCCCTCTCATGGACATATATATAATTACGAGGTTTATCTTCCACTTTTTTTTGGTTTAATAATATCACAAGGTTTTATTTAAATCATGCTGTACATAAATAGCCAATGTGAAAAGATATAGTTTTTACGTAAAAGGGATCCAACGGATAGAAAAGAAAAGAAGTAGAAAGGCCTCCAGCATGGTGCGAAAAGCCATAAAAACCCTCGACGTCATCTTTTGATATTCATCCATTTTTTAATGTAGTTAGTATCGATAAAAATATCATTATTTTTATTTTTTAATTGTTTTAATATTATAATGTTAAAAGTAATTTAAAAAAAAACATTTTTAATTCATTTTAAAAAATAATTAACACACCTTCTCGGTATCAAAGCAAAAAACACTACGTGTGCACGACATTCAGCATGATTTTCATATAAATATGTGTATATATTTGGTAGAGTAGTGTGTGTCAATTTCGTTAGTAATTTGGAAAAGAGTTATCTTTAAGAAAATAAAACAATGTGCGCTGAAAACCTTAATCGTAGGCTTGAGATTTCTTTAGCATTTTTATTTTAGGGTTCTTTCATTGCAATGCCCAGTACCTCTAAGACTTCAATTTCTTTCTTCCTAATCCTGTTCTTTATTTTAGGGTTTCAAATTCATCGTTATTCTTTCCCAGTCTAATTAAGAAATCTTAATTAATTCCAGCTTTGATTATGTGGTTGATGGAAAACCAATCTCCTTAAACACCAACACCAATATGTAACAAAGAGTTCGTGATGTCTCATTTATCCTCTCAATTCTTTGAACTGCTCAATTGTATTAATTAATCCAAGGATAAAATTTTATAAATTATTTTAAATTATTTTTTTAACCAATCATACACTAGAACTCCAAAGTTGATCCTCTCAATAGGGCTTTCGAGGATGATTAAGAATCAAAAGAGAAAGAACCGTAGGGTAGCAATATTTATTGCTTATATAGATTAGACAAACCACTCCATTTATCTATAAAGACACACGTACGAGAAGGAATATTAACAATATACTCAAGCGATGCTAGAATTAATGTGGCCATAGACACACTTTAATTATTCACTGCAATAGTAGAGTGATGCTTATCTTCTTGCCAAACAAAATTGCTTGTCTTTAATTTAAGGGTATTTTAGTCTTTTACATGACACATTAGTAGTTTTTTTTATTTATTTGGAGTTATTTTTGTCGATTCATCTTTTATTGTGCTATAGAATAACTGAAATATATCTAGAATTGTCCTTTTTGAATTTATCAGTTATTTTTCTTTTTAATTTAACCCTTTTACTAAGGAATTGTCCTTTTTGATTAAAAAAAAAATTATCCGCTATCCTTTTGGATAAGTGGTATTCATTTTCGATTTAGTACTTCAATTTCAATTTTTCATGTATCTTTTATTGGATCCACCATAATATTAATTTTTGCAGGAAAAAAAAAAACTTACAATACAACGCGGGTCGATGCGTAGTATTTAAATAAAATAGTTAGTCCAGTACAATTTATGTACTGAGATAGAAAAAAAAAACATAAACCTGCAGGAAGGTCAATTGTAAAGTGAAACAAGCACCTTAACTTCAAAACATATATAACAAGAGTTTAAGGGACGTGCGTAAGATATCAATGAAAAGCTGATTAAAAAATTTACAATATATATAGTCAAATTAAAAGCAGCCATTCTTTCACTTTCCCGAGCCATTTTATCACTTGAGTCGCAGAATTTTCCAATCTTTGTATGTATGTATCTATCTATCTGCTAATTTTGAGGTATATATGTTTGACATATTTTCTTCTTTCATTAAAGATTTCAATTAACTTTTATTTCTCTTAATTTCCAATCTTGTCTTTTTCTTGAATTGTGTAGAGGTGAAATGAGATCGTTTCCTTTATATATATATATATATATATAGGCAACGTTTCCCCATCACAAATTTAAATTACTTTTGTCCAAACTTTCTTTCAAAAAAGAAAATATAAATTACATAACTCGCGAATCAAGAGTCAGCTAATTAGAATACAGACACAAGGAGCGAGGTAGCGACGTTAAGTTAGAGAGAGAGAAGCCGACAAAGAGCATCTTTTAAGAGATAAACAAGCAGGTTGTCCAAGTTCATGGGTTTGCGTAGAGCTAGCGGGTCATGCGAGTGCGAGGAGGGCAGGTGCAGGTGTCTAGGCAGCAGCAGGAGTGCATTTCTTTGTTTGATTCATCCATGAGTTAACGCAGAAGAAGCATGAGACCGGCAGCCCTATCTCCGGCGATCTGTCAGCAGCGGCACTCACGCTGGATCACTGCCTCCTTTGTCTCTTCTGATTACAATTTCCGGTCATTATTCACGATTTTAAGATTCTTAATTTCGCTTTCAGATTTTGAGTAAATCTCAAGGGATCCATATCAAATCTATTTGTTTCCAATCGGATCGGTAATTTGTCCCTTTTCCTTGAACTGCTATCTAGAAATCAAATCTATATATGGGCGTCCATCATTGCAAAGAGCCGACCTAACGGCTCTTTGATTAACGTATTCTTAAGTGGACACAAATGATTAGCCATTATTTCATTTTTGTGCACGACTCCAGCTTTGTGTTTTCTTAATTACTGATTATTTATTGGTTGATGGCGCTGATTATTTAAAGCATATGTTGTTCTTTCTAGTGGGAAGATTATTTTTTACTATCTTAATTAATACAATACATCTTTTGTGACCAAGTGACTGTTTAGTTTTATATCTAAGAAAATGACCGTAAGATCGAGGTGGCTAAGTGATAAAACCGAGGACCTCGTACTTACAAGGTGTGATTTAGTATTGTTGTTGAAATTGTTTTTTAAAGTGGTTTTTATTTTTTTTAAATTATTTTTGATATCATTATATTAAAATTATCTAAAAACACTATTTTTTTAAAAAAAAATCATTTCTTTTTATAAAATACTTTTAAAATACAGTATCAAACATTCCTTTTAATAAAAGGTTTACTTCGCTAGTCTATGGATAATATAATTATCCTTAGTGATTGCTTTTAACTTCATTCTTTTCTAGGTGACTGTGTTTACATACATATAAATAGAAAACAGAGTTCAAACTTTATCATATACTGTTCATAATTACTGTTTGATTAATATTCTTCATTTTGGAACTTGCCCATGACAAATAAACCTTCAAAGCTGTGTCCATGAGCTGAAGTACCTTTGCGATCTCTAAGTCTCATATATATATATATAGCGTCAACACACATTTTTTACCCCGCTGCAATGTTAATTATAACCTGATAAATATTTTGACAAGAACAAATGAGTAGATAATCCAAAACCTCAATAAATACCGCAATGTATTCCGAAATGTCTTAAGAATTATATGTTGGAAGATTATCTAATCGTAATTAGATTGGAGTTATTATAGAAGACAAATATATCGATGTAATCAGCTAGTAGAAAGTTATGAGTGGTCATGTGAGGATACGACTTGATTAGATGTGAATCTACAATAAACAATTATGCAAATAAAGTAGTAAATATATATATATATAATAATTAAACTTAAAAGAAGGCTACATCTTGTCAAACCAATAAAATAGCATTAACCTAGATTTTTATATGAGATTCTCGAGATCTAATTTTATAAGAGGTTTAATTTGCTATAACCAACCGGGTTTTTAAAGCAAAAAAAAAAAAAAAAAAACCCAAATCATACCCTGAAGATGTTTTCGAGTCAATCTTACTATTATTTTTAATTTTTTCTGAATTTTATGTAACTTTTGGATTTTTCTTCCTACCTTTCCAAATTAGAATTACGGTTTTATTACTGTGTTAAGAAAAAACAACGTATTTTAGAGATCGAAACCTTTCAAAAGATGTAGAATTTACTATAGTTTATCTTAGAAATAAATGTGGGCTAAATTAAAATAACTTTATTTTTGGTGAATTCTTTATCTTTCGCATCGCATATGAGACGACATACATTAATTTTTTCATGATGCTCAACTTCGACCCACCTGATTTTCATAATACTATCATATATTGCGGAGATGAGAAGAGACACATAATCAATGCAGTCTACACATTGACTTTAATACAAAAATTAGGGCATGGATTGTGAGGTGCTGACCCACCGTCATATATATGGACAGCACAACACACCAGGACATGTGGGGGTGGAAGAAGATGCGATAGTGATATCACATCGATTTCTGATGTTCAATTACCTCATTTCGAAATAAATTAGGCTCTCAGCATGCTTCGACTCTTCTTTTCTCTCTCTACGTTTCTGATTTCTTGAGGATTCTTTTTTATTTATTTATTTATTTTATTGATAATAATCGAGCAGAGAGAGAGAGAGCATTTTGTTTTCATCTTTAACCCGTGGGATTTAAGTGACTCTCGTTTCCAATAATCTCCCGTCTTGGTTGCCTGAGTCAAGGGTCTCGTAAGAAAAATAATATACTTAATTCAGGAATTAAAGGGGCCCAATTTGAAAATAAATGCGCATTTAACAACACGCCACCTCTTCTGTCTCTTTTGCTGGATCTGCCGGCTATATTTTTCTTGGAAAACAAACAATTTATGCAAAAACAAAAACTATATAATCGAACCTACTCCCGTCCATGTTCAATCTGGCTGGGTCAACGGAACACCCACTGGGTCACTTTAGGTTTAATGATGCGAACCGACTATCAGAGGTTGAGAATGGTGTTAGACATTTGAGATTTAAACTGTTTGTCACTGTATTTTAAAAATAATTTTTATTTTTATTTTTATAGTTTACTTGAAAAAAATATTATTTTAATATATTTCTAAACAAAAAACATTTTAAAAAACAATCACAACCCATTACAATGCCGAGAAACATGTTGAGGTACAAAAATCATTCACACACACCAAAAAAACAAAAGGCATGCTAATTAATAGGTATTTAAATATATATATTTTTTAAATTAGAAGGAGTTATATTATAGAAAAATTCACAGCTATTCTCCAAAACTTTCGAGAATTTGTTATCAAAATGGTTGGGATATATAATTTAAATTTTTTTTAAAAAATATATAGGAGTTTCGAACTATATCTGGATATATTGAACCGAGGCCTACCAGCAAGAGCGTTACCTTAAGATGCAAAACTACCCGTTCGCTTTCAGTTGATACTACATAGCTATACCCAAACTAACTGCAACACAGGATAATACATTAATAATTGATCAAATATCCAATGCTGTCCTCAATAGCAAGTAAATTCAGATTAATCTGCGTTGATTATTTGAATAAAAAAATACCAGGAAGAATCCTGATGTTAGCTAAATAAGTTAATATATCCATGCTTTGTATTTTATCAGCACATAGCTACCAGGACCTGTGAGGAAATAATAGACATATCAATATTGAAAGATAAAAAAAAAAAAAAACAATTAAAAATGACTCGAGTTAATCACTCAAACTCGTGATGTAGATCATAAAACCGCGGCACCCAATAGAAGGAAAATCGATAAAAAAGTAATCAATAAAAAAACCATGAGACAATCCGTCAAATCTCGAATCATCAGAACGAGATAACATCATAGGAAAAAAAAAAACTTGGGGGTTAACTTATCAAATATGTGACTTTTATCATGAGAATAAGATAACCCAATAAAAAATAATCAAAATAAATTTTGAAGCTCAAATCTCAATCGTTTCTGTCAAACCCAATGATAGATAATAAAATTTGTGAATAGTTTTAATTATAAAAATAGAATAAAAAATTAGCTATGTTAACACGGTTAACAGTTAAACATTATTCCTCAATCATAAGATTGAGATAATCCGATAAAAATCAGACTAAAAATCACCAAATATAATTGATAACTGAAAAAAAAAAAACACCTAATATTTAGAGAAAAAAATAAAAAAAAATCATTAGGTAAGGAAAATGTTGTTTGAATAGATAAATAATGATTTATAAAATGGAAAAGAATTATGTGTGGAAACTGCGGTAGCTTTTGCACACGAAATCTGATTGTCAACTGTAATTCAAACCGTAGAATTTGAGCCATGCAAGTCCATCCACCGAAAATGACGAGATTAGAATAGCACACGAGCTTCATTGACATGGTTAGTTGGGGTCTTAAAATCAAGAAAGGCTGGCTCTTACCTTGAGAACGAAGTTGTTGAAGAAGAAGATGATGATGAAACCTTAGAAACCATCACGGCCTAATTTAACCCTGGTTATCCTAATCAAAGTCCAATTCATTAAAGAAACCAGCTCATTTTATTATTATTATTATTATTATTATTATTATTATTATTATTATATTTAAAAAAAAAAAACTTATCCTAACAAAGTCCATTTTGATAAACAATTCAGCCCATGTGAACGGCACCCACTGCCTCGAATCTGGAACAGCGATGCACGTTTCGGCTTTCCACCAAGTCCTCCCTTCCAAGTAGTCAAGGGCTGTCGTTCCCATTTATTAATTACTGTCCAGTGAGGACCATTATTGGTGAGCTTTCACATGTGGGTTTCTTAATTATATCCCTTAATTTATTGATTAGGTCCTGTAATGGAGACTAAGCAAACGACAAGCAGCGGCACGACCCACGTGATCGATGGCTGTATATCGATCGACGTGGAATCTTGTTGGTAATCACTCCATGCTGCTTGATCCAAGGTTAACCTACATACTTTCACAGCGTTAACTCAAGTGTTTATAGCTTCATTCCACGCTATTTTCTCTCGGTTCCATTGACTTTTCAACTCCAGCCGTGCTCCTTCATTCTAATTTCTTGGCTATAAATGGAATTCCAAATTCCACCTCCATGACAATTCTGGAACTCGATTCAATTCTGGCCTTCAACAAGTCGCTTGTAATTTCCAAGAAAACATATGATATAAACGTGCGGAGTCCTCCCTCTTTGAAAGAAATGTTCGAGAGAATATCGATGCGAGCTAGTCGACCAATAAATCAAGGCTGTTCGAACAGGAAAAAAGAAGTTCTGAATTCTGTCTTTGACCAGGGCTAAATGAAATTAGTCTTCCGGACCTGATCCTAATTGATGCCCACGCTTTGCCTCACGGGAACATTCTGAGCATGGTAATATTTACATGCATTATTACTACAAGGAATATTAATTTCTGACAATTAAAAAGGTGGATTGAATTAGGTTAATTGCAAGTGTCTGGTCACACACAAGAGATTGTTGGCCAAAAGTGAGGCCAATGGGTGTGGATTATAAATATCACTACATGGTTTATATACGAGCCACTTGGAAATTGAGCTTTCCTTTTTTTAATTTCGTCACAGAAAATCAAACCCTATATTTTATAACCAAAGCATGCTTCGCTTATGGTACTTGAATCTGGTAGAGAAAGAGATCTACACGGGATTGTACGGCAGAACAAAACATTGAGACAAGAATGATGACTTTGAGGATGCATGTATCAGTTGATTTTTTAAAAATGGTCACTGCTGGTTAATTTATTGTTCTCAGAATATATTAAGCAGTCGAAAAGATATCCGGAGACCAGACTATATTTTAACTCGAGAGCAATCAGCAGGAAAAACAAAGATTTAAAAAGTAATCTATATAAAATGCAATGCAGATTACTGGATAATGCTACCTCCCTCGCTTTGTTGTTTGTGCATGAAGCAGGAATATGTTATTATCTAGACATGATCAAGACTATCTCCAATCTTTGTGGAGTGGATGTATCTCACCTGATGAACACATTACTGTAGAAAATGCATATAGAGTTTAAAACTATATGATTTAATAATTAAGTGCTCTATTTCCTATATATTCATGGAACGAAAAAGCTATCCTTTTGAAGTTATTTAATGGTCACAGCATTTAATTATTAATTATATTTTTATTATATTAGTTGCTTGTCCTGCTTGGAAAAGAAAATGACTCCAAGGGCTAAAATAATTCCTTGCAACTAATAAAATGATATCAATATTTTAAATTCTCAAGAAAAAAAATACTTATTTTGATCAGTCAAGATCCTTTTTTTTTATCTTGAAGTAATATGAGACAGAAACTAATGTTTTTCTATAATTATTAGTGGCTGGATTAAAAAAATAAAAAATAATTAATCAGATGAAATAATACAGTAGAAGAATTAAATAAAAAAGCATATATTTATTCTAATCAAATATACATGTGCAGGTTTTTTTTTTAAAAAAGAATGTAAGTAAAATCTAATACAGAAACATTAATAAAATTCAAATAGGAAAACAAAATGCTCTGAACTTATTTTATTTTAAAATGACTTAGATGAAAGAAGCCTCAAGCTTAAGCTTGCATGGACTAGATAGAATAAACCAGGCGCGCCTAGACTTGTTAAATAAAACAAAGCTGAAGGAGGCCTGAAAAGCCAGACCCATATTTCAAGGCTTTGAAATACAGCCCAAACATACGTGGGCTAAGCATATTAGGCCCATAGACCCATCATAGGTATTTCTATTTCAAATGAAGACGACAGCGTGTCATCCACATAAGCAAATGATGCACAGTATAAGTTTCAATCATCTACGGTGAGCTGAGCATCAGCATCTGATGTTTTGGGCCTATGTTCTTACCTCTATTGATTTGAATTCCTGGAAATCTTCAAGCCCATTTCCATCCCCTGTTAACTCTTTTTTATCATCACAGACATTCCTCAAGATCACATTTCTTGTTTCCAGGGCTAGTCAGTACCCGTCTCAGCTCCTTAACTGGTTTTGAAAATTATTTGGGCTATCCGGGATTTTTGTTCATAATTTTTTTTGTACTAGTTAAAAAAAAAGAATAAAATAATATAGTTTATAATTTTGTTCGGAAAAATTATTTTTGTGTGTTTTTTCATATTAAATCACACAGTTCTAAATAATTTTATTGTTGGATTTGAACTATTTTTTTTAATTAATATATTTAATTATATATATAATTAGTACAACCACGAAACGGCACGCCTAAATGCTACTGAACTGAAATATTTTATTTCAATTAAAAAAACAAAACACCAATCGAAATAGAATTAACAAATTTAGTCTAGATGGTTTATGTTAGTTTGATTAACATGTCCTAAAGTTGTAAGCCTAACAATCTATATGACCTTTGGGTGAATTGATATGTGATGATCTGGTACCAGTCAAACAAGAAGATGAGATCATTGGGTTTGGACTGATTCCACACCTTATGCTCATCAATAATTGTAGTTACCATTGCACGCAGAGCGCTGCAGCTACCCTCTCCGTTTACTGGAAATGCAGAAAACTAGGTGCCTCTTCCTTTTCAGGAAAATTATTAGTAGGTAAGCCTATACATGCTGTGCTGTGGTTAAAGATACTTCTTAGCTCTCAACTCCTCGGAGGCTCAGCCACCCATTAATAGTTAAAGATACTAATTCAAGTCTTGTTTTTTGATAATTTGTGAGTTCTAGATCTCATGGCTATCAAGCACAGGACATGGCCAGTTAAACAATGAAAATTTCAATTTTTATACCATTGCTTGTGAAATACATGTATGTATACGTATATTTTATGAAGCGTATACATCTTACGATGCCCCAGTCAAAGTTTCACTCTTTATTTCATTTCTAATGTATATTTTATGATGAAGTTTCTTGACTTGAGAAAACGATATATATTTATTATGCCTGTGAGTCCATTCCTCGTCAGAAAGCAACCAGCATCTTAAATTCACCAAATCCCACTGGAATTATAAATATAATTCATCATTTTTAAGATAAGTAACAACATGCTGCTTTTGTTTGTCCATATCTATCAATCACACATCCTTCGCGTAAAGTTTGCACTATGGCATACAAATGTATGTTGAATGGGCACTTAAGTTTGATTTTTCCACTCCCGATACTCTTGATTCTGATGATAAGAAGCTCAAATATACAAAATCATAGACACCCCATCATAAACTGTTCGCACCTCTAGAGTGTCGCAGTCTTGATGTCACCACCAACACTAAAAAAACAAAATCACGGGAGTGTGGATGCTCAATCATAGAGACCCATTAAAGGATCATACCACTACGGAACCAGGGTAGCCGTGCGCGCATACTTTACATCAACGAGGAACATTTGGACAGCAAAGGGGTCATTGTAAAGAAAAAAAGAAACCAGTGATGTCTATTGTCCTTTCAATCCCTTCTTTACTCTTTGTATTTGGGATTCTTGAACTATGTGCGTGAAGTTATAAACCATATGAAATGGTATTTTTTTCCAAGAAAATTCATTTTGAAAAATATACTTTGTGGGTTTAGTGAAAGTGTAAAACACTAGTTGTCTCAGGTTCTTACAAAAGATATATGTTTTGTCTCGAACTCGAGACCTGTTGTGCAGATCTCAAGTTTTTTATCATCACGTCACATCTATTGATCTATTGTGGACAATGGTATTATGCATATACGTGGTGAGTTTCTTTGTGAAACTACTTTGTTTTGATTTTGCTTGCCATCGCAAGAAGAAGAAAACAAGGAATAGGAGTCTTTTTAGAGCTGTCATATGATCAAAGCTTTCTATATTAGCATGAGCAGGGATAATTGTCTGAAAGAAAAGCCTAATTAAAGCCTTGGATATGGTAGCCCTGAAAGCTTCTTTTGATTGCTGCTCATGGTTTAGAACATCGATAAACCTGAAAAGCCATTCAGGACCACTGCATTATTGCTCACAGCCCTTTTCATCAAAGGCAACCCCCACTTCTCCCTCTTTTCTTTTTTTTATCTTAGCCCTTCGAATTTTTAAGCTTTATCGACCGGGACATCACCCACCTATATTAATTAGCCTTTTTTTTGGTTGGTAATATGGTTTTTAGAGAATAATATAAATTATATTATGGGACCTCACTTACAAGCTTAGCTTTTAGGTGAGATGATTCCTTAACATGGTATTAGAGATTTGTTGACCCAACGGTCACGAGTTCGAATCTCACCACCCTCATTCTATTTGATAAAAACTAAGCACAAGGTGATGTGGGCATGTGCAAGTTTCAAGCCCAAAGGGCTTTCACTTGAGGAGGGGTGTTAGAGATTAATATAAATTATATTATGGGACCTCACTTACAAGCTTAAGCTTTTAGGTGAGATGGTTCCTTAACACGTTTAGGTTCTAGGGCTTAGGAAATCCAGTGGGATTTAAATATCATATCAAAACCAAGTCTCTCCTTTATCAGCATCTAAATATATAGCTGTTATTATAAGAGCATTTTAGATCTGCTTCTCAGGAGGCTCGGGTTTGTGCCTCATTGGGGTTCCTGGGTTTACCAATATTCTATGAAAACTACAAATTAAGCAAATCGTTTCATATCATTCTTTTTTATTGCATCTATGGCTTCCTAGGAGGTTAGCCAAAGATTCGGATTTTCAGGACCCGAACATGTTCCGATGCCAGCACCAAATATGAAAGAAGTTCTAACACCTGGATAATTAGTCGGTGATGCCATTTTTATCAAATGAAGCCGGCTTGTGGAAGATCTGGCATGGGAATAAAATTAGTATCGCAAGGCAGACTCAAAAGATAGTATATACCACGTACTGCATATACCGCTCGTTTTCTTCTTTCTTCTGGTTTTGCATCGGACGGAGGCAATACATATATAGCTGAGACAAATCAAAACACATAGCTACGCATGATATACGTGATGAAAGGTGTTTGGTTGTGAAAAGTTGGCGATGGAATCCGAATCATATGGTGTTTTTTTTTTCTTTCAACAGGAGGAAAAACACGAAACCATTACAAGTCTCTCGTTTTTTTAAAAAAATATATATTATGGCTGTACCATGGTACACATTTCAACCTTGACATCTCTCGCTTAACTTCTTCTTTTTCCCCATATTTGTCTTCTTCTTTTTCATGTCAAATTACCGCTAATTAAAGCAACAAATCTTCCCTGCTAGTAACCACAAATTAAGAGTTTTTGAAAAGCTTTTTCAACATATCCAAGTTTAGATAGTGTTTCATGGTAGAAAAGATGAAGATAAGAAATGAAGACAAAGTTGCGTTTGATAGTGATATACAAGAGAAAGTGAACTATGTATCTATCATGTTTGATTTATGGTGAATAAGACATAATTAAATAATAAAAAATTATTTTGCTCTTAATATGTATTATTATTATCATTCTCTATTTTTTTTAAAAATAGATATTATTTTTTTATACATTAGTTTACATTGAGTGATAAAAGTAATGATAATATAATAACTCTAATTATAAAATTTGGATCAATCTAGCAAGTTTCCTTAGGGCTCGAACAACTCAAGACCCTAATCTATTTGAATTTAAGAAAAATAGAGAAAATATTGACTTGACCTGACTTGCTAAGAAAACCTGTGTGATATCCATAACCAGGTCAATCTAAAGTAAACCCTTATCAAAAATCCATTAATTGTTTTTTTGAAAACAAATATCAAAATAATGTTGTTTCCATCCCTTTTATATAAAAACAAATATAGGATTGGCACTCCTGATTCATGACCCGAGTCTTATCCTAAGACAATCCGCGAGTAAAATTTTAAAATTATAATAATTATTATTTTTATCTTTATATGTTTTTATTAGATAAATTTAAAATGAAAAGATTTTTCCATGGATATTTTAAATGTAGAAAACAATAAGTATTGTTTTCAAAAAATTATCCTTTTATACTTTTTATTTTAAAAAATACAAAAATCAATTATTTTTTCAATTAAACATATTTATATTCAATAATAACCAAACACTACCGAAGCATATTGTTCAGCTAGTTTAGGAGGGAATCCGTTGGCACGGTACAAGCTTAATCAGCAATCCTCTTACTCGTCATCATCATCATCCTTTTCCTTTTAACACCAAATTGAAAAGAATTCCCCACGCATCTAAAAGAAAATCTGTGTGCATGATTTGGCCTTTGCATTCTCATCACCCACTACTGTAAATCCACCACCCCTTGTCTCTTCCTTGATTGGTTGTTACAAAAAGCCTCAATTTGCTCCTCCAACCTAAACCTTCACGAAAACCATGCACTGAGAAAATATCAGTCTCTATCTTATCTGAGTAGCACAAAGTAGTTCTCTCATCATCAAGAAAAATATATATTCGGTATAAGCTAGCCCACCAGTCCATTTTACGCAACCACAATGTGTGCACCATCAAAACCTGAAGAGAATCATATTGACATAACCTCTCAACCTCCACCAAATTCTTCACTCGCCACCCATATATGGCCTGCAAATCTGATGCCAATGATTCTTTTGGAGATAAAAACACAGCGAGGGATAGCTCTGCCCTTGTTGGCGATGAATTTGACATGGTTTGCCAGATCAGCCATCACAACAGCATTTCTAGGCAGGCTTGGAGAGCTGCAGCTAGCTGGTGGCGCTCTTGGGTTCACTTTTGCTAATTTCACTGGTTTTTCTGTCTTGAATGGGCTGTGTGGTGCCATGGAACCTATTTGTGGTCAAGCTTATGGAGCTAGAAATTTCAAGCTACTACACAAGACCCTCCTCATGTCAACTTTCTTGTTGCTGATAACAACCCTGCCTATATCTTTCTTGTGGCTTAACATGGACAAAATTCTAATCCATTTTGGCCAACAAGAAGACATTTCACGTGTTGCAAAGACCTATCTTTTTTATCTCCTCCCCGACTTAATAATCACCGCTTTGCTCTGTCCTCTGAAAGCATACTTGAGTTCCCAAGGTGTAACAGTTCCTATAATGTTTAGCTCTGCTTTGGGTCTAGCTTTTCACATCCCGGTCACCATCTTCCTAGCAAAAGCCAAGGGTCTTGAGGGAGTGTCTATGGCAATTTGGATAACGGATCTTATAGTCGTGATTTTACTCGCTTTATACGTGTTGATAATGGAAAACACGAAAGGAGGGAAGTGGAGGGAGGGAGGGTGGTTCGATCAAGATGCTCATGACTGGCTCAGGCTGCTGAAACTTTGTGCACCATGTTGCCTGACCACTTGCCTTGAATGGTGGTGCTGGGAGATCTTGGTCTTGCTTACAGGACGACTGCCAAATGCCAGGCAAGCAGTCGGGGTGGTAGCAATCGTGCTGAACTTTGACTACTTGCTATACTCTGTGATGCTATCGCTAGCAACTTGTGCTTCCACTCGTGTGTCAAATGAGCTCGGTGCAAATCAAGCAGGCCGTGCTTACCAATCTTCATACGTGTCTCTGGGAACAAGCGCCGTTTCAGGTTGCATCGGTGCCTTGGTGATGGTAGGGGCTAGAGGTGTTTGGGGGTCTCTGTTTAGCCATAATCAGGGAATCAGGAAAGGTGTGAAGAAGATGATGTTGCTTATGGCTTTGATTGAAGTGGTGAATTTTCCCTTGGCAGTTTGTGGGGGCATAGTCCGAGGAACAGCTAGGCCATGGTTGAGCACCTATGCCAATCTTGGCGGGTTCTATTTTCTAGCCTTGCCAATAGCAGTACTCTTAGCCTTCAAAGCAGCCCTGGGCCTCGGTGGATTGTTGATAGGCTTCTTGATTGGATTAGCCGCGTGCTTGATTTTGTTAGTAGTTTTCGTTGTTAGGATTGATTGGCAAGTAGAAGCTGACAAGGCACAAAAACTTGTGTCCTGCGACGTGCACGAGGATGTCAGGATTAAGGAATGCGTGAACCACCGAACTACAGAAACAGTTGATGGTGCTGAAGTGTGAGAATGGCTAGAAACTATTGTCTTTTTTCAAGTATCCCCACCGTAAATGCAGGACTTCCTGGTATAATTAGAAAAGTATGACCCAATTCCAGGAAAACTCCATGTAGAGGCAAACTCATTTAACAAAGTTCCGTGATGGAACTTCTAATATTCAGGACTGTACCTGTTACCAAGCCTTTCGGCAATTCAAAGGCATCATTTCATCAATTCACTGTTCATAAATCACTCCAGGTTGCATCAGTTCTTAAAGGAAGGCCAATTACGATTCGGTCTGTAGATAGTTTCATCATGTAATGAAATGGGTTGTCAGGAAGAGATCTCTGAAGCCAAAAAAAAGGGCAACATTTTCAAGATTCATTATGAGAGGATTCCTTGTTTCCAACATTCGATTGACGTATCTGTGCAGAATACACTTACATGGCCATCCATGAATGGTGGGGTTTGCAATTTCAGTCAAGAAGGCTCAAAAGAGCCATGTCCAAATACAAAAATTACATCAATGGTCATCAAGAACGTTGAAGGTATCATTCATCAAAAAACACAGGTCCATAACTTGAGGCCTGATCAAGTTATTTGGCTTTCCCATCATTGAAGCCGAGGGAAACAAGTATCTTGTGGCCGGGGGATTCCAGTTCTGCCCAAATGCATGCCTAGAAGCAGATTAGTTGTTGTAACTCCCCCACTATCACCTGTAAATTCAAAAAGACACGTTGATGAAAATAATTTTTTAAAACTTTCTTTGTGGTGTAATAGTAATATTTCTCCCTTTATATTGGATGATAGTTCCCAGAAAAGTTTGATTCAGACAAAATCAGGAAAATACACACCCCAAGAACATGCTTTGTTACGACAGCCAAGATTAAAATTGAACGATCAGGTATTCTTCTCATCTAAAAATTTAAATAGTTAGGTGAAACTCCAGAATATGATTTATATTATTCTCTAACACACTCTTTTAAATGAAAACCTTTTGGGCTTAAAACTTGCATGCAGATTCACACTATCTTATGTTTGATTTTTATCGAATAGAATGAAAGTGATGAGATTCAAATCCATGACCGCTGGATCAGCAAGGTTCTAATACCATATTAAGATATCATCTCACCTAAAAATTTAAATTATTAAGAGAGGCTCTAGAACATAGTATTCTCTAACACAATGAAAATTATGGATAATGGAACTCAACCAGGAACTCGGAGAAAGCGAATATTGCACAGCACAGCAGATCATTCCAAGATAGGAAGAACAAATGTGAATGTATAACTATAAACTGCTAAAGCCCTCGTCTCCTTCCTAATATAGTACAGTGGCATCATCATAACCCCCTAAACAAGATGCTTCAGTAGCGTGGTGTGGTTGATGCTTTTATAGAGTTTAGCCATGTACTGGTCTTATCCCTGAAAAGTTGTCTCTTGAGAGATAGAGAAGACATTTTTGTAGTATACAAGTGACCAAGGCACGCATCCTAACTTTTATAGGATAGTGATATCATTATAGTCTCGAGGCAAAGAGCTAGGGTAGGGTATTATGTAGGTATTTGCATGGACAAAGCCAGTGATAATGAATGTCAACATCCACACATAGGACGCCTCGAATAAGAATTGTCCCGGCTAAAATGGGTTCAGCCACGTAGTGGGTTTTTTTCTTGACAAGATTTGAAGCAAACAGCCAAACACTTCGGTGAGTGGTTGCTTTTCATGAACATATATTGGCACTATATTTTCAAGTTCAGTTTGGTTAAACTCAGTACTGTTGGATGAAGCTGGGTTTTGTAAATGCTGTGTGAATTATGCTAAACTTCAACATACCGTTGGGATTTGCTTGATTTTGAATGTTTTAAGAGGTGAGTTATTGTAGCAACTCATTAACCGTTATTGTTCACGCGGTTCAACCAGTTGATCGGTAGTATTCATTCCAGTAGCTATATTAGTTTTTTGAATTGGATTTGTTTGGGCAGGATCATGCCACCAAGACCACCAATGAGAAGGGGGGGAAAGGGTTTTTGGTCCGAGAGGGTGTGAGTTACCAACTCCAGTACTTGGTTTACCCAAAAATCCATCCTTAGTTGACTTGCCTTAATTAGGATTACTAAAGACATTTGTGGTGACACCGATGAGTGGAATCGTTGCCTTGTCGGATATTTTCCTGGTATTAATCTACCATAAAATGCAGTGCAAGATATTGTAAGCAGGGTATGGAATAGCTTCGGCCCAGAGGATATCATGATTGTAGAAGATTTGTGACACTGAGTTGATGTTCTGTAAGAGTGAAGATATCATGTTGGAAATCTCGTGACAAAACCTCTAAAAGAATTGTGTTCGAGAAGCACGATTGGTGCTAACGTTGTTCAAGGAAATTGGTATCTATTTAAAAGCTGAAGCATAATTCTAAACTGTCATCTGTAAGGATCAGTTTAAAGGAGTGTGTTAAGGGCTAGCGGTGTTATTTATCTTTCAATAAACGTAGAGAGGTCCATGGTTAGTATTGTCCAAACCTAGGCAACTACGGACAAATCCCTAAGTTATAGGAGTCATGATCAGATTGTTTTTTTTGTTTCGTTGAAAATGCTTCCACTAAAACGACGCAGTGCTAGCTAGTTCTTACTTGAAGTCGAAGTCTGTTCGCATATTTAGAAGTTGTATTCCTCTCAATTTAAAATTGTGATGATGAGCAAATACTCTTATCCCTATTTAACAGCAAGCTTAAGTTTACAGCATTAAAAAGTTTAGTCTCCTTTCTACCTGGGCTACTCACCAGCCTTCGAGGACAATCATCTGTTAAACCTTTTTTCATGAATGGCTATGTGTTAATCTGATACAATTTCATGTGCCACTCGTTACTGTATGAACAAACAACACGAGTTTGGCTTAAAAAATTAGATAAAAAGAGCATATGTGAACAGTAGGGGGGGTAGGGGCTTTTTTGTTAATAGCTGCTCAAGAAATGAATTTATGGCTCAAAAATATCTATGTTTCTGCTCGGATAAATTTGCACTGGGCAGGCTTGTGAACACTGTAGATCACCCCTTCTTCGTCTGTCTTTTGAAAGAAATGGATATGGGCCTACTTGGGCCAAGCTAATTAAATGCTAATAGCAAGACAGCTCGCGGCAGTATATGGAGTCCATTGGGGCAGGCCCATTTATATCAACCTCTGTGCTTAAGCTACTACTTAGCCCAGTGCAAATTTATCCGGGCAGAATAAATAGATATTTTTGGGCCATAAATTCATTTCTTGAGCAGCCAGCAGTCACACAGACACCTTTCCACATCTAAGCTACAGTTACTTCCCCACAAAAACATCCATTAACTTGAGAACAATCTTCTTAATAAATTATTATGCCGATGAGACACAACGCATTCGTATCATGATTTGGTGCCAGTTGATCGAGCAAAAGGAACATGTGGGGTGCCATAAATTGATTTACGAGACATCAAAAAGTCAATTTGGCTCAAGAAATCTCTCTTATTCCCGGGAAGAGCAGCCTTTGCAAACAGTAGGGGAAGTGGGGGTGCCGGCAGTGCATGAAGGGGGCTTTGATATCGACAAGATGGGGGGGGTCCACATTGATTCGGCTGATAGATTGCATCGAGGCCGTCTGATTTTTTGCATTTAATTGAGGATTGCTGAAACAGAGAAGGCGAAGACTGTGCCGTCAAATTGGATGTTCTACACGAGAAACCAGAAGAGATTGCAGAAAATCTCTTCATGTGCGGCGCAAACCAGATCATTCCGTGAAGGGCCCTCTTACAGCTTTCCATGTACAGCTCGTGTGTCCCATCACTGCCCATGATGTCAAAATTCGTTGCATTTGACTTTTCACCACTCCCCTTTTTTAAGCTTTCCATCTGCAGGAATCGGAATTGTGCGCAACTGGGTGTGGGAGTGGACAAATCAATCAATGCCACCAGATTTCCTCAATTGTTCTTGGCTGAGACAACTATTTATCAGACACGGATTCCCGATTCGAAGGGTTTTAATGGATAGTTTTGACTGTTTTTTAAAGTATATCTTGTTCATATATATATATATATATATATATATATATATATATATATATATATATATATATATATATATTATTTCTTTTTATTTTTTTAAAATTATTTTTGAAACTCCGCGACAAAGAAAACCTCCTTGGTCAAGGGTGTTTTGCACGAGAGGGCACTCCGATTTAGGTGAGATTAGAATCTCGCATATCAAGCAGTATTGTTTTCTTTTTAATTTGTAAGATCACGTCTGATATTCACAATAATCTAACATTATCTTGAACCCCACTATTAGAGATGATCTTACGTTGTTAAGCTTTGTTTTTTGTTTTTTGAAATATCTCCCGACAGGTATTATATATTTAAATTAATGGATCCTCTAATAAACCCAATAAATTTAGTTTGTTTTTTTAACTTCTCTTGAAGTATATGTGTATAAAACTAGCATGTTCATCCATTTGTTCTAGTTCAAATAAAAAATAAATATATCCATATCACACCTATGATTCCAAATATTATAGCTTTGAACACGTCCAATGAAAATATACTTTTATAAATGACATGTCGCCTTCCTAGCAGTATGAGTTTCAAGCCAAAACAGGGGCTAAAATATTTATTTTATCTTAAATTAACTATTTTACTATTATTGGGTCGTATATAAAAAAATAAGCTTAAAAAAGAGAGTAGAAATAATGGAATCTTGTAACAGTAATTTTGTTATCTATACCATTCCTTTGATTAGTATCATGATCCACTGCTGTAATAGCAGAATGATTTCAGCCACTTCGTCATATCATGCCATCCTCGCAGTAAAAAAAAAAAAAACTGCAGAGGAATTCTATCACTTGGAAGGAAAAGTCATATCGGTAGATGAAGTTGGCTGAATCTGCCCACCAACTCTGCTCACACAGCACTGTAAGATGAAAAACACCATTAGAATCCGAGCAGAAGATTGAAAACATCATTAAGGGATCGCCGATTTGTATAAAACTTTGATCAAATGGATCCCATTTGTGATGAGGATTTTGGTCAGATTAATGACGTTTTTCACCCATGTACCAGAAATTCAGCTGCTTTAAACAACAGAATCATTTATCTGTCAGATTGGCTGCTCTCCTAGCATGATCAAAGAACTAATTAGGAGTGCTTCGATTTGTCAATCCACGAGGACACACGGAAATCCTAGGGAGCATAAAAGTCTCCCATGGCAACATCAACATTATTTGTTTTTGAATGCTGCAGCATGTCAAAGCACGTGTCATGACAAAGTTTTCTTCCGTCAAACCGGATTAGTGTCTGTAATTGTTTTTAAAAATATTTTTAATATCATGCTTCCCGTTGAAACTGCTTTACCGTCGGCGTTAGATGTAACTTCATTCGCGGAACGGAAGCCATTTTCAAACAGCAAAAATAGGTCCATGTATAGACATGGCTGCTTCTTCAAGAAATCCCAATATCATGCCTTCCCATCTCACTAAATTTGAAGAATGATTGTCACTCTCATAACCGCTTCAGTTTTAATTATTTAGTATGTTGACCTCAAAATTTCGAATTTAAATTATTAAAAAGTGACAATGAGGTTGAGAATTTGTTTTATTTTTGTGTGTCAGAAAGCCTTTTGTTTTAAAAAATAATTTGCTTCAAATTTTTTTAATTATTTTGATGTGTTGATATCAGAAATAAAAAAAATATTATTTTAATATATTTTTTTTAAAAAATAAAAATTAACCGCTATTACGCTACCAAAAAGCTTTAATAATTAACAATTCTCGCAGCTTCATTTTTAATTTTATTTTTTATCATTTTAGAATAGGGCCCCACTTGGATATAATGTCTTTCTATATATAGGATAGGAACGGCTACGGTCTTAGTTGGCTAATAGTGGGAGCGAGCTAGTAATTGCTATCTTGATTTCACTTAAAATTGCAGCATTTTAACTGGTTTTAGTTGTGTGATGATGTTCTTATCCCATCATCTCCCTTTAATTCCCAATCTACGCACATATCAATGCGCAAATCATATAAGAAAAGGCCAATATATATATATATATATATATATATATATATATATATATATATATATATATATATCAGGGATAGAAATTGACACAAAAACACATGAAATATACAGTACTAGACAGTTTGCCCGCGCGTTGCCGCGGGCATTCCTGTGTATATAATTTAACACAAATAATTCTATAACAATAAACTTCTAATAAATAATCAAGTCAAAGTTATAGACCAGGAAACAGCATATATAGATTTTTAATAAGGAGAAGATTACACAATAGCAGATATTGCAGGCATAGCATATTCTCTTCAGTTTAATACAAATCGTCAACAACAGGTACAACCCATGTCTATATTTGTAGAAATTTTAACAAATATTGCATGAAAAACAAAGTGAGAAGCACAAAAACTGTAATTTGGGCATCTGTTACATCAATTACAGAACTGGACATCTAAAAATACTGGCAAACCATCAACATTAAGTTCTGAACAAATCTTGAAGATTTTAACCTTAAGATCATGATCTATTTGTACAGATGAAAGAAAACTCCTAGCAGAGGAAATTTGTTGCTGGAGTTTCTCTTGCTCTGCCATGTAAGACTTGCGAAATTCCTTTGGATTTTTGTCAAATCGAGCTCTTTCTTCTACAATTTTAACTCTGAGCTCTGCATCCCTAACAGTCCCTACCTGTGCGTGCATTCCAAATCTATCCAGAAGCTGTGGCCTTAGCTCTCCCTCTTCAGGATTGCCAGAACCAATCAAAATAAATCGTGCAGGATGTAAAATCAAAATACCCTCTCTCTCCACTGTGTTCCACCCTGATGCAGCAGAATCTAAAAGAGCATCCACCAAGTGGTCATCCAAGAGATTAACTTCATCAACATAAAGAATGCCTCTGTTAGCTTTAGCAAGAAGACCAGGCTCAAATGCCTTTACACCCTCGGTGAGAGCCTTTTCAATGTCAATTGTCCCACACACCCTATCCTCTGTAGCTCCCAGTGGCAAGTCAACCATGTTAATTTTGGTCAGGACAACAGTGAGATCCTCCCCTTTCACAACGCTCTCCCTGACTTCAATACCCATCGACTCCGGATCTTCTGGATCTGAGTTATAGGGGTCACCAGAGACCACCTTAATTTCAGGAAGTAAATCGACCAGGGACCTAACAGTGGTGGACTTTCCGGTCCCTCTATCACCCATGATCATGACACCTCCAATCTTGGGATCAATGACATTTAGCAAAAGGCACAACTTCATCTCATCTTGCCCCTACTATAGCAGCAAAAGGATATACTGGTCTCTGGCTTTCCTTAGCAGCAGCCTTCTGGGCCTATAAAATTGAAAGTCCAGCAATTCATATAACCTAGCAAAGCGCATTCTCTTTAACACAATGATTCTATAGGTATAATTTTCTTCCTTCCACAAAGTCTTTGAAAGATGCATAGACAATAATTAATTGACAAAATTTAAGCTTTCAAAATAAACATCTCAACTAAACCAAGTTCTCAAATCTTATTCAAACACCACATAACTCTTAAAAATGAACAACAGTCAACTAAAGCAATCAAATTTTGATCTCCATATAGCATATGGAGGCAACAATTAAACTGAAAGCAAAGAGAGAACGAAAGAAAACCTTACCTTCTCAACAAAGCCAATGTCAGTAGCAACACTGGCAACTGCAACATGAAACTGAGGCCTCCTTTTCTTACCCACAAGACCAGTCCCTCCATAATACTCCCTCCCAAAACTTAGCCCTGCAAAAACCCACCAGCTACCTCAACTAAAAACAGTAAAAAAAAACCCACAAGATGTGGAAACTAAACACAAATTATAGAAAAGAGGTGGGTCAATCTCAAATGCACATAAATCTTGAAATATCACAAATGATAGCAAAACTAATTTACCAATCTAAACTACTCAATTGAAAAGAAGATGAGAAAAGCTTATCAATAAGGTTTTTTTTCCTGTTTTTTCACATCTTTCATACCCAAAAAAAATCAACCCCGTACCGATAAATCCTAAAAAAGATCCAATCTTTCACCCTAAAAAATCACCCTCAAATAAACCCTAGTTCTCCCTCAAAACCCCACTAAAATTCTTTCTCAAAATCAAAAATTGAACCAGACCCATTTCAATTCTCCCATCAAGAACCGTAAAAACAACAAAATCAAGAAAAAAATTACATACCTATTCTTTTTGTATAGTTGATGGGCACAGTCAGGTTTTCTAGGCAATATTGATGAAGAAATTTGCAAGTCATGGAACACAAATTAACTAACCTCAATGAAGTCCCACAAAAATCAAGACGGCATTCTAGGCGGTCGTTTATAAAAGGACCACCTCACCAGCTCCCTAGCTTTCTCTGGTGTTTGCGGCAGCAAAATTCTAACAACCTCCTCCACCGTCGTTACCTTCAGCACCTCCATGCTCCCCGCGTCCTTCTCTTCCAAACAAACCCCGGCACATCCTAGACCCACGCGCAGAAAAACCAAGCAGAGAATGAAGAGGAAAAAACGAAGAGAAAAGATGAAATGGGCGCAGAGAGAATGAAGAGAAAAAAAGGGCGCAGAGAGAATGAAGAGAAAAAACCGAAGCAGCCCCTCCAAACAAAACCAAACAGGCGAGCTCATTAAGGGTATAAGCGTCCGAGCACTGCCACAATCCACAGTAAATATAGTCTATGTATACAGTGTAAAATCCCACACCTTTTATTTGTTTTGTAATATGTATGCATTTATTACCAAGTAAGGCGTGATGACAAAGAACTTATGATCCATACAGCGGGTCTCGGGTTTGAATTAGGACCTATATTTTTTATAAAAAAATAGGATAACCAGGATTTTATCAGAATCTACAAAATATATTTTTCAAAAAATAAATTGTATTTCACTCGTTCACCTGAATTCATAAAATACACTTTTAAAAATATAAGGTTTGCTAGCATCGAAAAGAAAAAATTTAACCCCTGGCTGCCGCTCGTAAGTAATTGTATGTCCCATGTTATTTTCTTTGTGGGAGGATTGATCATAACACGATTGAACTTCCAACTTACGTTATCTCGACAAAACTTTAAAGCAGTAGGTAAAAAAGTAGTCTTTCTATACGTGCAAATTTACTTTAAAAGAGAGCTAGCCCATCAAGAGAAGAGACGTTATACGGAGGCATATTCGTCGTCTTGAAATTAAATTGTGGAACCAACATCTGAATTCATTCCTTATTTTTTTAAAGATATATCAGATCGCTTTTAAAATTGTCAAAAATAAAATTGAGGATCACGTGTAAAATGATCCTTGGTTTATGCGTCTTGCCAAAAGGAACCAGAGGTTAAAATATGAACCTTAAAATTTACCGGTTTAAGTAAAAAAGAGCCGATCTGAGTCATGAAGGGAATCTTGGTAGTTTCATTTCTGTACTAGTTGGAGGAAAGCCAGCCAGGTGAGGGCGTCATCGAAACCATTCAGTTTCTTGGATTGTTTGCAGAGCTTAACAGAGCAGTTAGAGACCGAACTTGCAAGGCAAGGCTTGCCCAGGTGCCAAATCAGTACACTTTACTTCTTGTTTACGCTTTCTTGGACTTTAACGCTGCCTCCCCGTCATCCCGTGCTATCATGTGATTTGTTAACGTCATCTCCTAAAATTTTATTTTCTTTTAAATTATTTTTGAAACGTCTTTATATTTATAATTCAGTTTTTTACATTTAAAAATATAAAATTCGATCGTTTTAAAGATTGCAATAAGAATAAGAAAGAAATGAGAGATTTGTCTAGACATTTTGGAATTCTTTTTGCCTCAAATAAAAAAAAATATCAATTAAATCAAATAAAAAAAACATGTGCATTGTCATACAAAATATCATGACCACACACTGTAATAAAAAATCTTCAATTCAGTAACCTAGTTCGACGGCCAATATTTTCTGACCAGGTTAAGATCCTCATGCAATTTCTTTTCCGGGACCAGCTAAAACTGTGGGTCAAAATGCATAGTATTTTAATTTTTACACTTCGAAAACCTATTTTTTTAAAAAAAAAAAAAACCAATAAAATTGACGAAGTGGGAACAGAGTCAAGTCCAATAGCAAAGCAAAATAACATTTGCCAGGTCTTTTTGGTTTTTAACCAATCATTTAAGGGGATGTTTAGAAATGTGTTTAAGAACGTTTTGAAAAGAAAAAATATATATTTTTAATTTAAATATAAATCATTTTGATTTCAAAAATAAATTTTAAAAAATAAAAAAATATTATTTAAATATATTTTTAAATAAAAAATATTTTTAAAAATAACATAAACTAAACCGGCAAATCAGCATGTTTCATCACGCTATACGAAGACATGCCTCGAGTGTCTCACGGAGAGTTTATAGAATTAGAATTATGTTATTTAAAAAACATATTTTTAAAAAACATATGCGACGCCGTTGAATAGAATAAGAGAAATCCAGTGCTGCTCGCATGGTTTCCAAAATTTGAATGCAGTTTTGAATTTAGCGCCAGAAAGCAGAGACCCTGGGGGGGGGGGGGGTTACGAATCAGCACCTATCAGCCATATGTTTTTTTTTCCACTATGATAGATTAAATAATTAACTCACGGGGTATTTGCTAGATATCACTTGGAAAAAACATCTCGAACTAGGCGTGATAAAATCACTTGCCCTCGCGGGTTTTTATTTTTTTTTGTTTCTCGGACCATGAACTGAGAAATTAGAAAAATATTTTTTTTAGTGAAAATGAATTTAATAAAACCAAAGGGATAAAAAAGAAGGACTAATTCAAACTTTTCTCGCCAAGTATGAAATTGCCCCTGATCTCTGTCTCTTTTTTTTTTTAATTTGATTCTTGTTAATCGTATCTTTTCTTGATAAATAGTAAGCAATTAAGTAGCAAGCTGGACTTATAAAAACTTAATCGAGATAAAAAAAAAGTTTTAGAGGACTAAATGAAAACATACGTGTAGTACTAAATGAGAATACAGATGCATTATTTCTTGATACAAAGTATCGTAAACAAGGACCACCGAGGGGTCACTCACTTTCAAATGGGATGGATAACCTCCACTTGGTTGATGTCCATTCTTGTTAATGTAAACATATTTATATTATAGAATTAAAATTATTCTTATAAATTTTAATTTAATTTTTTATTTCAAAATGATAGTTCTTGAATGTTTTTTATGTTAAAAAAATAAAAAATATATATATTATTTCAGCAAGAGGACTACATCGTGTGGCGTCACAGAGAGTGGTTTTTATTGTTAATTGTGTATTACTACTTTTTTGCAGATGACATGCACAGCCAGTCGGTGAGCAGAGACAACGGAGCAACCGGCGAACGTGTTATCTGACAGTCTTGCACGTTACAGACAGACAGAGATGGGACCGCTGTCGCATGGGTCAGTGACAGCATATAATTTGAGTTGACATTAGTTCTACATTCGACAGGTGTCGAAGTTTAAGCGAATTCAAAACCTCGTTCTAGCTGTAACGGAGCGGCCATATAACACGGTCGTAATCACGGCGCCGTTTCATGCCCCTCCCATTTTAAATACATCTACGTGAGATCACATGCCTCAATCTATTCACTTTACGGCACTATTCCGTGGTATTATGGAAAGCATGATCTAACTCCGACGTTATGAGAAAGTACGGGGACAAATACAGAAAAAAATCTCTCGTGCGGGCTGCCCTGTCAAAATTGATATTATTTTCATTCTTCGAATCATTCTTCTGTATTCAGATCAGATTTTGAGCATTTATTTCAACCAAAATACATATCAAGATGAGCTTTTATCTATGCTTATTTATTTATTTTTCTTTGAATTATTTTTTAATTGTTTAAATATGTCAAAAATAAATTTAAATATATTTTTAAATAGAATTAAAAAAAACAATCGTTATAGTAAACACAAAGTATCCAAAAATATAACTAAACGGTACAACTTGAAATTGAATGATGAATTTAAGGACAACCTTACTAGGTTTCAGAACGTATTATAAAGTTTTTCATGTACCTTGCTCTCCAGATGGAATTCAATGGTTTCTATGGTCATCTTTTTAAAAATAAATTTAAATATCTAATAATTGTATTGATGTCAAGTGATAACACAAAATATCGTATCTTAACATTATATATATATATATATATATATATATATCATGAGAATTATCCTAGATATATATACGATCTAAATTTCAAAATCTGAAATGATTTTTATAAAATACTGAAAACAAACCAAGAACAAATTAAAAAAGAAAAGAAAAATGAGAAGATTGAGGATAGCTGCGGAACCTCACAAGTTTACAATATTTTTTTTTGATATTCCACTTATTTTTAGAAATTCTTAAGGAAGTGTATAGTGCTGTGGCCATTCCGGATCTGTCACCGATCAAAACCGACTATACATCATATAAATTCGCTGCCAACTCAAGATTAGTTAGGTGTTTTTGGCGTAATCATCGATTAATTTGGCCTTGATTGGGATCCGATCATAGAAACACATCATGAGGTTGAAACTGGGAGATCAAGTGGTTATAAGCGAGTGTAAGGATCAAAGATCCACACCGAGAATTACGAGGGTACCGGTGAGAAAAAGTTACGCTGAGGATCGGCATGTAGTCGTCACGTGTGGACGTCATAATAATAGGCGGCAAATCTCACCTTACTAACCAAGCCATCTCCCACCGAAAAAAGGAACCTCCAAGGACTGCCCTTGCCCTTGCCCTTCGTCTAGAATCAATCAACCTTGTATTCCTATCGAGTCGAATGCAAGCAAAGCACCTTTAAAGTGCATACATGCTGTCCTAGCTGGACTATTGAACCACCATGATTGGAGATCAAGTGACACGTAGCATCAATTATTAAGCTCTGAAATTCGGTTTCGTGATACGTGTACCTGTTTGGTACTGTAGTTGAGGATGTTCTTAAAAATAACCCTTAATAAAAAATATTGTATTTATTTTTAATGTCAATTACAAGAAAACCTCGTGTTTCTTTAATAAAAATACAACTTGAAAAAACACTTTATAAAACATAAGCTACAAAAATATCAGCCAGGAACTGGACTGGTGCTTTTATTTTTGAAAGTGAGTGAGAGCGAAGGGGACATGGTTTTGATACTGTAAAAAAAAAAATAGTATAATATTAAAAATAGAAAAAATAAATGAAATTGGGAAGTATAAATTGGCGTGCTTGGCACTTGCAAGAAGCAAAAGTAGCTAAGTGAGAGAGAAGAGAGAGGGGGAAAAACAAAACAAAACAAAACAAACTCTCTGGAGCCAGAGCCGGTGCAAGAGAGAAAGAAACAAGGCCACACGTTGGAGTTTGGAGGTCTTAATGTCGATTGGATCGAAATAAGAGAGAGTTTTAAAGAATCTATCTTCTGGGTTTTTCTCCTAGCTACGGATTCTGTCTTGCTGGGTGTTAGAGTGTCTCGTCGTTTATTGAGTCTTTTTAAAGGGAAAAGTGAAAACACTGTTTGAAAAAAGGAAGAGAAGGCCTTTCTTCGGCTCTGTTTTCTGTTGCTGTTAGAAAGAAAGAAACCTGCAAAAATGGAGTGGAGTGCTTGTTTAGATGAATACGAGAAGCTTGTAATAAGGATGACCACTCCCAGGTTAGTTTCTCTTAAAACCTTCACCAGTTTGCCTTTCCCAACTTTTGATTTTTTTAAAAAAAAGCTTTTCTTGAGTTGCTGTTCTTAACTTCTTGTCTGAGTTTCATTGTTAGCCCTGCCAGTTATAAAATAAACCATCTGTGTGCTCATATTTATTTTTGCTTGGCATCAAAATCTTTATTTTCCATTTCCTCCCCTGAAACCAGTCGCCAACCTCACATCACACACGGTCTGATTTCAAACCTCCCCTTTAAATCTTTTCCTTTTTTATACCAATTTAAAGTAATTTTGAAGACTTTCGTAATTTTTATACAATTATTTGGCTTTGTCATGTGATTTTGATGCCTCTGGGACTTTAAAACCTCCTTTACCAGACCTTTCCAGTAATTCCTTAGCTTTGAAATTTAAACTCACCTGTGAAACGCAATTCCTCCCTGACATGGACCTTCCTGTGTTCGCAGGGTAGTCATCGACAATGCTGTTTGCCCCAAAGCGACGGTTGTCAAGGTAATTTTCTACGAAACCCTCATGGCCACTCAAAAGCACTAACCAGTCTTCTTTTAAGTGCTTCAAAAAATTGACTAATCATCCGGGATCCTTTTGTTTTGCTATACAGGTGGATAGTGCCAGAAAACATGGAATTTTACTCGAAGCTGTTCAAGTCCTCACGGATCTGAACCTTTCTATAAAGAAGGCTTACATTTCT
Source organism: Salix purpurea (assembly GCA_027405865.1). Classification (NCBI taxonomy): domain Eukaryota; kingdom Viridiplantae; phylum Streptophyta; class Magnoliopsida; order Malpighiales; family Salicaceae; genus Salix; species Salix purpurea. The sequence goes on along the minus strand of JAOWLH010000026.1, from coordinate 3,453,302 downwards.
TCTGATGGACGGTGGTTCATGGACGGTAAGCTTTTTGTGACACCACCACCTTCTTTTTTTGATTTTACAATTTGTTGCTAACGTATGCCTGGATACATGCGCACGCTAAGTTCTCTTTTAATTTATTTTAACTTTTAAATTACGTTTTGCAGTTTTTCACGTTACTGATCTCAAGGGAAATAAGATAACTGATAAGAGCGTTATTAACTACATTGAGCAGGTAATTTGATATCCTTAAATTCACAGTTAATTAACAATTAAATGATGGAAGTTAGAGGTAACTGAAGTGTGTTTCATGTTTTTGTATTTTAACAGTCTCTTGTCACCATTCATTATGGGAGAACAACCGGTTCCAATGATTTAACAGCATTAGAACTAACTGGTACCGACCGGGTCGGGCTTCTCTCGGAGGTTTTTGCTGTGCTAGCTGACTTGCAATGCAACGTGGTCGATGCTAAAGTTTGGACTCACAATGGCCGGATTGCGTCGCTATTGTTCGTCAAGGATTGCAATTCAGGGTCGCCAATTGAGGATACACAGCAGATTGATAGAATAGAGGCACGTTTAAGGAATGTTCTCAAGGGAGATAATGATATCAGGAGCGCGAAAACTATGGTTTCAATGGCGGTCACACACACAGAGAGAAGGCTGCATCAGATGATGTTTGCTGATAGGGACTATGAGAGAAAGCCTATTTTGCAGCCCAGTGGTGATTCTCCTGTAGTGACAGTGCAAAACTGGGTGGAGAGAGACTATTCGGTTGTGAATGTTCAGTGCAAGGACAGAACGAAGCTTTTGTTTGATGTTCTTTGCACGTTGACTGACATGGAATATACTGTGTTCCATGCCACTATCAAAACATCTGGAGACAGAGCATACCAGGTATGGAACAGTTATCTATGTATAATTTGTTAAGCCTGATTGTCTGTTTTTGGTTTACTGAATCCATTCACATTTTTATTTTTCAGGAGTTCTATATCAGGCACGCAGATGGAACCCCAATTAGCTCAGAGCCAGAGAGGCAACGCGTAATTCAGTGCCTACAAGCTGCGGTCGAGAGAAGAGCTTCTGAGGTGATTGTTCTATTCCATTCTATAGTGAGCTTTTCCATCGTGATTATGCTCTTGTTAGGCCAATATTACAAGTGTTCGTTTGTGAGAACCTTTTTTTTTTCTTATGTGGACAGGGTGTGAGACTAGAACTATGTACACTAGATAGGCAGGGCCTTCTAGCCGATGTGACGAGAACATTTAGAGAGAATGGTCTTAACGTGACAAGGGCTGAGGTTTCCACAACAAGAGACATGGCTCTAAATGTGTTCTATGTAACAGATGCAGTTGGTAACGCGGCAGATCCTAAGCTAATCGAATCGGTTCGACAAAAAATTGGGTTGAGCAGTTTAAAAGTGAAGGAATTGCCACGATTGGATTACCATCAAGAGGCAGAAAAGGAAGATCAAACAGCAGGGGTCGCCGGGACAGTACTGTTATCACTTGGAAGCCTGGTGAAATGGAATTTATACCATTTGGGATTGATCAGATCATACTCTTAAAGCTGGAACATAAAAGACAATTCGGTGTTCGGCAAGGGATTTCAATTGTTCACTGCTCTTAATTTCGCTGCTGCTGGCATATTCTTTGCTTGAGGTTTGGGCTTGCGTTGCTCTGTACATGTGGGAAAAAAAGGTGGAGGAGGGATTTGGTGATGGTAGATTTAGTTATAGTTGGGGGTTTGGTTGGATTGATTGAATGGATGGAGACACAGATTAGAGGCTGCTCCACCATTACTATTATTTTTTAGGGAATATGCTTTGTTTGAAGGGAAACATTTGAATTTGAAGAACAGATGGAAAGTGGAGGGTGTTCGGTAGATTGAAAGAAAATAGAGGTTTGCTGATGAGAAGATTAGGTAGATAGAAAATCAATGGCTTCGTATGCCGCTCACAGTTGTACATATAAAAACCCTTTAATATATTAGTTTTAATAGTTGACTTGATTTATTCTTTATCCCATAGTCTTATTTAAAATCTCGTGCATAGTATCTGGTCCTGCAATTATGCATTAAAAGTATCCACTGCTTCTAGATGCCCTTTTAAAAATCTCTGATTACAAACCTACAGGGATATTTAGGTGCAAGTTGTTGGCCATTTTACAACTTGCCTCGATTCATGACTCTATCTCGATTGGGGATGGAAGTTGGAAAAATAAATAAAAGTTGATAGCATCAAGTAAAGAATTATGTGATTGTTATCGTTCAATGAGAGCCTTTGGAATATTTATTACAAGGATCATTGAGTATTGAACTGCGTTGGCTGGGACATATATTTTTTTAAAAAAATATATAAAATAATTAAAAAAATAGGAAAAAATATTGTTTTAGCTGGCTCTGGTTCGAGGATGGTGCACCGTCAGCTTGATCTGGATAATGCTTTTTTTAATGGAGCACCAGAAGAAAAGGTTTTCATCTGGTTTTTACTTTTTTCATGTTTGCAGGCCGAACAGGTACTTTTATGGTCTAAAAAATCACCGAGTGCTTGGTTTTCTCGCCTCGATACTTTTCTTTTGGGACAAGGTTTCACCGGCTCTAATATCGATGCTTCTCTCTTTGTTTACTGTTTGCATGCTATCGTTACTTGCGTGCTAGAGCATCTCCATGGTAAAAGAAGTATTTAGAAAATTTAAATTAACAATATTACTCGTGTATAAATGTATTATTTTTTATATTTATATTTTAATGAAAAAAAGTTATTTAGAGAATATATAATATTAATATAATACAAGTACCATCAAAACAATTTTTTATATACAAATATATGAAATAATTTTTTATTTTTTTGATCAAACATGTAGGAATAGATCTATTCTTGCCGCTATGAAAATAAAAAAATGAAAGCTATATATTTTTATTTTTACCCTTTTAACTTCTTCTTTTTTAAACTTTCCCAGAGTAGCTCTCGGTCTCTATCTCCTTGATGTAGAGGTTATCGACACTTTTGATGGGTCGATTCTTTCTCAACATGATTATGCTAGCAGGAAAAAACAAGCAAGAGCACCTGTACATCTGCTCAGACTCCTCTTGCTTCCACTATCAAGATTTCTAGGTACTTTGCAACCGGATGACACATTGTATCGCTAGCTAGTTGAAGCTTTTCAGATCTGATTATTCTTACCAGACCAAATTTGTCCTATATATGCACTACTAAACAAATGCTATCCGTTCATGCATGCTTCATGGAGGCAGTCGAGAGAATTTTGTGATATGTGCACGATAACTTAGTTGATTAGGTTACTAATTTCTTCACTAAACAGCAGTACTCTTGTAATAGTTTGATCTATTCATGAAACACAAACTAGATGGAGGAGGGGGTTAGGAAACAAAGTCCACATCTAACTCCTAGTTCTGCTACAACCACTATATCTCCGGCTGGATAGCAGCAGACATTGATTACAAGGTTTGCCAAAGTAATTCTTTTAATAGGCTCTAGACTTATTATAATTTTTTGACGCCATATGAAACCAACAAGATTGTGATTGAATATTATAAGTCCCATCCTCGCCATAATATTTTATTCTGCAAATTGCAGAGGCAAAGTAGTCAAAGAAGGAAATGGAAGTGTTTAAAAAGAGAGTGCAAGACGGCCAGTTGTCTTCACAATGTTTTCCATCTGTCGAAGCCAGACAACACGACTACCGACATTTAGTCGATCCCCTCTTCATAATATAATTGAAATTTAATATAAGGTTTCTCTCTATCTGATTCTTTATGGTATATCTCTATAAGATGCTTTTTCAAGTGTCTTACCAGTTCAATGACTATCTTGTTTGAACATAGACGGTCTTTATTTACTTATTAGTTAATCGCATAATGGAATTAACTAATTATAACTGTACATTGCATAATCTAAGCTACCCTGACAGGTAAAAACAAAACTTATTTTTATAAATCATATAGTAGATAATCTAGTGTTAAGAGTTTGAGACTACCAAGTTTATATTTCTTTGATCTTAAGTTTGAGTTTTGTAATTACTAATATGGTGGTTACTGAAGGCTTATATAGTCGTTAACTTCGAAGCTCATAGAATTAGTTGAGGTGCACGCAAGCTGACCCGAATAACCACTTCGTAAGATGATAAATATAATGAACGCTTGATTGATTTGCCTCATAAGAAATCACTTCAATGGGTGATTTAGTATTAAAAGTTTGAGACTAATAAGTTTGTTCTCCTATGGTCTCAGGTTCGAGTCTTGTAGTTATTAATATGATGATCATTGGAGAATTACATCATCATTAACTTTGAAGCTCGTAGAATTAATCGAGATATATACAAACTAATTCAAATTACAATGTTAATAAAAAAAAAACTTATATATATATATATAGATTAGATAGAGAGAGAGAGAGAATAACAAGTCTTGCTCATGCCCTATGTCGTCAGCTGATAAATATAACGAACGCTTGATTGAGCTGCCTCACAAGACATCACTCCAATGCTAGCAAGTCCACATCCATCAACTAAAACTCAGCCGCCTGATTTATATCTATCAACTCATGAGGAATCACTTATGTACCCATACTAGCTAGCTATACATTTTATTTATTTATTATTATTATTTTATTTTTTATCGTCAACGAATCCATCACATGACAGTTATTATAGTTAATCAACTGTAATCGTAAACTAAGGTCTGGCCAGGGTAATGACAATCGTAAACTAAGGTCTGTCAGCCCTACGCAATAGTCATCATTAGTATTTTAGCATATTTTTTTAAAACATATCGGGGAAATAACCTATTTAAATAAATAGTGAAATAACATAAAATTTATATATTATAAATGAAAATATAATAGCTTGTCGCTATTTTTAATTAAGAGTTTTTTTTAAAAAAAATTGGCATAAAAAACATAGATAAAAAAAATCTTGTACACTTTTAGGATTCAATTATAATATTATTGGAACCATAAGAAAATAGTAACTAGATAAATTAATTGACACAGATGAAAGTCATTAGCAATGATATAAGTGGCTACACTTGTCATCTAAAAATAGAGGGTGATCAACCAGTCTATGACATTAAGGGTTGTTTGACATTGTATTTTAAAAATATTTTTGAAAAAAAATGAATTTTATTTTTTAAAAAAAATATTTGAATGTGTTAATGTTAAAAATGATTTTTAAAAAATAAAAATAAAATATTATTTTGATGCATTTATAAACAAAAAATAATTTCAAAAGCAACTATAACGACACTTCTAAACAGTCACCAAGTATGATTTTACTTCGATCATTGTTTATGATTTTTTCCGTAACATTGAATTCATTTTATTGAGATCTTCCTAATTATATTGGTGTTGTCATCATCTAAACTTCAGTGTATTTTTATGTCTTTTTCTTTTTTTCTCTCCGAATATTTTTTTCATAATGTGCAATTAATGCATGGGAGGGGAGTTTGAGTTTTTCTTTCTTTCCTAATCTCAATGATGATGAAAATATTTTTTTAATAAATACATCATATAATAAATTTGAATTTTTAATACTACAAAAGTTCCAAAAAAATGAACTTAATGTGACGCCATTGAATAATAAGAAAATACCCTAATTATCGAAAATGAAAGACCTCAAGAGTAATTAATTCTGAGAAAACTGGATGTAAACACGACTATTTTGAGATCCTCACCTAGAATGCTAGTAGTTCTAGGTGGAGCTACTACCTAGCTTGTGGTTTACGTGAGGAAGATAGGAAAGGTCGTTTTCCTGCTACTTTCAAGGATGAAGTTTTTTTTATTTAGAATTATATTAAAATAATATTTTTTTATTTTAAAAAAAATATATTTAATATTAGTACATATCTAAAAATACTAAATCTTTTTAATTTTTTTTTCAGAAATACTTTTTAACACAGTGTCAAAACGTACCTGTGTTTGACGGGTCAATCAGCTCTCAGTCACTCACTGCTAGGAATTAAAAAGAAGCTTCAGTGTGCAAGGCACGTGATTGCTTACACTTTAAAATCTTCTGTGGCTCAGCTTTTAATACATTTGTTAGTCTCTTGTCTCTGGCTCTGTGTACATGTCGTGGCCTAGCTTGGAGAAAAACTGAACTCCAAGGAGATGTTGCCTTGACCGGGTCCGGGGATCGAAAAAGCACACATGGCTCCCCTATTTTATACTTTTGAATTCTTTTATTAAAATATTATAATTAGTCTGTGGATTTTCTTCTTTTCTTGAATAGGCAGCAAGTAGTCCACATTTCATATTAGTAAAGGAAAACGACTTCGACTGGAGTTTTCAAATAGTTATGTATTTCTTTTTGTGTGTAAAAACTAAAAAGTGTTTTTTTAAATAATTTTTTTAAAATTGTGCTAGTATAAAAAAATGTGTTTGAGAGATAAATAAACTATTATTTTAATATATCCTTGAGCAAAAAATATTTAAAAAACAATAATTAATCGAATGTTTCGAGCTGTGACCGGACCGCCGTTTTAGCTATACCAATTCAGAAAAGAGAAAACTGGGCAGTGGTTTTGAAGTTAGAAACTTCGAATCCTTTAATAAGCTTCGAGAGGTCTTTTTCCTTCTTGGAAGAGAAACCAAGCAATCCTTTCAGCATCGGTCATTGGTTCGTGTCTTTGTAAACTCCAAGGTTGGTGTTTATAGAACAGAATTCTGGATCTACTGTACACAAATATTAGTTAAGTTCATCAATTATTTAGTTGGTCACTCCACACATATTGGATTCAATATAATTTTGTAATTTGTTTGGCAAACCACGCTTATAGGAAGAAAAAAAATAAAACGAAAAAGGAGTAGACTTTGTTGTCTCCAAATTAGATCATCAAAACAATTAGTTTTTGTATTAAATGATTTTATTTGATGATTTTTTTTATATCAAATGTTTATTTTACCTTGAAAGTCCTTGAAAAACATATCCAAGCTTGATAATATTTTTTGTTTCTTATTGATTTCGAGTTCTTGGATAGTTTTTTGAGTTTTTTAAGGTAATGAATAAGTCTTTTCTAGATGTTTTTGGATCAAAATAAATTGTAAAATAAGTTTTGGGGTAAAAAAAATTATTATTTTTTTATTTTTCATTTACCATAATGGTTGCAATATAAACAAAAAAAATATGATGTATCATTTAATCTATTATATGGTTAAAAATATTAGGGTGAATAATATGTTGCTTGCTCCAACTGAAATTACAAAAGAGCCCAAACATGTGGACCTTAACAGAATAGGCCTGGCAGATTGATCTGACAGCTAACATTTTTTTTTTAAAAAAAAAATAATACTTTTTTAATATTGTTTTTCAAAATCATTTATATTTAATAGTTAAATAACCAATGATAAACTATTGTTGGTTGTCCTATTAGCATTACCGATACTTATTGAAATTTAAAATTTCAATAACTTGCGCTACCTTCTGAAAGACCGCCTCGTTAGTTAAGTTTTTTATTCATTCAATTGTGCTTAAGTCAATTAAATTTTTCTTATGAATATTAAATAGAGTAGAAAACTCAAGACTCAAATAAAAAAACAATAAAATTGACAAAACAACAGTTATCCGATGTTAGCAGGCTGTAATAAGCCGATATACTTGAAAAAACCTAGTCTATAGAATATTTGAAATAATTTAAACTCTTTATTTTTATTAAACAAGGCGGTTGATGCGACCACATCTATTCTTTAAAAGCTGAGCGGTGCTACTCCTAGCAAACCTTGGAGATTTTAATTTTTAAAGGTTGCCCTCCGGGGAGCATAGCGACACCTTAATTTATTATTTTTTCTTGAAAATAAACTCCAGAGGTTGCGTTACTCAACCTGTCTAGTTTATTATATATTTTAATTGATTGCGCTGTTTAAGCCTTTAAGGTTGCCCTAATTTGTTTCTTAATTTTCGCGAGTTGTGTTGTTTTTTATTTTTATTTTTTAAAAATATTCTTAAAACATAGCTTTCAAACATGTATGACATTCCGATTGTACGGCCATATATCATTGGATGATGTCCAGAAAGCAGAGGCAATTACAATTATTGATAGTGGATTAGGGCAAGGCCAGCAGGAGTCACCCCACTAGGCAGCTACCTTACTTCATCAGCTAAATCATCTGCTACTTGTGCAACGCAGAGATTTTGAGCAGAATATATATAGCCAGATGATCCCAGCATCTGTTCCAGAATATTGCATGGTGATTTTTCCTAGTCAGCTCTTAAATCTTTGTCTTTACTTTCACAAAAGTTTCAAAAACATTTTTTTTTTAAAATAGAATTTTTGCATATTTTGATATATAAATGATTTTTAAAAAATACAAAATAATATTTTAATATTTTATCCCCGAAATATTTCTACAACGGCAACTCCAATATTTCTAAATTAACTTATTTCTCATTTAATTATTGTAACATTGATAAAAATAATTAAATGAGAAACCCGGTAGACATTTCTAATTTCTTCATTTAATACACTTTACTATTTCATGTTAAATAATAAATAGTATGCGAATACTTAAACCTAAATAAATAGAGCTTATACATTTTGAAAATTTTATTCATCCACATCATCATTCGAACGTATACTACGCCTAACGTAAGAGAATCTTGGAAACTCTCTTGTGCTTGTAGCCGGAATCTATCCAAATGCTTGCTTTTGGACGTTTGTAGTTGTAATGTGCTCATGCTTGTGCCGGTTAGATGTTCCAGCCTGTGATGTAAGAAGGTTTGTTATATTTTCAATGGAATGTTCCAAAACCGATGCTTTGTCGTCTGAATGAGACCTTAGAGAAGGAAGATCCTAACCGGCCATTAATTAGTTGAAATCATCGAATGACGACGCTACATGCAATAATTGGTTTCCCTCAACCCTAGCTTGTCGTCATATGGCACGTCACTTGGCCATGTAGGGACGGACTCGTATTGTCTCCTTGTAAAAAGGATCCAACATGGTCATCATCTCATGGAGCTATGTATATTTTCCGAGTTGAATTATTAACTTTGGTTATGCATGCTGGGGATTTCAAGTTGGCCTTGGATAAGTTGACCCCATGCATTCAATGCTTGAAAAAATGTATTAGATAAACATGATGAGAGCTGACAAACGAAATCTTTAATGATCTAAACAGAAAAAAAGAAACAAATCTCCAATGATCCATTATTCCCCAAAAAAATAAAAACAATAACGTTAAAAAAAAACACGCAAGATAGGTCGAAGTACTTGGTGATTTTCTTTGGAGGAGAAAGGAGCAAATTGAAATTTCAGGGAAGAACTGATTAGAGGAATCGTTACCCAAAAAGAGTTTTTTTTTTTTTAATATTTGTTTAACACAGACGAGAGCAGAAAATTCAAGGAAAGTGGTCGGGCATCGGGATCGCTGGCCTTAAGATAGATCCTGTAATTTTACTTAGCCCAACAATACGAAATGCTCAGCCCTCTAAAAGGCCCTGCATATGGGCCCATTCACTTCTTATAATATTGTATGGGCCGTCTAGATGTTAAATAATTTTATATTCCAGGACTGTGTCGGGAAATAGCTGTTAGCTTACTGTACTGGGCTGGATAATTTGCCTCTTGAGACCGAGAGTTTTGGAAGGGGCCGACAGGAACCCGACATAATTTTTCGCATCAAGGATGCTTGTCAACTGTTTGTCCGAATTTGGCATTCGAGGTATAATAAAACATGCAAATATATAAATTGGTGGAAATTTATATAATGAATCTGATTCATACGGATCAGATCAAGGTTTTTTTTTTTTTTTTTCTCAACTAACGACAAAACGAATTGATGGTAGGGTACACTGCCTATCATCATTAATCACCTTGATCGTAAGAAAAAAGTTTATTTTTTTATTTTGGCCTTCCGGACCTTAGCGTTAAAAACAATAGAAATGTATTTATTTGAGTAAGCTAACTATACACGATATATTATGTGCATTTTTAAATTATTAAAAAAGAAAATAATCTTAATTAATGTATAAATTAATATATCTTTAATTGTTGGAAAAAAATCTACTGTTTTTATTCACATAACCAATCTCTATACACGAAGTGAGCGAGGCTCTCTAAAATAGCTGTGGAGAAAAAAATAAAATAGTAGAATCACCATTTAGTTTTTTAAGGATATTAAAAACCGTAAATGATGTATTAGTTTTGGAGATTTAAGTAAGAGGTTGATTATGCCTAAGAAAATATATAAATCACCTTTATTATATAATTTCAAATGAAAAGTTATATTAGCTATGATAAACTTATTTAATGCATGTCATTAACTATCATAATATTTTCCAAGTTTATTTGCATGCTGTTTATTTTTTATTGATATTTTTCTAAATTAATTCCATACCCTAAATCATGAATCTCACAACTCCATGATCTTATTTTAGTTTTAGTTTTTATATAAGAAATCATGTTAGGCCTATCTAGTCTCTAAAACTAGAAAGACTTTATTGATTTGGGTATTGAATGTTTTTAATATAAAATGTCACTGGTTAAAACAATAAACTTGATGAAAAATTGTAAATGCATTTTTTAACTCAATTTAAGGTAAATAGTCATGTTATGTTCATGTCGATCCCTAAAACTAGGATAATCATTCTAACTAATTATTTAAAAAGCTTAAATAAAACTTGACAAAAAATCATTCATGCATTTAGAGCTTATTTTAAGTTTGAAAATTATTTTCTAGGTCTATGTCAGTTTCTAATACTAGGAGACTCGTTGACCAAATCATGAGAAAACAAGATTTATACAAATTTTACAACCTGGCAAATAGTCAATGAAAATTCACCGATGCATATGAGAAACTCATCTTTTGGCTTAAAACCATGTGTTAGGTTTACATAGACCTTTAAAAACAAGGAGACACACTGATATAACTACTTAAATTCATCATTTGATGTTAAGTAGACGAAAACTCATTAACATAGTTTTATTCTTTGTTTGAAATTGAAACATTTCTCACATATACATAGACAAAACACATGACAACATAATTTTATAAAATGAAACTAACATTAATGAAAAAGCCATCATAAATTAAAAAAAAAATGCATGAGTGAATAATATATTTTTTTTTTTTAAATGATTTTTTATAAGCACATGTATACGTAAAAAGAAAGAAGGCACAAATTTACAAAATAAAGCTAATATAAATGTTATTATAATACAAATAAAATAAAAAATCATGGATAAATAGTAACCATGCATAAATAATATAAGCATTTTTTTTAATAAAAAATTAGAGCAACTAGCAAGAGAAGGAGAAAATAGATCAATTCTTACCTAAAGGAAAGGGAAAGAGAGTTGATAAGGTTAATGCTAATGGTGGTGATAGTGTCAGAGAGTTTTTAATGATTTTTCTCCTTGGAATATAGTGAGAAAACTTGTTCTCTTTTTTATTCCCTCTCTCTCTCTCTCTCTCTCTTTTTCTTAGCTTGCACACAATCTATTTTTCTCAACCCGAACTCTATATTTTCTTCTCTCTCCCCTCAAGTTTCTTTCTCCTTTTTCAGGTTTTCTTTTCTTTTTCCCTTTTTTTCTCCATTCTAAGTATTCCTCCTCTATCATCTCCTAGTTTAAATCAACTTTAAAAAGTCTCTCTCTTTTTGTTGGCCTCCCTCTCTCTAATTTAAGATTTATTTTTCTTTTTTCTACATTCCTCTTCCCTCTTCGTTTTCTTTCTACTAGCTCACACAAACACCAATTTGCTTATATAAGGGTAGTTTTGGTTTTTTAAAAGGTCCTCCAAGTTTACTGTTTTATTTATTTATTTTCGTCATTGGATATATATATTTTTCCAGTCTTACAAAGAAAAACAAAACGATCTTTACCAAAAAAAAATGGCAAAAGAAAAAAATGAATCAGTTTTTGAGGGGGGGAAAATCTCCAGGGTCTATTTTTTTTAACAAACTTTAATTTGTTAAAAAAGTTTATTTTTTTTCCTTTTCGATTTATAGATTCAAATCCTCAATAGAGAGAATTATTAAAAAATTTAAAAATCCTTTATTAAATAGAAAACAATTAGCAGTCTGGTGGCATTAATTCCATTTTTAAAAGACAATAATTATGTTTCCATCTTCTTAGCGTCACAGTAAAAAAGATCTTTACCAGAAATAAAAATTGCAAAATAAATGAACCATAAAGCTTTGGATGAAGACCTCTACCGCCATGAATCAGTCTCCGAGGATGAGGAACCAAGCCATGCAGAAACAGCACGAAATGACTCTTGCCATGGACCAATGGATTTGATCAGTGCATGAATATCCCGCAAAAAAATAAAAATAAAAAAAACTCACGATATCTGATTTTCTACTCAGAAAAAAAAGAAAAGGAAAAAACCTTGAATCTCTCTCTCTCTCTCTCTCTCTCTCTCCATTTATTAAACCAGAGTCAGAACAATTTTTAATCAAGATCCAACCTAGATTGCAGCAACTCACTTGACTGATATTTCAACTTGTATTGACTATACTTCCAAGACAACAAGCATGTTTAAACATGTCAAAAATGTCAGTGAAATTAGGTTAGATTTGACCAACAATTGCCAGTGAATATTTTTCCAAAATTTGCGATTTTTTCAAGCCAATAACCCACCATTGGCACCTAAGAAAATTAAAAAAAAAATCATTTTTTAAAATTATCAAGCACACAAAGCAAAAAAAAAAAAGTTTTCTTTTTATCGAAAAAGATATTGATCTATGTTCCCTCTCCTTGAGATTCCTTTTTTTGACATGGACGTGCAATACAAGCACCACTAACTTCAAGTGGTAATTTCTTTATACCAGATTTGTAGATTTTTTTTTAATGTTAATTCAAGTTTTTTCTACCCCATTACATAAATTAATGCACGGGTTAGGTCTGATTGCCGACCAGTAATTAAAATATTAATATATAAGGCATGCAAAAACAAATTAAAAAATAAAGAGTTGTGGAAGCTAATATACATCGAGGTCATCACCCTATTTATTTAAATGCTTAAGCAATTTAATAATTAAGTGGTTCTTATCAAAAGTAAGTTAGTTTATATATTTTTCTTGTTTCTGATAACTAATAATCTAACCCTTGTTCAGAAAAGATACTTTTCAGTCTTGTTTGTGAATATTAAAGCTGTCGTTCATACCATTTTTTAAAAAAGGTCATATGTTGTGGTCCCGTGATAGAGGATTAAACTAATTTTATGATTTCCCTTCATTTTTACACACACACACACACACGATATATGTAGAAATACAGAAGTGTGGGTTTCACTTTAGAATTATGTTTTTTTTTTAATGATTTATTTTAGTTTTTTATAATTTATTTCGAATGATTTTATCCCCTTGATGATTAATTGCTGTTGATTTGTTAGACAGTAATGAGATTTAAAAGAGAGTGAGAGAGAAACCAAAGTAAGAAAAAAATGGGTGGTGTCATAGGCATTTCATGAAAAATACATTTAAATCTTTAATACCTTTACATAACACAATTCAGGTTCTTTTTTTAAAAAAAAAAAATTGACATAAAAATTTATTTGCATTATTTTTTGGTTTTTAATTAAAAGAGAGAGAGAGTTATTATATTCTCGGGATGAGAGAGAAAATCGTTGTTTAGGTCATTTTTAATCATCAAAATAGTTTTTTTTTTTTTTTCTACAGCTACATGTGATGAGATAGGTTTGATGATAATGTTTTAGAGCTTCATTATTGCTTGAAAAGATAGATCTAATTTAAGGAAGACAAATCTAACCCAATTTAATTTTGTGTTTTTTTAAGCTCTTTATGGGTTGATGGGTTGGTTTGTAGGTATTTTAAAGGTGTTAGCCAGATTTTTTTGGGGGTTGAGATGATATAAAATTGTGATTTTAGAGCAAAGAGGACATTGTCTTGATTTTATAGTTGTCGAAATTTAAGTTCATAGACAAAACATCCCCTTTCAATATGCGTGTCTATTAAATACCTTTTATTGCGTGATTAAGTATTTTGATTGAGACCTATTTCTTGATTTTTTCAATTTTAATTTTAGTGACTGTTAATATTTTTTTTATTCATTAACATGCATGGTTTTTGATTTTTTTGAGTAAATGTATGTATAAATTTTTTGATTTGCATTTATAATTTTTTTAAATATATATAAGAAAACTTGTGTATATAATTATTTTTCTAAGAAAAAACTTCAAACCCACAACAAATCATGGGTCAAATAACTAGTATGTGTATCTAAAATCAATAAATGACACAGAAACAATTAACCATTTCGCAAGAAAATGAAATAATGTGAGCACTAATTTTACCCAAAGGCTATAAGATTTTTAGAGCAGGCAATTGAAGAGTGGTGTTGTCTTCTTCTATTTCCCTTCTTCTTCTTCTTCTTCTTCTTCTTCTTCTTCTCAAGTCATGTGTGGAAGTATGAAACTAATTGGTAATAGTTAGCCCATATATAAAAAAAATAGTTTGATCTAAGTCTATTCCACATGGAGTTACTAGATAAATGACCCATGCATGCTCATCCAATGTCTGTTATATAGAGTAATTTGACTTAAAACTTGCTATTATTTAGGTAAAACATATATTTAATTTAAAAACAACAATGTTGAAGGGGATTATGTGTCATCTAAAGCAGAATCTAAAAAATAAAAAAGTTTAATTTTCAACAAATTTAATATTAAAGAATAAAATAAAATAAAAAACAGTGTAAAAAAATATCAATATTAACCTAGGTCAACTTCTTATACTTATAACTTGAGTCACGAGACGGGGATTACTAAACTTGAAAAAAATAATTTAAAAAAAAACAACTAAAAGAATAAGGACCAAACTAACATAAAAATAAAATGACGAGGAACAAATTGAAAAGTAAATTTGATTAAAAAAGGAATATAAAAAATAGAAACAATTAAAAAAAAACCAAACATTCAGAGATAAAATTAAAAAAAAATCAATTATAAAAGAATTCAAGACAAATAAAGTGTAATACAAAGTTTAAGAATAGCAATTGAAAAGCAATAAGGGAAAGACAATTAAAATTTAAGTGGCTTAGAAGAGAGAAAAGGAAATCATTGTTGACCCATACTCTAGTGCACACTAACAATTGTTTTTTATTTTTTAATATTTTATATCCTTAAAAATACTGAATTGCCCATAAGACTCCTAGCTAATTACAAAAAACTCGAATGAAATGATAAAAAAAATCTCATAAGGCAAGCCTACAAAAACTTGAGTTTAAGGTTAATTTAGCCTTTCCAATTCTCAAATTAAATTGAATCCGTATAAAATGCTCGTTAAATCAAGTTAAATAAATATTGCTTAAGGGTTATTTAATAATTTTACCATGGAAATAAAATGTGAGATGACTAAGATATCCCTAGATGAATTTGAGAATACCATATTATCCCCGAATCAAGTTAAAAGATTTTGTTTGACAAGATAAAATAATAATTTTATTGATAAGATGAATGGGTGCACGATGAATCGCTCATGTCTTCTAGCTTGCTTTTGTTTTAATAAAAAAATAAAGATAAAAATGAAGAGAGAGGGATAATGATAAAGAATGACGGTATGCTCCCTCCAAAGCTGCTAAGATTTGATTTTTTTTTTTATTATTATTAAACTAAGATTTGATCTTAAATTAAACTACCTATAAAAACAAAAAATAACCTTACACCAAAAATGTTTTGTTTCATTTTCGAAAATTAGAATATCACACACCCATAAAATAAAAGAAAGAAATTTCTAAATCATCTCTAGATAGAGTGGTAAAAACTATAGATTAAAAAATTTATTTCTCTTGTGATTTAAAGTTCGAGTCTTGTAGTTGCTAATATGATCATTAATTTTAGGACCCGTAGAATTAGTCAAAATACGTGTAAATTTAAAATTACATAAGAAGAAGAAAGTTTTGTTTATCATTCGATTTTCCTGTAGGATCCAGCAAAAACAACAAAGAAAAAAAAATCAATCTGCTCCCTCTCCATTCACTAGAATGCATGGCAAAACCATGAGAGCAGCTTTCATCATCAATCCTTTTCACAACTGCATCACCATGAAAGAGAATGAAAGCTATTCTGCACAGGCAAAGGAGAGTTTACGGATCCCTGTTCAGAACTTTGTAGAAAAAAAGAAGAAAAAATATGAAAATGGTCGAGGGATTATCTATCTATTCAGGCAGTGAGCTAGCACTGGACGGTCGCATTCATGTATTTTGGGGTTTTGCTTTTACCAGGCCCCATAAAAAAAAGGCCATGCTTGCCTTAAACCGATCTCCCTTTTCCCTTTTCCGGTCGGTTTGTTTTTTTTTTTCCGTTCAGGGACACCTCAATTTTCCTTGCCATTCACTCAAAAATTAAAGAAAAGAAAAAGAAACCTGCTAATAAAATGAATAAAAGAAGAGAGAAGAGAGTGATAATGGAAAACCCCTCCCACTTTCCACTTTATTTAATTTATTTATTTTCCCACCAGATTCCAATCGAAACATCAATATCTTTTATAATCTATCATAAAATACAAATCTACAATAATCATTACGCGCACACACCCACATATATACTCATCCAAGGCCAACTTTCTTTTTATTATTTAATATTTTCAAATTGCAAATTTTATTATTGTTTTTCGAATCATATTTCGGACAGGCTTTTGAAAGTTAGGGCCTAAATTAGCTCAACAACAACTAAAAACCAAAAAAAACTTTTCTATTATTTTTATGACAGAAAACATTTTCCAATCCAAACCACCCCACTAATTCAAAAATCAAAATTCACTTTCACAGCCTAAATCCAATCTTTCCTTCTCCTCTCATCACTCTCATCACTCCAAAAAAATAAAATAATAAGTATTTTAAAACCAATTTTTCTTTTCCTTGTGTTTTTCCCCCCTTAAAACCTCAGTTAAGCTCTGTTTCTGCTTAACTTGAGCTCTCTAATCTCAAAATTAAGCTAAAAAAAGATCAAGTTATTCTTTTCTCGCCTTCCCTTCTATCAAGATTAATTTCTCCTGTAAAAAGCTCTCTCTTGTATCTCATACTCAGCTTTCCTTTCATTTTCTGTTCCTTTCTGGGTTTTGGAGCTGGTTTTTTTCCTCTTAAAAAGGATGAGTTTCTCAGGTTTAGTTTTCAATAAGAATTTTAACTTTTTTAATATTTTGAGATGATTTGAGCTCAAAATCAAAATGAGTTTTTAGGAATAAATTCAAAGAACATTATTTTTCAAAAAAAAAATCTCTTTTAAAGGGTTTAAGCATGGAAACAACTGTGAGTAGTACTAGTGGTGGCGGGGGGGTTACAGTGGTGGCATCCGATGCCCCTTCAAATTACCAAATCGCTCCTAGGTCCGACAGCAACCAGAATTCAACAGCTGGATCCGCGCCACCTGCTCCGCCGCAAGCTCCACCTGCTCCGCTGCAAGCTCCACCAGCTCCGCCGCAAGCTCCACCAGCTCCGCCGCAAGCGCCATCTGCTCCGCTGCAAGCTCCACCTCCTCATACGCCGTCCGCGGGGGCGACTATGCCATTGAAGAAGAAGAGAGGGAGGCCTAGAAAGTATGGTCCAGACGGAAGTGTCACCATGGCTTTGTCTCCGAAGCCGATTTCTTCGGCGGCTCCTGCATCTTCTCCGGTGATTGACTTCTCAGTTGCGAAGCATAAGAAAATAAAGCCAGTGAGCAAGGCCAAGTATGAGCTGGAGAATTTAGGTAAGGAGCGGAGAAGCTTGTCAAATTTATCTATTCCCTTTTGAGCTAAAGTGTTTTTTGTGGTTAAAGTTTGAATCTTGGTGAGAAACTAGACATTTTTATAGGTAACCTTTTGAGATTAATTGGTTTTTGTGCTTGTTTTAGGTTTTAAGTTTGGATCTTTGATGCTTTTATCTGTTGTTTTTTGTGATGTCTGTTTCAATGTAGAGAAAGTCGGGTGGTTTTTAGTACAGGTTTTGTGAACGTGGGACCTGTGAAATGATGGTTCAGTGTTGAGATCTTGATATGTGTTTGAGTGTGTGTGGTGGGTTTAGAAAGAGAAAGAGGGTATGTGAGTTGGTGTGGTAATGAGGGAATCTTGTTATGAGGGTGTTATTTTGGCACTTATGAACCCTTTTTTGGGGAAGAGAATTTGTGGAAGGTACTGTTGTTGGGTACTTGCTAAAAGACCGATAAAGGTCTGCTGCCGTGTTATGATTTAAACAAAATTGGAATAGAGAGATGTCACCGATTTCCTTCCAAAAGAAGGGAGGAAGATTTTTTTAGTTTCCATGTTTTTCTGATATTTGTGGCTGGTTCTGTTTACCGTGATTTGTATTCTGGATGTTTTTGTGGTAAGTTGTTAGATTCTTATTCCTTATGCTCTGTAATCATTTCCTTCCAATTGGGTTTGGATGTAAGAATATCTGGAGCTATCGTTTTGATTTGTCCTAGTTGCTGAACTTGCCCTCTTTAATCTTGGTGGGCTGCTTGCTCACTTCCTGAATTTGGCCTTCTCTCCCCGAGCAGCTCTTAAGGTTTTTAATATCCATGTAGCTGCATGAATCACATGGAAGAGAAGAATTTTGTTCATCTGTGACTAAGCACGCACAATCTAGTTACATAGCTGTGAGTTTGGACTTCTTATCTCTTCCATCTCTGGTTGAGTTTGGCTACTTGATTGCTTCCTGAAATACAATTTTCTAGCTTAGATGAAAGAGAGCGAAGATGGGAGTAATTATTTTATAGTTCTCTATTGACCTGTGTTACCTGGAACTTTTTGCAAATTGCAGCAGTGACCATAAAATGTATGTCTGTCTTTTGAACATGCCATCCATAGAATGAGGTGCCATCTATTCCCAACAGGCCATTGACAGTTTACTTTAGGCAAGGCACTTCATTTCTTCATAGTTAGTTGAAAATTTGCATATTATTTATCAAGTGAAAAGGTTTTTGCTTGAAATTACTGGAATTGTTTTCTATAATTCCTCTTCAATTTACCTGGTGTTTGATTATTCCAAAGACAAATTCCATGAGTTTGAACTCTTGAGACCACCTCTACTGGGTATCCAAAGCACTTAAATGATTATCTTGCTACCCCTTTAGCAACAGGGCTTCAATCTGGTTTTCCTGTCTTCTTTCTGTTTTCAAGTAGCAGTGTTGAATCTGATGCATAGAACTTTGAGATTCCCACTCATGAGTAATCAGCTAGTTTAGATGGTGCATTGGTTTTGTCCCCTTAGGAGGATTGTTCCATTTGCCTGAAACACCATAATAGCTTTACATGGTTATCTAGAAATTGGGTCATAAGACAATATCTTCAAGCCCTTCTTAACTAGAGAGTTTTTGTACTTAGAGAGGCTCTTCTTTTGCTATTAGATAGCTTGGAGGGTGGAGAGTCCCCAGATATCTTTATACTGCTACTCAAGTCATACCAGTCATCAATTCATGGGACTTTACTTTGATTATGTAATTTGTAAGCTCTTGATGGGCTGCAGAAATGCCACTTTTTTTCCTCATCAATGGGGTCTCTTATTACCCAAAAGGCCACCCTAAGTGTGATGTTTTGCCTGCTTTTCTTTTCGAAGTAAGAGTTCTGAATTTGAAATTTCTGAGATTTTCTGCCTTGGTTTTCCTATTACCTTTGAGCTGCATTATGTTGCTTGAAGTCTGTGAATTGAGAATCTGATTGCGGAATGAGAATTTCCATGTCTTGGTTACTGATGCATTGGCGATTTGCTCTTCTAGGTGAATGGGTTGCATGCTCTGTAGGTGCAAATTTTACTCCCCATATTATCACAGTCAATGCGGGCGAGGTATGTAACCACTGAATTTTTGTATTTATGCCTGGTATTGACTTTGCAATTTTTTTTTCCCTTTTTGGCTATTTGTATGTAGAATTGCAAACCTTCCATGAATTTCATGTTCAAAAACTGTGGCTGGGATTTGAGCAACTGTAAACATAGGTCAAGATTAGTCATATATTTCCATAATAATAGAGAAGGCAGAAAAAATGGTTAAAAACTTTGCTTTATGTAACATTCCCTGATATTCGGTGAAATAGGCTGGAGGTTGCAAAAGCATAATTTATTGTCATTAACTTTGGAGACTGAATTGTATGTTTTCCTATGTTTCAAGGACTTGTTCTATTGGCTTACGTAAATAGAATTATCATTTTGGTTGTTTAGGATGTCACAATGAAAATCATATCATTTTCCCAACAAGGACCCCGAGCTATATGCGTGCTCTCAGCTAATGGTGTGATCTCGAGCGTTACACTTCGCCAGCCCGATTCTTCAGGGGGTACTCTAACATACGAGGTGATGCATTTTATCCATCCTCGTGTACTATGATTTCCTTAAAATAATTGTTGGCCTTTTCCTTAAAGGTGCACTTCTGTACAAAAGTTCAGTAACTGCACCTCTACATTAAGAGTTGCTAACAATTCTAATCAGGAAATCCCTGTCATTCAACTCCTTATAAAATGAAAAAGAAACATGTGCTTATGGTTGGTGGTGTTATATACACATATGCTTATGCTACCTTTTATACTTGGGCTGCGGTGCTGGTTGTTCATCTAAAATAAAGGTCTTAGTTTAAACCTGTTGAAGTTCTTCAAAAGTGGATGCTAACATGGTCCTGGAGTCAAATTTGTAAAATGAGGTCTTTCTCTACTTTACTCCTCGTACTGGTGCCCTTTGAGCTTGTAAACTGCTTTTCCTCACTAATTCAATATCGGATTTGTAATAACACTTTAGGATCATTTGTTAACTACCTAATCCTAGCACATGCT
Organism: Salix purpurea; assembly: GCA_027405865.1. Lineage (NCBI taxonomy): Eukaryota > Viridiplantae > Streptophyta > Magnoliopsida > Malpighiales > Salicaceae > Salix > Salix purpurea. The sequence continues at coordinate 3,432,603 of JAOWLH010000026.1, read as the reverse complement.
TGTACTTTTTGATTTTTAATATCTACTTAAAAATCTTTTCCCTGTGATTTTTTCCAGGGTCGCTTTGAGATATTGTCTTTATCTGGTTCATTTATGCCCAGTGAAACTGGGGGAGCAAGAAGCAGATCTGGTGGGATGAGTGTTTCATTAGCAAGTCCTGATGGACGAGTTGTAGGTGGTGGAGTTGCTGGTCTGCTGGTAGCTGCAAGTCCCGTACAGGTTGTTTTTTTATTTTTTTATCAATTTAACTGCTCTCCCCAATCCCAGTGCACTATCTAAATTGTGGTGCTAAACCTATGTTAAAAGTAAAAATTGTCACGGATGGCTTTCGAGATAGAGTTTGATATTCCTTTTCCTGTTCTTCATGTTAATTGATCAGGTTGTAGTAGGTAGTTTTCTGGCTGGGAACCAGCATGAGCAGAAGCCAAAGAAACAGAAGCAAGATTCGTTATCAAGCGTCATGCCGACCTCCGCCATTCCTATTTCCAGTGCTGATCCTAAATCCAACTTCTCATCTTCTTCATTTCGAGGAGATAGTTGGTCTCCTTTGCCTCCAGAATCAAGGAATAAGCCGGCTGACATTAACTTGACTCTGCCAGCAGCAGGGTAATGGGGTTCACCTCAACTGTGCATCCAAAGGCTCGTCACTGACGACAATGGCACTCAACATCCTATCTTATAATCTCACCTTCAAGTGTTGTTTCATCTGTAATTTTATCAACAATTTATCAGTACTGGCATGTCGGTTTTACCTCTTTTGTTTTTCAGGTAGAATACTAGTTTTAGCTGATTCGTTAGGCCCTCTATTGCTGTTGTGCCATGTAGAATAGCTGATGCAATGTTTGCCCGCCCCCCTCGAGCTGCCTTTCTCGGGATTGATGGGCTCTTGGGAGTTGCTGTCATTTCTAACATTTCATGCACTCTTTTTTGCTGCTTTGCGTGACGCGATAGTGCAACTTCTTAGAAATAGCTGTAATGGCATTTCAACTATTTTTATAATTGTTATTTTTTCTTATTATGCTTCTAGAGTATTTAATTATTCTTCCATGTAATCATGCACGTTCAGTTTTTGGAACTGTTTAAAATTTTCTGTACTTTTGCTGTTCCTGACCAATATATAAACAATTTTCAATGCCAGAAACTAAAGCAAAGCTACGAAAGAAAGGTTGGTTTATTAGGCAAATAGGAGTTGGTTGAAGAAAAAAAAAAGAGTTGCCTTAATTGAAAAGTGTTGATTTTTTTATATTTTCTCTCCCCTCTCTAGTTGCCAAACTGCAATTGGCTCTTCCAGAAATGTACAGTACTGTCACTATCAAGATTCAAGATCAGAATGCCAACGAGGTCAAGCATTTCAGATGCAACGTCCTTTCAAGTTCTAATAAATTCCCTGGAAGCGCACGCATTTTTGGCGGGTACATGGCTAGCGTACCAAAGTACTGGAGTTGCTTGAGATAATGAACTAAACTTCTGTGAAATTTAATATATCAAATATAGTACTGATTAGAAAACAGAAATTTCTGAGAATCACGCATTGATGGTTGCACATATAACCCCATGCCTCTATATAATGGAAACCCCGCTACAAATTATTTAAACAAGCACGGCATCAACAGCATAGCTCTGGTTTATAATCCGGTCAGTTTAGTTGCTTCTGTGGTGTATCATCTGTTCCTGTACAGGGAAATGAAGCTTGTTGCGTTACCAGTATCTCTATTCATAGCTTTTAGTTTGGCTGCTTCCGTGGTTCTGAACTTTTCATCTGCTGTGTTTCTGTATTTGCTGTTCAACATCTTACTTTGGGTCATCGTTTTATGGAGTTACAAGCCATCCAAAGTTGAATTTGATGTACTCTGGCCAACTTTACAGTCTTTATGTGATGGTGAAGAAGATCCATGTGTTATGAATAAGGTTGAGAATCAGAGCAATGGGAATGCTGAATCTTCATGTGAAGTTGCTGGAGACACATGTTTTAAGAGTGAAAATCACAACAATGAGAAGGATCCGGGCAATGGGAATGCTGAATCCTCATGTGAAGTTGCTGGAGACACATGTTTTAAGAGTGAAAATCACAACAATGAGAAGGATCAGGGCAATGGGAATGCTGAATCCTCATGTGAAGTTGCTGGAGACACATGTTTTAAGAGTGAAAATCACAACAATGAGAAGGATCAGGGCAATGGGAATGCTGAATCCTCATGTGATGTTGCTGGAGACACATATGTCGAGAGTAAGAGTGAAAATCACAACAATGAGAAGGATCGGGACAATGGCAATGGCAAAGACAATGATGAGAAATACGGTTGCTCTGATGGTTGTGACGACGATGACGATGGGAGTGCCGGTGTGATTGGTCGGCAAGATGTTGCAGAAGAATTTGATGATAATTTGGAGAAGAGAATTGAAGACTTCATTGCCAAGGTTAATAAAAGATGGAGGGAAGAGAAGTTAATAGAAGCTTCCAATAAACAGTCAACTTATTCATCAGCTGTGGTTCGAGTAAGCACGTTTTGAGACCAGCTCTCCGAAGCACTTGAGAATACAGTAAGTGGTTTCTGCAACTCCCAAAACCCAGAATTTTTTTGAAGGGGGCTCTGTTCATCAGGTTCCCCTTTTGTACTCTACCATGGTCTTTGCCTTACCGATTTGTCCATCATTAGGAAATATCGAATGCATAAGCATAAAGGTACACGCTTGTTTTCTCTTCGTAGTGGTGTGTCATCGCCAAAAATGAGGGGGGCTGACGTGAGAAAGAATGATCTAGCGCCATAACTTAATCACGAATAATTGCAGTACAAAAAGTAACTTTATTGGACAGAATCCACTGTAGGAAAGCCCTGAATTCATAATCTTTTCAACAAGAACACACCAACGTTTAATGGAATCCAGAAAATCTCAGTTGCCCGTTCAAGGGTGAGAGTCTGAACCAGACTTCATTTGAAAATGAAGAAAGAAAAAACAAAAATTTAATGTTCTCCGGTAGAATTTTAAGCGGATCATCCACATCCGGAGCAGTGAATTAAGGGGGGCAAAAATATTCTTCTAGCCCTTCAAAGTCATCTTCCTTTTCAAGTACGATGCGGGGTCAACTACACACACACACACACAATAAGAATAATAATAATAATAATAATAATAAAGCAAACATCAAGGGGGGATTTTCCCAAATTGCTTAATGATGTGTCAACGACGTGGTCAAATGAAACATGCGCGATGGACAATCTGCTACTCGACTCGCTACAAGAATCCTTGCTTGCAGAGGGTAAAATCTTTCAAGCTACAAGCAAACCAGTAAACGACTAATCGTTCAGCTGCATTCTAACCTCAACTTCGGAATGCATGCCATGGCAATAAGTAACCACACAACTAGACCATTTTGGGGTTTTTTAATTCTACACTTCTTTTATGAATAATAAAGTGCTTGGATATTTTTTAAAGCGAGAGTTGTTGGTTTTCACTATTCTGACAACCAGAATAATCAAGTTTAATGTCAAAGAATTTCATTAAACAAGAGAATTTTAATGGTGATATATTTTTTCTTTTCTAAACATTAAAATCAGCTTCGGATTTGATTTTCGGGATTCAATAGATTTTTTAGTTTTGTGGGTGTTTTAAATTCATTTAGATATAAAATTATTTTTCACCATGAAACCTATGACAATCCCACATGATTTTCTGGCTACGTGGCTAGATTTTAAACAACAACCTAGCAAATAACATGTTTATGTAATAAAAAAGACCGAAGCATGTAGACTCGGTTTAACAGGCCCGCCCACACATGAGGCCCTTTTCTCTCACTAGGATAAGTGTTAGGCCACTTAGGCCCAACCACCAAGGCTATTTTACATAGTCTGTTTTTATTTTTTGAAAATCTTTTGTTTCAAGGATTGGGAATAATTGTATTTAATATATTTTAAAAACTTTCATTTTTTATATTAACACAATATTTTTATAAAATTATCAAGATATTTTTTTTCACCTTCCATGACTTATCTTGGTTTTTCATCTTATTTGTTTTCTTTAATAAATTAACAATGCATTCGCTTCTATTTTTCTTAACTTTGCTTAGGCCGCACTTTTTAATTAATATTTTTTTAATTAGATAATATTTCAAAGAAATTATTGTAATTTATTTGTAAATTATTCCTGTCATATTTTATTGGCAATAGCAATAGCTTTCAAGATAAAATAAATAAAAACGTGTTTGCATTTTTTTAATTAAAAAACATCATAGTTGAAAAAATCCACAGTATCGATATGTTTATATATATATTTGAAATTAATTTAAAATTTCATTTGTGATTTAAAATTCTAGGATGGGTGATAAAACTAATACACACAGGCAAACAGTGGAGACATACATTTAGTGATAACCACAGGGAGAGAGACCAGCATTCATCATCATGCAATATGCAAACGTTTTCTGAAACTGAACTCAGGAGAACTGAAAATAAAAAATGGAGAACATTGGAATCTAATTTATCGCACCTGTTACTTCATAAAACGACGAGGTTCAGTAAGATATTAGATTTGAGCTGGCATTACAATACGGGTATTTATTTTTATTTAAAAAAAAAACATAATTATGACAAAATAGATAAAAATAAATTTAAAAAATAATTTAAGTCAACTTGAAATAATATGATAGACAGATAACCTAGATAACAAAAGGTGAGTTAATCTGAGTTAGTACAATAAATCTATAACCTGAATAATAAAAAGTAAATCAACTCCGATTAACCCGTAAAACCAGAGGCTTATGTTATGACATTAGAATAACCCAACAAAAAAAAAAATATGCCACCTGTTACTTCTAAAGCTAATATTTTTTTCTAAATAATATCAAATGATGAAATGAAAAGAAAAATATCAATCTACATTAACTTTTAAACTCATGTTCTAGATCATTAAACTAGAATCATCATAAATAAAATATTTGTGAAACACAATCCTCAACTAATCAAATGTTAAATGAATTAAAAAATAAAAATAAATTAGAAGGTTTCTTTGACTGAAAGGGTGAAATCAAAAAGAAAATAAACTTTAATATAAGGACAAAAAAACCCCAAAAACACGGATATTTTTTTTAAAAAAAGTAATACATCATAAATATGAATTGAAAGATTAAATTAGAAACCAATAAAAGTTGCACAAAAGAAAAAAAAAATCAAAAAAATGAAAACCGAAATGAAAAAAAAAATGAAATTGAATTTGAATTTTTTTTTATAAAGGTACCAAGTACAATTAAAAACCAAATTCGAAGTAAATAGATTAGGTTATATATATAAACTTTTATAACCCCAAAACAAGTTAATAGATTTTGTTTGTGAAGGGTAATTTGTGAATCCACAGTGATTAGATTTTGTTTGTGAAGGTTTAAAGATGAACTCCTTTAGTTTTTTTCTTTTAATTAATTGATCTTAAACTTGATGGATCCAATAATTTAATAAATAAAAACATACCAGCTGAAGTGGAGTTGCTTCCAACATCCTGAAGAAGGTCACTTAAAACCGATCAAGTGATTGAATTTTTTTTCCTGACAACTGTATTACTTTTCAGACACATTCCAAGAACTGAACTAGTTCATCTTGTCACCAGGGGAGGATATTCGAACCACAGAAAGTAAAATAAACATAAGAAGTAACCAGGAGGGAACCACAAAATATCATGACTTGGCCAAATGCAGTGGGGCATCAAATGTTATTGAATAAATCAACAGCATTCTTACAATCCTGGAACTGGAACTATATCAGTTACAACAGGCCCCTTAGTTTGCACAAGGGAGAAGTTTATGGTACCTTGAAATCTCCGATTCATTCCTCGCCGGAGCAGGCAGTTATCCCAACTAATCATAATCACCATCTTCCAAGGCTGTCAAAATCATCCTGTAAACAACAAGTAAGACAATCTTGGTTTAGGTTTCTTCACAAACGATTACAGTATGTTTTAAAGGTTAGCAGCTATATGGCATGGTCACCAACCAGAATATCGAAAGAAACAGGAGAGCAATGAGATAGCCTAGTTTGAAAAGTCGTTGTTTCTTTTCCCAACTGAGCATGTTGAATATCTCAGTCACATCTACCAGATGCTGTTTTCGTGTGTAACTAATCAAAAGAATGAGAAAGGTTAGAAGAAAACAAACAAATCATGTTCCATCGCGAGAAACCAGCAATATACAAAGCTCAGCATATTCCTAAGCCATGATCACTACAGCAGAATGATATTATTTAAATGATGATCCCTTTGAGTAATGCATAAGGTTGCTTCTATATATGAAATCAATTCAACTTGCCTGGGAGATCAGGTAAGACCCTGGCCCATCAACCCCAAAACTTAAAAAAACTATGGCTTGTGAACCTCATAATGGCAACACAAAATGTAATATAACCATGTCAGCTGAATGAATCATAATGACAGTTAAAGACTAAGATGGAGAAAAAAACAAGCATTGATGCATCCACTGTGAGTAATGGCAGGATTTCAGAAAGAAGTCTAACTCTTATACGGACATGGCTGAATAATAGAAATGACTGTCCTAGATAGACTGACAAACATGAAATAAACATAGAGCAAGACTCAGAAACTATGATGAAACTCGTGATAGGGATACAAATAGGTTGCTTGAATATGAGTTCATGGCACCAAACATGGACACTCAAGTCCAAGCAGCATTCAAGGCTGTAATTCTAAAGCGCTGGAGCGTTCTAAAACTTGCTGTCTAGCTATTTTGTATGGAAATTCTGATGTCCTTCTCACGCTTCTGTCTAGCAATTGAGCAAATAATCAACTCGGCCAACCATAATAGCCTGGATTGAGCAGCAGTTAGTTGAAAATATCTTATTCACACTACATTGATGAAATGGTACCCTTTTCACAGGTAGGCAATGGATCTCAGTACAGAAGGCCTCCCCTCCTCTTAAAAGCTACATCTCTATCTCTCTCATAGACAGATAAACAACAATTTTCAGATGTAAGCAGAGTATAGTTCTTCAGAACAAAGAAGAAGAATAAACTTACAGCCTCACATTGTAATAAAGGTATGGAACACACAGAAGTGACATACACCAGTGCCCTGTAACAAGAAAAAACAAGCACAAAACCCCTTCTGTTATATACTCTGGCAAAATCACTTTATTTATCCTGGATGAGGAATCGTAAGGATTGATGTAATCAAACTCCAGATCCGCCAAGGCCATCAGCTGCAACAAATTTCTCAAAATGTCAAATTACATTTTTCAAAATTATACACCTCAAAACATACACGCGAGCAAACGCCAGGCTTATCCATACATGCAGCAATTCCCAGACATTTTTTCTTCAAATCTCTTTACCAAACATTCTTTAAATCATCTTACCTGTCACAAGTACTCTACCAAAAGCTGAGGCTTTTAAATAAAAACCGGCCTTCGCTATTATCCACAGGAAACAATAGATTCCAGGGCCTTATCAAGTTGGACAGTTAAATGATCAAAACCAATCAGATAAACAACCCATCAGCATTTAACATTATTCACTACCCAATAAGCAATCGAAGTCAAAAAAATGAACAAGAATGATAGAAACAAGCACAAAACTATCAGCACAAAACCCTAGTTTTCTTAATTTTAAAACAGCTAACAGTCAAAAAATCACCAGAAGCTATGAACTTTTGAAAGATATTAATTTGACCAAAATAAAGGGCAAGTAAAGTTGAGAAGAATAAGTATAGGGGTTAGATGAATGACCTGAAAGATGATGATGACAATTATGGAAATAATGATGAAGAAGGATATCAACCATACAAAGAGATCTCCCATGCTCCTTACCCTACTCTTAAATCTTTCCCTCTCTCCCCTTTTAACTCTGTTTCAAGTTTTTGTTAGCTCAAATGGAGGTACGGCTAAGTGATTGCGTCGGTTTTCGTTCTGTCTGAAATCAACTATTCCTTTCTTGTTCGCTTCTCCTTGATTCGATTGTTTAGGATTCTAACTCTTTCTTTCTTTTTCTGGGCTGGGTTTATAGATAAGTCCAAGTCGCGTGTACATAGTTCAGTCTGCAGACATCGAAGTTTCCATGTAGAATATGTGTTCTGTTTTGTTTTTTTTGGGGAAAAAAAGGGCATCTCCCCCACCAATTTAATTTTCATCCATTTTCATCCAGTGATTTGGCTGATATTTTCTATCCAAACTCTTTGAGCCTTTGTATTAGCCTTAAAAACAGGCTTAAAATTAAATGTCAACTGCATCATGGTGGGGGAAACAACACTTTTACTAATTGTTTTTGTATAAAATTTTCATGTTACAAAGACACACAATAACAACTCTTCTATCTTTCTCGTCGATATATTTCCTCCATGAATTGTAAATACTTTTCCTTTTATAAATTGTACATCAATTTTTTACCCCATTTTATACTTGGAGTTTGAACTAAATTATTTGATAACTCAGGAATTGAGATTCTATCATGAGAGAGGTAAGAATTAATTTTATTTTTTTAGCTTTTTACTTCTTTGATGTAGTTGATTGATTTCAAGTCAAGTCTTGATTAAACTTTCACCACAAATTTGTGTGAATCTAGCCCATTATAGATAATTTGAGTTTATATATGCACGAGTTGAGACTAATAATAATAATAATAAAAAAAAAAAGCAAGGCCATGCAATGATGACACTCTGGAGTGTAAAATGTTTAACTGCTGGGACTCGAGAGAATTATATATTATCATGTACATGGACAACTAGGTGTATATATTTAATTTGTATTTATGACTTTTTGATTCTAAGGGAGTTGTAGGAATGAATGTCGTTTGCTTTTGTTTAATGATTCCTAGAGACATAACCATTTTTATTGAGTCATCTTGCATTCATGAAAATGCACTAAAACTACTGTATTGTTAATACGACAACTATATGTAATTAATCATTAATCATAAAAACATTCATGGATCAAACCTATTATATCTGGCATTGGATGAGGCAAATTAGCATATAAAACACACAAAAAGATTACATCATATATATCATAGCCATTAGTGATAGTATGATACTAGATATGGATCTACGCTACACCACAAACTGTAATCTGTGTTTTTTTTAAAAGAAAAAATGATGGTTTGGTGTCGCAAACATGATTTCCTAAAAAACAAAATTGTGAATCTGACTTATAACTCTAACCAGTTTAAATGTATAGGTTTTATTTTAATTAAATAATAATAAAATAAGCAGTAATAGTAATTGGGCCAAATTGTCATTTTAAAAGGACAAATCAGAACAAAAAAGATATGAAAAAGGTTTAAATCAATCAAGATTAACATAATAGGACATGTGCCCATGTAATAAGAGGCAAGCCAACTTGGATTAATCAACTAAATTTGTGGTCTAGTCATGGAATCAAAATAATTTGGAACCAAAAAAGTCAAAGAAAAACACAAAGTCAAAAAATAATGTTAAATGATAAAATAAAAATAAACAAGTAACATAAGAAGATGGAACCCCTATTTTTAATTTTTTAAATCGGGATCCAACTCATTAAACTAGAAATACTATACATGGAAATATCACAAGGTCAAATCTCTAACAAATCAAAGAATAAAAAATAAATTGAATGTTCATGGAGGGCCAAAAGTAGACGTGAAAATCGAGGAGGTGAGAGAAGACAAGAAAAGAAAAAGAAAATGTAACTGATGATAAACTAAATGTTTGTTAATGACACCGACATAATGATGATGAAAGAGAATAAATACTGAGACATTAGAAACATCGCCATAACAATTGGTGTTTAGTCATCAATAGGCATCATGCGTAACTGCTCAAAAACATTTTATGCGCTGACACATCATAACACAGTTGTCAATTTTTTGTAATAATATTTATTACAAAGGAAAGTACTAACATGCCTCTCACCCCACTTAATAATTGCAAAACAAAGTAGATGAAATGAATAAAATGACCTTGCATTTAAGTTAAATTTATTTAGATTTATCGGGGGGAAAACTCAGGAACTGTTTGAGCATCAAACAAAAGAGTGCAATTTCACTATTGCTAAACCTAGCCAGCGTTTTTTACACAGACAATTACGGGTGCACAAATAGTTCAACTCCAATCTACAATCTATCTGCCCAACATAAAAATGTAGAATTTCCAAATCCCATCTGCGCCAGAAGAAGCTGATTCTCCAAATGGAAATGGGTATTTTGAATTGCTAAATCTTTGTGTCCAACGTGCTGGAAGAATTAACTGCGCTTGAAGGCTTCGAGCACAAGAAGAAATTTCTAGACCCCAAGTTGATCAACTTCTCTTCCGGCTTCAAACCTGCAGCCCAATACCAAAATCGTCACAGAAGATCGAAACTGCAAGGTTTTTCTTCCTTATTGGGCCTCGAAAGGTATGTTTGGGCTGATTTTAGCAGTTCTATTTAATTGTTGGGCCTCGTGGATCATTTTTACGAGAGTCGTGTTTTGATCGCAGACGGATGGGAATATATACTCAAAATCATTAATAATAGCTAAAAACACTGGAAAAATAAAAAATAAATATATATCAAAATATTTAATCGTATAAAATATAATATTTATCAATCGGTATCTATTAAATTTGTTTATTAAAATCAATAAAAAATAATATAAATGAAAACACATATAAAACTCATCAAATAAAATAAAAAAATATTATACATGGCCTGAAATATTATTTCAAAATAAATATTTTTTATATATAAATTAATGATCATTTTTATAAAATAGAAAAAATCTACAAAAATAAAATATTTTGCTTTAAATAATTTATTAGTTAAAAAAAATCTTTAAAACTCGTGAGCTAAGTTATGAGATTTAAACAAACCAGTAGATAAGAAATTAGAGATGACCATAAAACTATTTTTTTAAAAAAATAATATAGAATGATGATAAAATCAAACCTTATTTACTTTTCAAACTTATACAACAAATAAAACAGCCACCAAGTCAAATCCCTAAGAAAAAAAGACATGTATACTTTATTTGAACGAGAGAGGAAAAAAACAAAGAAGAAGAAGAAACGATTATCTATCAACGATAAACTACCTTATCCGTCACCACGCACCACGCACCACGCTATCAGGGATGACAGTGTGATGACACAAATAACATTATTTATTAAATTTCATGCCAATTAACCACAAAAGAAAATTTTAGTAACCACGAAATTACAAAAATAGAGGAGTACCCTTAAAATATATATATATATATATATAAAAGAATCAAGAAAACATGAGAAGCGAACAGTCTATACGCAGCCGATAACTTACTTTCCAAGCTAAACTGCGAGTAATGGAGCTCAAACCGATCGGAGTCAATCTGCTTCAAGAGTGGCCTTCTCCTTTCCTTTACGTAAATATCAATCGCTGACTTTACCAAATCCTTCACCGTATTCTCTGGCGACAGAATAACATGAACAGGCCCCAGACTCCTTTCTATATTTACTTTCAGCAGCAACTTCGCCAGTACTTTCTTTGACGATGACTCATTTTCCTGCTTCGCCGAGATAAGATTTCCGGGAGCCGGTGCCAGCCCTCCTCTGCCCCGTACAGGGTCCGAGTATCGCTCCGAGGTGGGACGACGATGCCTGCTTTCGATGACATGGCGAAAGGTGAATGGAGAACGGGAAGTCATTGTTGATGTGTATATTTTTTTTCAGAATAAAAGGTTAGCTGAAGAAATTTGGTATTAACGAGGTTTGAATGCATCAACAGATGGAGGTGGAGAGAGTTTTTCAGTGACGTTGGATTTTGATACAGTTTGAAGGAAAGGCGGAAACTTCCTAGAAAGTGGTGGTATATGCGATTGCCCTTGGACGTTTGGATAATAACTCGGAGAGTTTTGTTTTTTATGTCGCCTCTACGTCTTTCCTGCTTTTCTTTGTGACCATGGAAACAAAAAAAAACTGTATCTCGTTTGCGTCCGTACTAGACATTGCACGTTTTACTTTTGCTTCGCGGGTTGAATATATATATATAACTGTAGTTTTAGACTCAATTGCACTGTGGAGTGGATATTTTTCGTCCCTGCGTCGCGCGAGTTTGTCCATCTTTTTTTTTCCTCTGATGAACAATGATTTAACGATTTTAACCTCAATAATAAGATAAAAAAAGGTTCCGGCTGAGGGTCACGCATGTAATTGCACGCGGACGGACCGGTCCGGTTCGGTCCGCCGCAACCTTTTTTTAATATTATTTAAAATAGATAAATACAGTTATAGCCCCTAATAAGACAAAATTGGTGACTTAAACCCAGGGGTGTACTGGTAATTGAACATTATTATTTATTTATTTATTGAAATACTGTCGACGCGTGCGATCCACGCGACCGACAGTATTCCCCCTCACGCCCCTTTCAAGTGGCGCGTGAAGGATGATATGGTGGCTGGAAATGGGCTACCGGCGTCTAATCCGATGCGCCGCCGCTTGGTCTTCCTCCCGGTGCGGCGTGTTTTGGCACAAGGTGGACGTGGACGCAGTAGTGGCCGGTTAAATCCGGTTTCACCCTTTCTCTCTCTCCTGCACGTAAAAGTACAGAAGAGCCCCCCGATTTGGTATCTTTTCACTTCAGTCCCTTTACTTTTAACTGTGTCTATGGTCCTGATTTCTGTTACATAAGTTTTGATTTTGTTCGATTGGGTCTTTCAATTGCAATTAATTAAATGTTAATGTTTCACTTCGGTCCTCCTTCTTTTAATTTCCGGATTGGGTTGAAAATGTTTAATATATTCGGTACAGAAGTTTCAATTTTGCAACTTTGTCCTTTAATTGAAAATTTTAATAAATATGATTTTCATTTGAGTCCTTAAACTTTTAATTTTTGATTTTAATCCCTCTATATTTGATTTTCATTTCAGCCCTTATACTTTTATTTTTTAAAATTTCTAAAATAACCTCTATTTTTGTCCATGTATATATAAGTGTGTTTAACACAATAATAATAATAGTAATAATAATAATAATAATAATAATTTAATTATTTTTCTTACTTTCTCTTTTGATAATGTTTTTTAGTTTTTTTTCTTTGGATAATTTGATAATTTTTATTGTTTTGGAAGTAATAGCAATGATAATTTTTATTTTTATTTTATTTTTTTGTTTTATCTTTTGCTAAAGTTTCTAGCATGTTTTTTAGTGTTTCATTTATTTTTGTTTCTTTCATTATTAACATAATAATAATAATAATAATAATAATAATAATAATAATAATAATAAGTATGCAAGCACCCATACCTACTTTTTTTAAAAAATATTATATTATTTTGATATTTTTTCTCATAAAGAACAAAATTTCTTAAAAAATATACACCATACAATTACAATTTATTCATATTAAATATAAAAATAAATCACGATAATCTCTTCAAAATATTATAAAATATAAGAGAATTAGTATTTAAAAAACATGAAAAAAGTAATTTAGGAAATAAGAAGTATTATTTAAATTGAAATAAAGGACTGATGTAAAGTACAAAAATAAATACAAAGGGGAGAGAGATTCAGCTAGTGTTATTAGTACATTCAAATCTTAGACATCAATACAAACCGTCACCGTTTTTCTCTCCTTATCGCTATTGTATTGGAGCTGGGCTATTCTTGTTTTTGACTGGACTATTTTGGTCCCCGGGCTAACAATCTAGGTTTGATTTTTGGGTTGGCCCATTATGAAAAATATTTACTTTTGTTTTCCTTATAATAATCTACAGTGTTGATTTGTTATTTTTATTTTTCTGAAGAATCAATCTAAGATATTGAGAAGAAGAAAAATAACGCCCATCCCGAAACCTAAATGGACTGAAAAACACAGCATTTTATAGCCCAATGAGCCAGCAGTGGTCCAGTAAAAACCGTAAAGGAAGTCTAAAGTTAAATCACCCCGTGTAAAAGCAAGGAAGTCACGAAAAAATTCCATTCAAAGATAAAGACAGTAAGGAATATTATTATTATTATTATTATTATTATTATTATTATTATCGTGGTTGATTCAAAACCTCCTCGCACGTGCAAACCGGCTAGTCAAAATGACTGGCTTAAATCCTCAAGGTCTGCGACCGACCATGAATGCAACATTTGCCGACCATTCGTTGAAAAATAGGATATTACTGTTTTTTCTCATCAACAGCATCAGCGGGCGTTATTTTTGCATTTTCAATTGCAAGGTGTTCAAGCCTTCAAACAAAGTCATGGAAGAAAAACGCACCTGCAAGTATTGAACGAGAAACACTGTTTGACATTTTTCGTTTTGAATTTTGAGATTTGGAAGATTTTTTCACTGACATAGCCTTAGCCTTCTCGGAGGAAATTTCTCTCTCTCTCTGGATAATCTAATCGATCTCATGTTTATGAAGTCTTTATGCTCATCATCTTCCACTTTCTAGTTTTGACCTCTGTAAAACTGGAAGTTGCTTTATTGTCCATCGAAAATATAGCTACGATCCAGACTGATTTCTCCATTATGATAAAAAGTAGTCATCTACGAAGAACAGAGAGCAACAGAATCAACCATTTCAACATGCTGCTGCACTCTATCATATTTCATTTGATTGAATTACCTCCGCAACAGGGTAATTTTCACGGCAATTACAAAGCCAAAGACACCATCAAGTGAAGGAGAAGTGCACCGTGATATGTACAATTGCATTTACAAGTGGAAGGGAAAAAGAAAAGGGTAAAAGGGAATTTGTAAGAGAAAAAAATGAAGATGAAAAAAGGGATCTTGATATATGTTAGAGTCCAGTAAATAATATGCTATTGAACTCTAAAAATGGCAAGATCTTGGGGTCATTTCCAGCAAACCAAGACCTGCCAAAGCTTACGCGTTCTTCTCACGATTTTACCCCATTCGCAAGCAAGGAATTCTAGCAGTAAGAATGGAGGACCTTGAATCGGTGGTGGTGGTGAGTTGGCGCCTCCATCACAGCTACGATTGCTGTTGCTTCTTCTGAGATAGAAGCTTCTGCTACCAACATCCCCAATCAATTCTGATTTATCTAAACCTGTTAACACCAAGTTATAAGAATCAAGAAATCCAACCTACAAATAACAAGATTAGTTAAAGAATCTATCAACAAGAACCATACATATTAGCTGAGTTACTAGCAAAACAATACTATCCCTTGATGATTTTAGCTTCGTTTGGCTGGTGAATGACAGAGACCAACTAAAATCCTAAAATAAAATGCAAAATCACCGTGACTTACTTTGAAGGCTGAAATAGGAGTGATGCAATTCGTATGTTAATGCTGCGTCCTTGTCAAGTTTTGGGGTTCGTCCTTCTTCACTGTATTTGTGTACCACAAGCTTAATCGTGTCGTCTACACGAGATCCCAATTTAACCATGGTCCTGACTGGCCCTGGACTCCCTTCAACTGTTACATTAACCACCACTTTTGCATCCTTCTTGTATCCCTGCATGCTCTCCAAATTTGCATCAAACAGTAAAGCATAAAAGCTAAAATCTTCAGAGACACAAGATTATATATATATATATATATATATATATATATATATATATATGTTTGTGTTTCAGAATTTTTTAATTCAGTAAAACCTTAATCCATATTATCGGCAATAATCTGAGGGTTAATTCACCGAATTTTAACAATGTATTCGTGAAGGGCTAGTTAAGTAAAGAACTTTTGGTACCTGATCATAACTGGAGCGAGGAGAGAAATTTGCAGGCATAATCAAAGAAGGAGAGGAAGAAAAAACATCCGTACAGGTATGCGGCCTAAATAAAACACCACTGCCACCATCACTCTCATAGAATAAGAAGCTACTCCTCTGTTTCTGCTGATCAATACTATCTTCAGTACCGCCACCCCACGCCATCATGGGCTCCGAGGAGCTTCGTTTAAAAATCTTTATGGACTTGGAGGGCTTCACCGATCGCCTTTGTGATGGTGTTCGTGTACTTGGAGAAGGAGAAGGAGATGGGTGTGGTGGTCTGGTCTTCCGACCACCTTTCGCTTGAAATCTCCGCCGGACATGATTCTCTGGCATATATGTGGTATTATGTGAGATTAAAACAGTGATAAAAGAGGGTGAAGTGTCTTGTTTATGGGGTTTTTCTTAGAGTGGAAAGGAAAAGGTTGTGGGTGGAAGAGAAGGTGGAAACCCACCGTTGGAAATGAATGAGAGGAAAGGTAGTTGGAGTGTTCGCGTGACGATGGAGGAAACTGACAATGGACGTTGGATGAGGAAACTTCCCTCTTATCAACTGTTTTTCTTCTTGCCTTTCCCCTTTTTCTGAACTCAACGTCTTTACTTTCCATTGGTACATTTTTTTCCCTCTACATATTTTGTTTATTGGAAAGGTTCGAATTTTTTTAAAAAAAACAAATCCCCTGAATATATAAAGGTAGTTTATTAAAATAATTTTGTTGTACATGGTATTTCTTTAATAAAATAAATGCAATCTCATTAGCATATAATCCTCATTCATAAAACCAAAAAAATATATATTTTGATAATGAATGATATATATTATAATATAAAAAATAAAAGGTGTAATCCATCCATATGGAGGTTAGAAATGTATCATATATTGTTATTATAGCAAGTCATTTTTTTTTTAAATTATTATTATCAATAATACAAATAGGGGAACAATGGAAATGGGATATCCAAGATAGAATGTCTTGAGCAGAACCGATATTCGTATATATAAATCATTTGAGTGGAGGACTAATAATACAATATATGGCTAGCATCACCACCATAATGGTGGCCAAGCGTTGATCCCACCGACAAATGGTGGATGTGAAGTCGTCTCACGACACTGGGCGTCACTCCACTACAGGGATTCTTATTTTATTATTACCCCGTGTCGCTTATAGACGGTTTAGAACAAATTCAACCGGAGAGCAGAAAGAAAAACTAAAAAAAAGAAAAAAAAATAGTTTTTACTTTTTATTTTTATAACTTGAAGTGAAGAAACATACTGAAGAGATAAAATAATATTTTTAAGTTGAATATCTACTCCTACTTATTTATCAAAAGAACCAAAAATTGTTTAATATATTTTTTTGACTTTTTTAAATAAC
This sequence comes from Salix purpurea, assembly GCA_027405865.1. Classification (NCBI taxonomy): domain Eukaryota; kingdom Viridiplantae; phylum Streptophyta; class Magnoliopsida; order Malpighiales; family Salicaceae; genus Salix; species Salix purpurea. The sequence goes on along the minus strand of JAOWLH010000026.1, from coordinate 3,415,571 downwards.
TTTTTAATTTGGAGATGATCTTACACTGCCAACTTCTGTGACCAGACTCTTAATTTGCTCCAAAAACAGAGCTACTTGGTTTCTTGTCTCATGTCGGTTTAATTATTTTCTTGCAAAAGATACAGAGGAATTCAGTCATTGGATGAGGGATTTCACTGGTCCATGTTGCGTGGTCCGATCACTTATTGAGCATCGATGTTCATGTGGAGATGGTTTTAGAAAACTTACCTGATGATCTAACTTCGGTGTTAAGAAATAAAGTTGGAAAGTTTCTATTCCTTGCTTTGGACTGAAGATGCTGGGTTTGTCTGCCCTTTTTCCATGTAATTTATTTCTTCATTAAATATTATTTATCATATTTGTGGCTGCCTGGTCCTTTTTTTTAACACTGCATTGATTTTGAATGGCATTTTTACAGGTTTTAGAGGAAACCTTTTGATAATTAGCTTTTGTCGTAACTTGACTATCAAGGAACCCAATTGCCCGTCTCATCCTTATCTTTGCTTCACAATTGCATGTTCCAGTTTTTGTGCTCTTTTAAGTAGTCCTCGATGAGAAAACAATAATATGAGAAAATAGCAGCAGCAGCAGCAGCAAAAATCCAAAAAATTATATTATAAAGACCCATGATCAACAGACAATTCAACCCTCCCCTCCTAAAAGAAAACTAGGCCTTTGGTACTGTTTATTGCATTAATAAACTCGAATATGATTCACCTATTATTTTAAATATTTCCGAAATATTAAAATATGGAAAGGTACTTCTCACACTAGCACCAAACTCGCAAAAAAAGAGAGGTGATGATAAATCGAGTACTGGTGGTTATCTGCTGTAAAACATTCCTAGATCATTGCGCTTTGCCCCCCCCTCTTTATTCCATCTTTCCTTGGAATACACATCTTGCATAATTGTTTCCTTCACATAATAGTGTTCAGACGACAGTAAAATGTCAATGATCCTACTCCACCAAATCCACATGTTCAGCGTCTTCAGCAAGCTGTAGAAACAATAATAGATTAACTTGAAAAGAACAAGCATTAATGATGCCAGGAACAAGTCCGGGTCAGGCAAAACTTGTTCTTCCGCCGAATGGCTGGTTACAGATTAAGTTCTTTTATGAAACCATTAAAATACCAACTTATATTTGAACAAGGTAGAGAAAATAAATGACTTACTAGGAAAAGATCGGCCGACCTTGTTCATGACAAGAGCCAAAGGAAAAGGAAAACATCAGTATATAATCATGCCGCTGTTCATGAACCAACCATAAATCAGACATGTCTACAGACATAAAATGATCTTGCCGTGCTGAGCATGGTCCACTGGAAAATAAGATCCCAGACCACAATTTCATGACAGCAGAGCAGGGACGATATTCATTTTCTCCCAATCAACTTCATCCTTCATATCATACTAGAATTTGCATTTTCAAGTTGATTTTAGCCTCCGTCATATGAGACTTGGCCTCCCTGATGAAGATTTAAGGACATTTAAAGCTCAAAGCAGATTCATGCATGGCCTGACCAGCTTTCTTCTACATTTAGTAAATTGAATTTGCCATCCCAAAACCAGATTTGGAGCCAGGAAGGGTCTGCGATCTACAAGGACTCACAGACTAGCATCTTATCCTCCGAGTACAAAAAAGTCAAGTTGATTCTGTCCAACTACACCCAGATAACTTGACCAATTTGTTCTCTTTCCACAACTTTCTCAATCTCCTGACATCATCCCACCTTCCAGCAGAGGAATAAATGTTGGCAAGAAGAGAATAATAAGCAGTTGCATTAGTCTCCAAAGCAAAACAATGTTCAGCTGCAATCTCTCCTAACTCCACGTTGTTATGCACGCTGCAGGCAAGCAGCAGAGCCCCCCAAACCCCAGAATGAGGTTGCATTGGCATACTCTTTATCAGCTCATATGCATCTTGCAACCTTCCAGCTCTCCCTAAAAGATCGACCATGATTGCATAATGATCAATTGAAGGTACAAGGCCATGGTCCTTCATGGAACTAAAGAAACGGTAACCCTCTTCGACCAGTCCAGCATGGTTACACGCAGTTAAGAGCCCAGTAAAGGTTGCTAAATTTGGACGGATTTGTGCATCCACCATCATGTCAAACAACTTGATAGCATCACCAACCTTGCCATTTATGCCACATCCTGAGATCATAGCACTATAAGCAACCACATCCTTCTTGTTTAGGCCATGAAACAGCTCGCGTGCCTTGTCAACACTCCCACACTTTGCATATAGGTCAAGTAAAGCAGTAACCAACTGGTCATCAATATCTGTTCCAAGATCATTTACATATGACTCAATCCATGATGCAAATCTCATGTCTCCCAATTGTGAACAAGCTGATACAACACTTGCCAAAGTCATCTGATCTGGCTGAATATTTGCATAAGCCTTAAGCATCTCACCAAACAGTTGAAGGGCCTTCCTCGGTTGGCTATTCTGAGCAAAGCAAGATATCATGGCATTAAAGGTGAGCAGATCTTTCTTAGCTATCTGATCAAACAGTTTGCTAGCAGAGTCAACATCTCCACCTTTTGAGTACCCAGTGATCATTGTGATCCAAGAAACACTATTTCTTGCGGGCATTGTGTCAAAAAATCTCCAAGCTGATTTCATGTCCCCACAATTGACGTATCCACTAATCAATGCATTCCAAGAAGAATAGTTTTTCTCTGGCATCTGTTGAAACAGAGCACATGCGCGGTCCATGTCCCCTATTTTCGCATAGCCTGATATCATTGAATTCCAAGATATGACATCTTTCTTTGAAATCTGTTCGAACACCCTCTGAGCCTCCATTAAATTCCCAGATTTCAGATGCCCAGATAAAATTGAATTCCATGAAACCACATTCTTCTCTGCCAGCTCATCAAAAACCTTCTGCGCAGTGTTCATATCACCCAGTTTTGAATATAAATCCACGAGTGCTGTTTGAACATAAACACAATTAGAGAATCCATATTTGTAACTTTCAGCATGGATTGACATTCCACCCATTTTGTGTGTGGTCCTAGCATATGCCCTTAAAGCAGAAGATACAGCAAATGTGCTTGGACACGATCCTTGTCTCTGCATCTGAACATAAAGATACAAGGCTTCCTTGAATTGGCCTTGCTGAGAGAAATATCTAATTGCCCAACCCCATGAGAATGAATCTGGATGTGGCAAATGGTAAAGGATGTTGTGGACATATTGAGAAATTCTTCTAGAGTTATTGCGAGTGGACAGGAGGATTTGACGAACCAAGAGAGGTTTAAGGCTATTAAGACCATTAATGATGATGCATGCGTGAGTTTGTTTTGCCTGGTTGGCAGTCAGATGAATGTTCAGTATCGTTGTCAGTTTGGCAGCCAGCATCTGGATGGCAAGGTCGAACAGTCCAAAAAGAACCTACGGTTGATCAAACCATTTGGTCGCAAATTCTTTGTTTCTAATCAATTGGGAAAACACAGTTCCAGTCTGGCTCATGATCATTATATCTTGATATTCTGAAATGGCATCACATCAAAAGAAACAAGGGAACGCAAGCCTCAATAACAATGATACTTCTATATCTCTTGTGAGGGTCAACACACAGCCATGCACCACACTAATGGACTATTGGCCATGATACCCATGAAAAATAAAGGGTGGTAAGGTTAGATGTATTATAGCACAGAAATTCAATCCTTGAAGCTATTCACCTGAACAAAGAGTTGTTCTAAAGATAAATCAGAACTGAAACAGTAAAACCAAATCAGCCATCTTACTTTGACATCACATCACACTAAAAAGTCATTTATCCAACTGAATTTATGATAACACACTTGCAAGTGGGAATTTACAAGCTGGTCGCTCAAAGGCATTGGTACCCGCTGTCCAATCCACCGAATTTAGCAACAATGTACACATTAAGCAAACAAACACGCAGTAGAACAGCACAGAGCGCCTAATAAAGGATTCATTTGTACACTGCATACATCTATATAGCAAAAAACTAGCATGGATTTAATAATCTGATAGCCCAACATATAATTTTGGTCTTTAAGAATACATATATAGAGAAATCAAATACATGAAGAAAAGGCCATACTGGAAAAAAAAATAGGACTAAAAACAGCGATCAGAATCATCATTACTCTGTATGCACGAAGGTCTAAAATTTAAAGGAGACCGTGTAACTCAAAGGGCTCAAATCCTTCCCTTCATTTGATAGAATCTCCAGAAATCGCTCGAGTAAACTAAATTAAGACCATAAAACTAAATTACAAAAAAAAAAAAAAAACCATTCATCCCTTCATTACGCATACCAGCATACACACTTGCATACCCGATAAGAAAAGACTTCAAGTTTTGAGCTTTAAACCTTAACAGGGATGGAAAAAAAGAAGCAGTGATTCGTTGAAACGATGGAATTAAAATAGATACAAAATGGATTCCCAAACCTGAATTGAATATGATGCCGTTTGCATTATCTGGGCTTTCACTTCGACTTCTTAATCTCCCTGCCTCTGTCTCAGCCTCTGCCTCGAAACATGCAATGACAGTGCTTTTGAAGACAGTAACTACCAGACTATGAGTAGCTAACAAGGAGCCCAAATCAAAGGCCTTTCCTTATTGGTAATCCTATCAGAAGCTATGTAGACTTATCAAGCATGGGCTTCTTGGAATAATGGGCTTACATTTATGGCCTGCTTACGATAAGGCTCTCACCTTTTAGTGATAGCCATGCAAACTGGATTAAAAAAATGAACCTGGAAATAAAAATCATGCCATAAAAAAACATTTGATATAGTTATTAAATCTAATATAACATTTTATATCGTAAGTTTCTCTAACTCGACTCTGCCTAATTTTAGTTTAAAATTAATACTGTGAAAGTTGTTTATGCGACCTCATCGACTTTTGATCTTGCAATAATTAGAATGAATCGTAAATGGCATCGTTTGAGTTTTTTTTTCAGAATAAAAAACATGAACGATGAAATTGAAGAAAAAAAATACGAAGATAGACTTTTAAAAAAAATATAGAATATAGTATAAAAAAAATAAAAAGAAGAAAAAAATGAGTTGCTTCATTGTTTATATTATACTGAGACAATAATAAATCAGTAACTTGTAAGACTTGTGACTTGTATCATGGACTCCGCTAATTTAATTTTTTTATTTATTTACTAACATGATAATAAAATAAACACTTATAAAAATTGAATATCAATCAAATACTGTAATGTTTTAAAATTGCTATAATATCATAGAAAATAAATCAAAATAAATTATAATAACAAATTCAAAATTAATAAAATAATAGAACAAAAAATAAAAGGTAGATATTTTAATTAAAAAAAGACCTCTCTTCTCCAGATGTTTTAGCTATGAGTTTATAATTCTGCTGCTATAGTTGACGACGATTTCACTCTCACACCTCGGGATATAAGACTTTCCAGTGTTTTGAACTCATTATTAACGTATTTACTGCTCCAAATAGAAACTTAGCTACCCTGCAAAATAAGAAGAGATTAGAAAAAAAGGTATTGATTTTTGTATTTTGTTTGTTCACTTTTTTTTTAATGGAAAATTAGCATTGCAATAAGAGGTGTCCTACTGTGCTTTTAGGTTGACACCAACAACTTTTTAAAAAATATTTTATTTCTACATATTTTTTTGCAAAAAGTATAGTGCCTCAATTTTCAAAAATATTAATTTTTTTCATATTTTATTTTATTTTTTATATGATATTATTGCAATCTTAAATAAATACCCCAATTTTGGCTGGTACTTAATTTTTGAAAGTATTTATTATTATCATCATATCACTAAATTAAAATTAATTACAAAATCAATTTTTTAAAACCCAAGAGAGTCCATAATTCGGTTTACAATTTTTAATGAATTAAACTGCAAAGCCCAAATTAATATAATATTTCATCATCTCAACAATTTTTTTAAAAAAAACTTATATTTAGATTTTATATATATATATATATATATATATATATATATTTAGATTTTATATATATATTAACTTCTAATCACTACCTAATTGGATATTGTTGAGCAAGTGGGTGATGACAGTACAAAACTTGAAAAGACTACTCATGTGCAAACGGCCCAACAAGACTCCCCTTTATTTCATGTTTTAAAGCCACTTTACAGAAAGCTTGCAAATCAATAATTTCATGGAGGCCCGCTCGCCTCTTCACTGACGCAGTTTCGCCCTCTTGTTTTGTTCATCAGTATACTCATCCACCAACGAAATCATTTCCTTTCCCATCGTGACTCGCATGGTATTCATCTCTCACTCATGAATTATTAAAGTTGCGTGGTGTGGACAATCACGGCGGCAGATCACGGCGAGATTTCTAGGGGCGGCAGCCATATGCACGGGAAGATTGAAAAACGAGGGTGCTTGTGAGATTCTTTTAAAAACACTGAGCCGGCCGCCGTCTCCACGCACGGCGGTGGATCGTTGAATGCTGCTGATTGTGTTTCTATTGGCTCACATACACAAATTTCTGTTCTGATATGATAATATTCCTTTTCTTTTCTATTAGAAAATCTAACAATGGTTATCAAGCCCTGAGAAAACAAAAAACAAAATATTTTTTGCTTGCTATTATAAAAAAGTTTGGAATTTTACAGAACTTTGAGCTTGAATGGCAATCGATAGGTTTTATATCACCAACCATGTCTAGGGCTCAAGCCACGCTTGAGTGCTGTAAGAACATAGCTAGAAAGCGAGGAGAGCCAAGCGAAGTATTCATATCCGTACACAGTATAATCTACCGTTACAGGTATTTGAGATGAGCAAGTTTTTTTTTTCTTTTTTTTTCCGGGCTGTAAATCAACTCATGTATGATAGTGTTGTTTAGATTGTTTATCATATTGTTTTTTAAAATATTTTTTTCAGAATTACATTATTTTAAAAAAAATAATTAAATTTGAAATCAACGCATTAAATGATTTAAAAAAACTAATATTTTTAAAAAACCATTAAAAAAAAGCAGTGTCAACCATCCGTAAACATGACTTTCTTAGCCTTCTAGTCCTAGCAGGCTCAATTACTGTAGGACAGGCCCTAGCATGAAAGCTCGAGTGGCCTTCCATTACAGAATATATTTATTTTTTTCCTTGAAAGAGGCCGCGGTTTGTTCTCAAAACCAGTTTTATTTAATTTTATAATGATTTTTTTTTTAAATTCTTTGACGTCATGTCATACAAGTTCTTCTTGATTTAATAATGGCACCCTCCTGGTTTTAATATGCCCATGATAAAGCCGGACGTTTTTAATCGGCTGCTGCTACACATCGCTTTCGTAGATATAGCTGTAGAAGGATTTATTGAAACAAGTATGCCGATGATATCACAATAAGGGAGGGCAAATAAATAAGAAGATCAATGATCACCGCATAGGCCATGGCTATACCGTTCATTAATTATAGCAATCCATTTTTCTTCGTCACGCATGGCAGTCAGTTTCTGCACCACTGCCTGGTCAATCATAGCTTCAAATCCGACAACGACGTGGTAAGAGACGGGGGCTTTTTGTGCTGCCACAGTCCACGAACCAAATCATTTGCCCAGCACAAATCACAACACATCATTTCATCACCAACTTCACCAAGTCTTTGATCAAAATAAGGTAGGCCCAGTTACTGCATCAGAGTGAAGATGGAGGAACCCCATCACATGATTGGATTCTGATACGTGACCCCTTTTGCACTTTCTCTGTAAATCAAAACTGTTTTTACTGAAAAAGCTGCTGTTCTCAAAGCCAGCTTTGCTCTGGTCCAAGCTTTATGCGTGAGAGCTTTTACACAAGTTGCTTTTAGTATTTGGGATCACGTAAATGATGTCAGAATGTTGTCAGTTCAACGACCAGTGAGCCAATTGCTGGACTGGTCCCACAAACAGAAAAACCTTAATTAATTAGAATTAGCTGGTCGGAGTTTTTAAAATTATACATATGTGTCTGCGAGGACAATCACGCAAATTTCACGAGAACTCCATCCCAAAATTCTTCAAAAATTGATTAAGCATTAATAGTCTTCTTGTTTATTACCTGGGAAGCTCTATAGCGTGAAAGAAACTAATGATTGAAAATAATAATTACGAAGTCAGTTAGCATCTTATAATCATGGTGATTGTGCTTCTTATTGTCATTTGTGACGATCTCGGTCTAAACACTCATTGACTTTGTTTCACGGTAAGGAAAGATTCTGTTAAAAAATAATATAAATTATATTTTGAAATTTTATTTAAAATATTAAATTTTTAGGTGAGATAATTCTTTAATATGATATTAGAGCTTTGTTGATCTCACGATCACGAGTTCAAATCTTATCATCTTTATTTTATTTAATAAAAATCAAGCACAAGATAGTGTGAGCCCGTATGCAAGTTTCAAGCTTAAAGAGCTTTCACTTAAGAAGGTGTATTAAAAAATAATATAAGTCATAATTTAAAACCTCATCGACAAGTTTAAGTTTTTCGATAAGATAATTACTTAACAAGCTATGTGAAAAAGATGATAGGAATCAAACAGCAATAAGAAATTGTTCACAACCAATCAATTCCAGGATCAAATAACAGAAATCAACTCAAAAGGAAAAGAAAAATCAGGGTCCACGTCCATCAAAATCTTGTGGTTGGTGAGATCTCAAGGAATTGTAAATGTAGCAAGATTTTCCTTGGTCTTTGAAAAAGCAAACCTGATTGTCTTAATGTCTTTAAATTCATTAGGGTCTTATTTCAAAACCCAATCATTCGGTCTTAAAGGAAAGCTGTCTGTAATCTGTATAGAGCATGAGTCTGTATGGAAAGGTTGCGGTAATCGGTATAGAGCGTGAATCTGTACGGGGAAGTTCTGGTGATCGTTCAGACAAGGAAATAGCTGATCTTATGCCAAAATTTATAATCGTTCAGATAAGAAAATCTCTGAGCTTGTGCCGCATTTCTTGCTTGTTGGAAAAATGTTTTTTTCTACACCTTTTTTTTAGTGTCCGACTGCTAAATGAAAAATAAATTAAGGCAAACTTTTTTTTAAAAAATGCTTCCCGTCGTGTTCTTTTTGGAACAACTAGAAATGATAAAATAACCCGTTTTTCTAATAAATAAATGTGGCCTAAAAGGAAGCTGATAAATCAAGAAATTATAACATTTTAGATTTCAGAAAAATTAGTAACTCAAAAATATTATTTTTCACCAAATTTTTAACCAGTCAAATCTGTATGCGGTCTTTTATCATATATCATGGAGTTCCTTTTATGGTACATCGAAAGGGTTGGTTCCTCTGAAAAGATTTAAAAATTTGTTTGATGATTATTCATGGTAAAATCAATACTATAAGAGTCTCAATTATACAGGATATTCTTGAAGTTAGTGATGATGCACTTTGTCCATTATGTTTGGTGTCTCATGACCTTTTATATATATATATAATCTAGATGTTTGGGCTAGCTTACGCGTATTATAGCTAATCTTTGAATTCATTGAATACTCTGCAAGTCCGATGAACAGGTAAGGCACCACGGAGTGATAAACATACACAATGAAGATCGAACCCGGGTGCAGAGGAAGGAATAAGTCCTTATCCCCGCTATATTTGTTGATTGATAGAAGCTATCTTGGTGTTGCCTAAAAATTATGTTAGACTTATTTGATCAATAGAAATCTCCTGTCCAAGAAAAAATCCAAACAAAAGTTTTGTTAATGATGTTATTTGGAACCAGCTCATTGTCTTTTTGACTTCTTCAAAATGAATTACGTACTCTTCAATCATTAGTAGCCTAGCTATGATATCATCTTTCTTTTAATTCAAACAAGACTGTATGTGCGGATAAGACTTTCTTCTCTGATTATTTTTTATTCTGCTCTTGATGTGTTAATTTTTTGTTATGGTTTGATTCGATGGCAAAATAACAAGAGCACTAACCATGAATTTTATATGTCGAAATGGAATGTTAATGGTTATTCTATTGGCAAACCTGAACTTGCTAGTATTGAGAGTTTTTTTTTTGCAGTCATAAATGCTCGGTGATGAGATTTCTCTCTACATTAGTTGGTATTAAAGATTCAAATGAAATTGAGTTGCTAAATATGATTAAAGCTCTAGAACTTTTTTTTGGGAGATGAGTTTGTTGAAGTTAAGCTCATCTTTGAATGTAATTTTGTTTTTGGATGTGAGAAAACCTCATTATGTGGAAAGTATACTTTGTGGATCCAAGTGAGTGATTAAAGTTCTGGTTTTTTTATATTCTTATAATGGTGCACAACATGACTTGAACTCGAGACTTGTTGTGTAAATCACAAGCTCTCCGTTATTACATCACGTTCTTCGAGAACTTTGAATGATTATTGTTGTTAAATAGATGAATAAAGTCATCTAATAGGCCAAGGAGATTTCTTGAGCTTTTCATCTAAATTCTTTTCACATTTGGGTCTCGTGTCTTTCTCTTATCATGTTTTTCACGACGCAAAGCATATGGTCAATTATTTTTCAAAACAAGATGTGACTAGAAGTTGTGAATGTGTTGCATGTCTTTGATCCTCCATGTTTTTTTACACCGTAATCAATTTATCTTTTCTCATCTTTTTGGTGTATTAATGCAATTTATTGCTTAAATGAAAAATAAAGTCAAAATATTATTCTAAATTGGAATATTGTATAGTAACTTCATGTACTTAGCTAAATTAAAGGATCAATTTAGATTCTCTTATTATCCAATTTAAACCATATATTTCAACATATCAATACAATTGTAACGTGGCTAGAAACACGAAAAGATGCTATCTTCTACTGGATCGATTAACTTAGCATGTATATATGATTTGCTCGGATATATATCCTGCGAGTCAAATAATAATCGATGGCTTTCAAAGACAAACGTGAAAGATAAAAAGAAACCGCAGAGCTCCGATGGGCCATGAGAAATGATCATACCAAGGAAATCATATTTCCTATCCTCTTTTTGTAGCACTGTCGTTTCTTACATCACATTAATTCTCGAGCTAAACTTGATTTTGTTCTTTCTTAACTATGATTACGAGTCAAACAATGGATAAATTAACCAATAGGATTCGTGATGCACGAGAATATGATTGAAGAGTGAGTTTTCAGAGGATGTTTTTCCTTTCCAAGCATGCATGCATGCTTATAGCTAGTAGGTGGGTTGCTACTTGGATTTTTTTATCTTTTTTATTGAATATTTAATCCAGTGTTCATAGCATGCGTAAGGGCATAAGGAAGGGGTTATTTAATTAATGCATGCAATAAATTTAATATAAAAAAGAAGAATTATATTGCAGATGATTCGGGGAGTTTTCTGAGATGATGACTCTTTTCGTGCTTGGAGCTTATCTCAGCCTCGACAAACAACAGTCCAGTTTGCAAGCACACAGAGAATTTGTGTTTCAAAAGAAACAATCATCTGGTCTCAAAGATGAGTCAAACGAAAGTTGACTCATAAAGTATGACAGGAAACAGTCATTGGAGACAGGATTCTCTTATCAAGATTTCTGCGCGCACCTGAGGTGATCGGGACACGTCGCTGATCACCACTTTGTTTCAAATTTCAATTGACTGCAAGCTTTGCCTATATGATCTCGTCTAATTAGCATGGGTTATGCCCTCTTTAATTCGGGCTTCTAATTATTATAATGTAATCCAAAATCTGGAGTCTAGTGGTGGAAGATGAAGCATTTCTCTCTAATCAAGCCAGCAAGTAATCTCATCTTCAACACGGTTTACGAATAATATTTTTTTCAACAAATTAAGATGATTGATTTTAATTAATGTAATCAATTCTTTTGCTTTATACATTGAAACGTGGAAGAAACTGTAATTTATATCTTTTAAATATACATTTATATGAACGAGGGAAGATCTTAACGATTTGTCTGTGACTAAATTCAAGTGCATTATAGGTATAGCAATGATATAAAGTCTCTCGATCGATGCCATGCGACAGACAATCGTATTTTTGTAACACCCCGTCAGCTCTTGATTTTTTGCAAAGAAGTTTGTAATTTTGGTTTTTGATGAATCGGACCTTCGACTCTGGATTTATCTTATTTTGGTCCCTCGATGCTCTTTTATTCTAATTAGTTGTGTAACCTGTGCTCCGTTGCCGGCTAATTAAAAAAATTTAGCATAAAAAAAATGATGATCATTTGACAGAACCGTGTCATCAAGAAGGGCGGAAAAATTTGCTTCATGGGGTATAAACCTATTAAGCCAAATATATTGAATTAATTTTAATCAAATAATAATAAAAGGTACCAATAGTAAAACAAAAAAAGAAGAGTCAATGACGGTAATTTTAGGACAATCTCTTAAAAAAAAAAAAAAAAAAAAGCTAAGCTATAAGCAGGTTAAAAAATAATGCAATTATAGAGGAAAAAAGAAAAAAGAAATATAAAACAAAACAAGTTGACAAGATATTGGGCCTCAATGCCTGGCCCATCCAGAAAAAAAGTCTATTCACTGGACTAGTCCTCTCTTGGATAAAGATGACAAGAAATAAGGATCCTATACTTGTGATTTATCAGGGGGGTTTCTTTATCTTGTATTATTGGAGTGGTTGAGATTTCATCTGCTCTCTCTATTTTCTTATTGGGTAGAGCTAGACTTCTTGTATTTGTTTGGGGTTTGATGACATATGTCGTCCTTAAACTATTGAGATTGTAATAAAATAAGGCTTGACATTAAAAAAAACTATTAAAGCTAACAGTAAATCTCTAAACATTATTCTAAATGCACTAAATTACAAACAATTCAATTTTCTTACAAATAAAAATAGTTAGAAAATGACAAGACACTGTACATCTTGTCATTTCAATGCTGTCCATTTGGTTAATCAATTGAAATATATATTTTAAAAATTTATCCAAATTTTTTAAACGATAACATTAAGTGATACATTAGTATTTGCTTCTTGTTTTTTTTTCTATATATATATATTTTTTTTAAAAAAAAAAAAAAACAGTGCCATCTATAGCGTTTAGACTAGGACTCAAAATTTCACCATTACACTTAACGACCAAGTTCCACAGCAAGGCTTAATCTGCCTAAAAAGATAATAATATAAGGATATAATAGATAAAACCGATAATACAGAAAGATAAATAATATATATTAAAAAAATATAAAAAAAACAGTGTATATTCTCCATGAATTATATTAACTATACGTAGGATTTTATGAAAATGTTTTGGGATGGTGCGTGTGTGTCTATATAAACTTTCATGTTTATAAATATAGAAGGATAAATAATATATATTAAAAAAACAACGTAAAAAACAGTGTATATTCTCCACGAAGAAATATTATCTACAGGTAGAAAAAAAAGGTTTATACGTGTTGCCCCTGAGAACGAACCTAAGAAATTGCATAGAAGGATGTGTCATGATAGAATTGAATAGACAGTTGGTGTCAGTGTCAAACTAAAACTCCAGCAAGTGTGGGCTAGAATATTCGTGGCATCCCTAAATGTCCCAGCTGTTTAGGTAGTCCCTAACTAATGAGAATTTATTTCTATGTTAACACTAATAATTATTTCATGATTATAATAAATATAATAGAAAATTATATTTTTATGAGTATTCAATGAGAATAGAATATGTATTTTATTATTTTTTATTGTATACTTTTTGTATAAACTCTTCAAATTATTGTTTTAATTTCTTAGAGAGTCATGAATTTTCCTTTTGATAAAAAATAGGCCTATGTAAAAAATGAATAAAAAAATATTTAATTGAAAAATATATTCTTAGCCGAAAATCTAAATCATTGAGATTCTTACAGATATTTATTTTAATTCTCATAAAAAAGAAAAGAAAAATAGATTTTAAACTTGGCCCGAGGCATGGCGTTCACAAAAAAAGAAAAAGAAAAACTAAAAGAGCGAGATAATTGACTATTTCAATCGTTGTTGCTCCTGATTTATTTGACAGTAGTAACTGAATAGTGTCTACAACAACTGTTGTTGTAAATTGTCAACATACACAGTAAAATTGTTTTTCTTTTTCATATTAATAAAAACGTTTATATATAAAAAAAGGTTTTTGTTAACGAGGAAGAGAAAAAAAAATCACGTACATTTAGGCCTTAGATGACTAAATAGGCTTCCATAATTAGATTTTTCTTTAAATTAATACTAAGTGCTTAGAAAAAAAAATGCTATGCCATAAATGAGATCTCAAAAATATAAATCTATAATTTATATATCTTATCATTTTTTTAAAGATCAAAGTAGTTTTAGGATTAAACATGTATATATATATATATATACTAAATAAATAAACCTTTTTTCATTGATTTTTTTTATAAAAAAAACTCAATTTACATGGAGCAGAAAACATAATGGCATCCACGTGTAATGGCGGGTCAAATATTATATTGTAGGCCCATGGTCCCTCGGAACACCAGTATAAAGACAGTCCCCTCTTTGTTTTGAGTCCTCCAACCGGTTCAAAAATTCCCGCATATTTTAACTAACTCCCCCCCCCCCCCCCCCCCCCCCCATTTTCTCCCCACCACCCATTTTCAGTTTTCACATCAAAATCTAGTCTCCGCCGCCGCAATGCTCCCGTACACCACCCTCGACGAGGCAGCGGCGGCGCTAGGAAGGAATTTGACAGTAGCAGAGACGTTATGGTTCAACTACTCTGCAAAAAAGTCAGATTATTATCTTTATTGCCATAACATCTTGTTTCTTTTTCTGATCTTTTCTGTCGTGCCTTTACCCTTGGTTTTCTCAAGTCTTTGGCGATCTGGTGGGTTTGATAAGTACAAGATTCAGCCTAAAGTCAAGCTGTCTCCTTCTGAGACTTTCAAGTGTTACAAGGATGTTATGTTTATGTTCTTTTTCGTCGTGGGGCCTTTGCAGTTGGTTTCTTATCCTTCTGTCAAGGTGAGACAATTTTTGTTTTTGTCATCAGGGTTTATTCGTGAAACTTCGTATGCTTTTGATTGTTAAAGTCTGGTTTTCTGGGCACTTTGCTGTTTCTTATTTTGTGAAATTTTGTGCATCGTCTGTTATGTTTTGATTTGCTGAATTGGTTTTTGATGATCACTCTGGCTTTATAGTAGATTCTGTACCATGGGATCTGCTGGGTTTTGGCACTGGTTGCCGTTGGAAATCACAGATTTTGTTGATTTATGTGAATATTGGATAATCATTGATTATTTGTTTTTGGGTAATTATTGCGGGATTTCTATTAATTAAAGCCAGCTGCATGCGACTGTTTTTCCCTTTGATTGATTTTCTTGGACTATGTTTGATTTTATTTTGGTTTATTGAGCAATCAGTTTTAATTTTTGATTCTTCCGAATGTGATGGTGACTTTTTGAATACTCTTAACCACCTGCTGGCTAATAATTGCTTTTTTTTTCTTTTTTCTTTTTGTCAATTTTGAAATGAGATTTAAGGCTTCTGCTGTTTCGTATTTAACTTGCATGTCCACAGATGATAGGGATTCGAACAAATTTGCCGTTGCCTTCCGGATGGGAAGTCTTTCTACAGTTGTTGGTGTATTTCATGGTGGAGGACTTTACCAATTACTGGATCCATAGATTTCTCCATGGTAAATGGGGATACGAGAAAATCCACAAAGTTCACCATGAATATACAGCTCCTATTGGGTTTGCTGCCCCATATGCGCACTGGGCCGAAGTCTTGATCCTCGGAATTCCATCTTTTCTTGGTCCAGCTATGGTTCCTGGGCACATGATTACATTTTGGCTTTGGATTGCCTTACGGCAGATCGAGGCAATTGAGACACACAGCGGGTACGCATGCTATGCTTTTTTTTATTTTCTGAGAGCCCTTTTCTGCTTTACTTGATTGTGACAAAATGAAAACAACTTTAGAACTTGCTTGCTGCATTACTGTTAAATTATAGACTTTCCTGCAAAATAGTGGGAGATTTCAAGTTCAGTAGTGGCTTACCTTTTCTTGATGTGGGGATCAGCATGGTCCGTTTTTTTTTGGTTTAGTCAGTGAATTGTTACTGATTTATAAACAGACCGACAATCTTTTGTGCCTGATCAATTAGTAGAATTAGGGTAGGTGAATTGCAAAAGGCAGCTATTGTTTTTTTAGAGAGGTTAGGCCACGTCACTTCCTCCACAGCAAACTAGAGCTTCTTTATAGTGTCAAATTCCATCTTCTTGTTGATTTTATTTTGTAAATTTTTAAATACTAGCATAGGTGATGGATGAACAATGTGATTAATGCTAAGAAATGATGTATGCTAGTTCCTATCCTTGGATTATTTATGACAAGAGCAAGGGGCGTAAGATCAGTGAACATCACCAATTTAGATTTTGACCATTGACATTTTCCAAAATTTATGCAAGCTCACTGCTCTGTGCATACCTTGTAAAGGTATATGAATGTTGCAATTAATAAAACATTGCTAAGTTAAGCCCACATGACAATTATGGCGTTGTGATATTGTGTTTCTAATGTTACATTTGGCTAAATGCTGCTTGCTTTTTAGCTATCATGCAGAGTGATTTCGCAGGTTGAAATTGATCGAAAGTAAATTTGATGTTAGGGAAGTACATAGTCTCCTAGTAAGCGTTGTAGTATTTTACTGCTGTGTAGGCTTTAAGACATGTAAATCTGTATGCAATAGATATATGGAGATAAAATCCAGTGGTACTACAATAGAGGAGCATTCTTCTCCAAGGAGCCATGGATTTGATTTCTCTGTTGGGATGGCTCGAAGTTATAGATAGTTTCATTTTGCATTGAAATGACTAGCTTGGGGCTAAAAGATAATGATGATGATGCCGCCTTTATTTTCCATCCTTTTCAAACTCCTTTCTCAATACAGATTTGGGAAACCATAAGGAGCTTGAATAGATGCAAAATATTACTCAGTTGTTTCCTTTCTCATATGAAGGAAGAAAAAAGGAAACAGGAATGATATTTCAAGAAGATGGGGTCTGCGCCACAAACTAAGAATGGAGAGGTGTCCATACCAGACATATTTATGTATTGTTTCATTGTGATAGACATCTAGCTAGGGACATTTCCAGGGCTCCCTTTTCCCAATTATCAGTGAGGAATAGTTATGTATTGAGGAATGTTTATGTTTATACATCTCGAACCACATTGAGCATGTTTCATGTATTTTATGATTTTTTTTTAGATCCAATTAATACATAATGGCTCCTTCACGTGTTCTGTTTTTTTGTTGATAAGCAGCATAACAGCCGTGCACGCACTCTTGTGCTGCTCTTCATCTCCTGGATGTATATGTTATGATGTTTTAACTTAACTATTGGAGAACACATGGCATGCAAGAGAGTAACTTATGTCTTCCTATGTAGATACGACTTTCCCTGGACTCCCACAAAATATATTCCATTTTATGGTGGTGCAGACTACCATGACTACCATCATTATGTTGGAGGACAAAGCCAGAGCAACTTTGCGTCAGTGTTCACATACTGTGATTTTATTTATGGAACTGACAAGGTCAGCGGATATTTTTTGCAACTAACCATGCAATCCTGGAAATTATGATAACTGATAGTTGAATGCTTTCTTTGATCAGGGCTATCGGTTTCAGAAGAAGCTTCTTTGGAAGGTAAAGGCATTTTTTCATTTTTTCAAAACATATCAATTGACAAGTGGAACTTGCTTAGTGTCTTGTAACTATGCTCTCCACCACATACAATTATCGTTCAAGATAGGTCAATGTGAAGCAGTATGGATATAGTTATGCCTTGTACTTGGATACCTGCTGATATCATATCCATTTTGTGCAATCCAGTTGAAAAAGGGAGTGGAAAATGGTGTTGACCAGAATGGAGGTTCCTACTATGTTCCTACGCAAGATCTTAAATCTGACTAGCTGTCGTACAGCAGAACTCTTACTCTACACAAAAGCCTTTAGGGCACAACTCTTGAAACCTACCATTTTCAAGCTGACGTTGTCCATATGCTAGTCTGATTACTTTCAAGCTGTTGGTGTTTCAGGTGGATATGATTTCATGTTGTCTGTAACTTGAGGGGGGGGGGGGGGGGGAGTTTTAGCGTTGAATGTTGTAAAGCTTCAGAATGTGGGTTTTTCTTTAATTGAAAAGCTGCTGGATACAATGACTTTCAACTCTAGAATTTTTCTGGTGTTTTTATCTTAGTTTCTGTTTAACATCCAAATTTAGAAACTGCATTTATCCACTGCAAGGCCCATGATAGAATGAAAATCGTATTTGCACAAGAATCCCTTTTAGTTCAATTGGTAAACCGCTACGCTCATAACCTTTCGGTCATGGGCCCGAACTCTACTTAGTGAGCCGAAAAGGAAAAGGGTCCATGGACCTGCAAATACATGGACCATTATCATCTCAGGCCTTTCCACAAAATATCGTGGTGTGGCTTTCATCATGGGCTTTTTTTAAGAAAGATTTTAAAGCTATTTATTTATCTTGCGTCGTTTAGAATAGCAAGACAAATAACGTGTTTGATTTGAGAAAACAGGTTATATCTTTGAAGAAGAATGTATTAAGATCTGATTGGCCCAATGCCCTCTTTTCTTTCCCACTTTTGATAAAGGCGGTTTGAGATTTTGCAAATGAAATCTCTCATTATTTCTTTAGACCTTGCTGGCTTCTTTTTCTTGGGAATCATCTGGGAAGGTCATAAATCCTTGTTATCAATCTTTATCATACACGTGGATAAAATCCTTTGGCAATCATGGATCCACACACACCAATCTTTATTATTTCAGGTCCACACGAGAGACTATTGATCATGGAAACATCAAATATTACTTGCTTCGTGACTTTCTTGACCCCTAGCCGGCCCATGTGAGTATGTTTGTTATTATTTTTTAAGTTGTTTTTTGTTTTGAAATATATCAAAATAATATTTTTATTTTTTAAAAATTTATTTTTGATATTAGCACATCAAAATGATTTAAAAACACCCAAATTTTTAAAATTAAAATTAAAATTAAAATTAAAAATTTCCAATTTTTTTTCAAAAATATTTTTAAAATACAATATAAAATACCCTCTTAATTGATGATCCCACATGATATTTATCTGCATTCACTTCACTTGCTGTGTCAGAAGCAAATTTCAAGGAATGGTTTTCATGTAAACTCGCCAACTTCACTCGCATAAAATTAGTTTTTTTATGTAAAAAAGCAAAAATCTTTTTGCAAGTATTGTTAATGTGTCCTTTTGACTTTCAAGAAAAAAAAATTAATTGTGAGCATCACAGTTGAAGTATGTGTTTAATCAAGTAAAATGATTAAACTAAAAAAAGAAGCACAGAACGCTAAAAACCAAATACAAATCATAAAAGGCATAATAAAAAAAAGAACACTCAAGATTATTTTATAAGAAAAAAAACACAAATTTATCCTTGAAAATAAGATTTTTAATAAATTTTGAAGTTATTTATTTTTATGAAATTTATTAATTAATAAAAAAGAAAAGAAATATATAAGATTATGAATAAAAGATTTGAAAACAGTAGCTATATATTTAGCAAAGTGGATATTCAAATTCAAGCGAAAACCTTATAATCATTTAATTTTACTTTAGAATATCTCAAATGAATGATGAAACAAATCAACATGATTACGAACGATAGAATTATATGCTCCTATTTCATCTCTAATTGAATTTGTTCTTTTAATATAAAGAGAGTGGCAAACCTATTTAAAATAAAAGATAAGGTGAAAAAAGGGAGTTGCCTCCATTTTACAAAAAAAAAAAAAAAAAAAAAAAAAAGAGGCTTCAATTATTAATTATGCACTAAAACATAATTTATTATGGATTAGAGCGGTAAAAGTTGTTAGCCTGTGTATAGCATGCACAACAAGTGAGAGAGATCCGTGCTGTTTTGATAGCGCATGCTGTATGGTGTTCATATGCCACCATCCACAACAATGTTAGAAGCGACGCCTTGTTCTCGATATAGTGGTGAGTGAGGCTTGTAAATATGAGAAGAAATAGTCCACTCGAAAAGCTATAAAAGTAGACGATGGACTCCTTAATCTTTTGAAAAAAGCCTGGCCACGTGTCAAGCCATGAAAGGCTATTAAAATAGGTGGCAACTGGGCAGCAAACACAAACTACTACTTGTTTACACTTGGATATAAAATTTAAAAAGATGCAACATTTTTCATATCAGTGGATGGCACTTTTTGGCCTTTTCTCATCCTCCTCCCTGTTTTTTTTTTTTTTTTAAATATTAGTGTTATAAGCTGAATTATAGGATAAAAAAAAGACTGACGAAAGGGTCTTTTAAAAAAGTGAAAAATCAAGTGGATAAATAGACATGCCAAAACCAGGGGTCTTATAAAGCTTATAGATTTGTTTTTAGTACTTCACCGAACGACAACCAATCCAAAGAGGTTTAGAGTCAATGATAAATGAAATACATGTCGTTGGTAATTAGTCAAAGCCTAATATAAATGTTTCATAAGAGATCAATACAAGATATTAGTGTACCTAAACTTCTTTGACATGCCATGATCATCAATTCAAGTCCTACAATATTATGAAGACTCGAATATCTTTTACCTTGAATTTGCATTTTTTTTTAAATTAAGCTCTTCAAGAAAAAAAAATTGTATCTTGGATAATGATATCTTAAATGCCCGTTTAATTTAATCCTTATGCTTGTTTAAAGTCTTATAAAATTCTTAACACTCAAACATAAATTAGTAATATTTAAATATTTTGTTCCAATAAAGTTCACAGCTAAAAAAACCCTTGAGGTTAACACTTAGAGAAAAATAATACACATATGTCATAGGTAAAATAATTTTTTTCATAAACTTAAGAAAAAATAAAGACATTAGAAAGTGAAAAAACAATGACGCATAGTGGACATTTAAAAATAAAATAAAAAACTTAATGGTGATATATATCAGATGATAGTTAATAGAGAGCTTTGATACTCATCGAGAAGAAGAAAACAATTTTCTTGACTTGAGACGCTAATCCAAAGTTCCCACGTCTTTATTCGGTTACAAAAAAAAAAAAAAAAAAAATCTCTATTCTCGCTAAATCAAATGGTGAATCGAGAGCAAGAAAAAACAATCTACGGGGTATGTTTGAAGATGATCCAGGAGTTGGGGTTTCTAGGAGTGATTTTGAGAACGAATCCTCAAAAGTGGTAATTTAAAACTGGATTTATATATATATCTCTAATATTGCCACCCTCATGATTTCCATGTGCTGGTATATCATCATTACCCAAAGATTAATTACGCCAAGTGTGTTACGACACCCAACCACCCATGAAGTGTGTCTCACCAATAAACTACTTGTTTCTCTGTTTAGCCAGTCAATTATACATGTGTGTGCGTGTGTACACACACACACACGTATATGGACTAATTAACCCCTTTCCTTTCTACTTCTGATGATTTGCTTGATGCCCTAAACAACCTCTCGCCTCTCTCTCCATCTTTCTCACGCAATTACTGCATGGAATTCCTCTATATATAATCCCCCACACACACACGCACACGCACGCACATTTATATATGTTGAGAGCAGTTTTGCCCTTTTATTTATACTAAAAGCCAACTTGCCCATATAAATATGTGCCATTTTTACGGTGAAATATACGAGCATATATGTTCCGGATATATAGATGTTGTAGTAGTGGTTGATTTGGGGGAGGGCGCGAAGAGTTAGGTTTTATTGGATACCATTTTTACGGTGAAATATACGAGCACGAAGAGTTATATCTCCATATATTATTTTAATATTCTCCTCCTAAACCAGTGTAATTAATTTTGCTACCTTTTGCCATTCTCTTACACTTTCCTAGCTACTCAATGATTATGATACAAGCAATGTCTGTTAGCAGAGCCTTCCAGCTCGCATCAACGTACTGTTTAGTCTCGAATATAGATAAAGTCGTCTTCTTCTTCTTCTTCTTGTGAATTTTAAATCATAACAATGAAACGAGAGATGAACTGAAATGCATCAATTATGTAAGGAAATACGCTCGTTGTTCAATAATGAAGATCCTCAAGAGTGAGATCAGATATCAGATACATCAATTAACATCACGCATGTAGAAGAGGAAATGTAAATGTACGTGTACAGATCATGCTACTTAAGTTGGAGAGACATTAATGAGCAATCAGGGACGAAAACCTTGTTGGAAATGCTTAGAGAAAGGAAATTACAAGTCAACACATCCAGTAAGCACAAAAGTTCTGAAAATAACAAGCCATAGAAAATTTCATATCTGAAATGGGTTACAGCATGCAGGAAGGTAGAGACCAACCCATACGGCCAAATATTCAATTTTCCCGGCCCCCTTAATGAGGATGCACAGTGAACTTTTAGGTGGCAAGTCGCTGCATTGCGACCCTATTTGAACCTTCATCAAAGCTCTCCAAGGGTCTCTTGTATACTTCAAATTTACACGTACGTCAATAACCAATCAGAGGCCAAAAGCTCTTGGTTTCTCTAAACTTTTCTGGTGCTCTAAAATACTAGCTAGGTCAGATTTGAAGGTGGGTGACAGTTGTGACATACGTTAATTATTGACTTGTTGGATATTAGCAAACCAGACACATGTAATAACTGAGCACTAATCAACCTCATTTAACAGTACTTCATTTGGTTGATAGAGAAAAAGCAGTTCAATAAATTGTTTTTCACAACAAGGTTTTGAAATTTGAATAATAATAATATATATATATATATATACATACTAGTTCGTCATATATCGAAATATATATCAAAATTAATGGGAGGAAGCAGTAATATTGAAAGAGAATAAGCTCCCGTCCCATCCAGTTTTAACGAAGCTTCAAACGTTTTTCCAACATTATAGAGATTTGCGAAAGAGAAAGTTAAGATGAAATTCCATGTATGCAAGAAGCTTTCTCGAATTTCTCTTTTCCTAGAACATTCTTCTCCTTAAATGCAGATAAGGGTATCTTTGAAACTCTTCTTTCAAAGAAAAGGAAAGCCAGCTTGCTGGTAAATATATCATTTCACCATAACAACCACAACAATAAGCAGTGTCATCATGATTTTAAGCACTTTACCGTGAAAGCTTGTACGCCTGTGAGAGCCCTTTTGCGAGGATATGGACAATCAAACTAACTTTTTTATATCAATATAGCATCATAAAACTCTTCTGGGTTTCAAAAATCATGCTAAACTCGTTTTGATATCTCTACACGTACGCCACATTCTTGAATTCTCGTGTTCATATTCCATCCTATCTGGTGCCCTAATAGGTCTCCTCTTTTCCCTTTTCTCTTAACAATACGAAGCATATTAGAGAATAATATAAATCATATTCTGGGGTATCACCTACAAGCTTAAGTTTTTAGGTGAGATGGTTCCTTAACATGGTATCAGAGCTTTGTTGACCCAGCGGTCACGAGTTCGAATCTCACCATCCCCATTCTATTTGATAAAATCAAGCACAAGGTGATGTAGGCTTGTGCAGGTTTCAAGCCCAAAGGGCATTCACTTGAGGGTGTGTGTT
The DNA here is from genome assembly GCA_027405865.1 of Salix purpurea. NCBI lineage: Eukaryota > Viridiplantae > Streptophyta > Magnoliopsida > Malpighiales > Salicaceae > Salix > Salix purpurea. Next base: position 3,392,075 of record JAOWLH010000026.1, on the reverse strand, counting down.
AGAGAATAATATAAATCATATTCTGGGGCCTCACCTACAAGCTTAAATTTTTAGATGAGATGGTTCCTTAACAAAGCAGCAGCAACATTGCACTATCCCCATTCTATTAGAACTTTATGTTATTTGGTGACTGGATTGAATAGCCCTCTTTAATCCTTGAGTTCGATCTCTTAAATTAAAGTTTAAGAAAACTATATTTATAAAAACATTTTAAGCATAAAAAGTTAAATTACACATTATACTTAAAGTTGTATATCAGATTTGACCTCATTCATAAATCTATAATTTTTTATATAATTAAATTGATATTTGATCACAAAACAAGTTGTTAAATTTTATTATTACTAATTAATTTAATGCAAACAATATTTTAGTCTCTCTAACATATTTATTTAGTATTAATCTAAACAAAATCACTTTCATTAAAAATAAAAAAAATCTAACGATGTTTATAGTACGATGAAATTTTAACTTAAAGAAATTAAAACACCAGGGTTAGTTTTGTCACGCTAAAAAATATGGAATGAGAATCACAATAAAAAAAAAAAAAGTGAAAATGATACCATATAAAACAATTGCTCCAACTACCTAGCTTTGGTTAACTGTGCACCTTCTCCCTTATTTTATAATCCCCCATGGCCCTCCAAGAAATAAATAACAAGGGGAAAAAAGATAGTTAAGTAGTTTGAACTTCATGTGTTATTTGCATGTGATTTCCATTTTATTTTTTAATAAAAGGTAATTAATTAATTAATAGATGGATCCGATCCATCACCTAAGATTATAAGATATCATATCATCTTATTTAATTATATCATCAACTTTGAAATAATCAAACAACAACTATGATTCAGAAAAAAAAGAATTGTTTTTTTTAGGATGAGAGAGAAAATTGGTTATTTTTTTCTAATATGGCATTAAGATGACACGTACTCAATACTAATTGATTTATTGTCTCTCAGTTATCAAACTTTCACTTTATAATTTCTCAAAAAAATGATTTTAAAAAAAAAATCATTTTGTATCTTTCATTTATAACAAGTCAAAAGAACATCACGATCTTTGAAAACTATTGTGTTTATCCTTAGAAAATTGGGGTGACTGGTTGTCAGTCTTTATTTTAAAAATTGCTTTTTTTTTTATCTTTATTTTATAAATTAGAGAAGAAAAGGAAGAGGAGAATAAAAACAATATCAAAAGATGAGTCACCAATGGTGTTCTTGATTGCTAGTTGATGCACACACTCACCTGTATATAATCTAATAGTTAGTATAGATTATATAAAAATTAGAATTAAGTCTTGTTACTGTTCACGTGATAGTTACTAGAGACTTACATGATCATTAATTTTAGTCGAGATACACATTGTTTTTTTCCATATAATCTCATGTTTAAGTTCTATTATTATAATCACTAAAAATATATATAATCATTAATTTTAATCGAGACATACACAAACTAGCTCAAAAAATTATTAATAAAAATTGATCACATCAACGACTCCTGTGTCATGGAGCGGGAAACGGGACGCATTATAGTTACATACAGGAGGAGTTGTTGTGTATTAGCCACCTACTCTTGAGGCTCTTTTAAGAAACACAAGCTTATAATAACAATACGGAAATGAATAAGGAAGGGAAGAAAATCCCAAGCCCTGGTTGCATATGGCGAGCTTTTTCAAGGCAATTCTCCATGGTTGTCTTGGTCAACACTGTCCCCCCCCCTCCCTCCATAACAGAGAAACCGGTGGAATTCATATTCCTAGGCTGCCCTCTTATGTCCACGTAATGAATAAAATCACATGTACAAGTCACAAAAAGGAAAAAAATAGCCATTTTATATATAATACTTCTCCGGAAGGAAAAAAATAAAATAAAATAACCTTAAATTCATTTTTAAAGAGAGAAAAAAGGGGGGGGGGGGGGGGGGGGAGAAACAGACAAGAAGACTCCCTTCCCTACTAGACCCACAATACAAAAAAGAAAAGGAAGCAAGAAACATGAAAAGGATGCCAAAACTAGAACCTTTGTTTTCCATGCGCGTGAACATCACTCTCCAATCAGCAGGGAGTGACAGCCAATGTCAGTAGTGTTTTCGTACGTCGGACCGTGGCTCTAGTGTCCTTCTTCATGTGTAATGGCAAGTTCCCATCAGCATGGCTCTCTTCCCCCCCACTCGCAAATGAACCTGCGCGTCATAGCACGCTCCCTATGCCACCATTGAAACTCCTCTCTCAGTCGCTCATGCCTCCCTTATTTCTCTCTTACCCGTCTTACCCCATCACCTCTCTTTCTCTCTCTCCCTCTCCCTCTCAGAAAACAGGCCCTTTGAGAAAGACCAAACTAAGCCACTCTCCATATTGAAAACAGTAAGAAAGATAAAAAAAACTTTGACATGGGCACTCGCCGGAAAACGAGAATCCGGCGACAACCATTCCGGAAGCCTTTCCAAGCTGAATGACAGGCTTGAATCTCCCGTGAAGTCTCAAACTTTGACCATTTTTTGTGCTTAACTACTATATATACAATATTACATAATGGCAACGAGTAACACAGCAACTACACCACCTCCACAACAACAACAAGTAGACACAGCCACGGCGGAGGAGCTAACAGCAAAGGCAGCACACAAGAGATATGAAGGTCTACTGATGGTAAGGACCAAAGCAATAAAAGGAAAAGGCGCGTGGTACTGGGCTCATTTAGAACCTATGTTGGTCCGTAACACCGACACTGGCCTTCCTAAGGCTGTGAAGCTACGGTGTTCATTATGCGACGCCGTTTTCTCCGCTTCCAATCCTTCAAGAACAGCCTCTGAGCATCTGAAACGTGGTACTTGTCCTAATTTTAACTCTGTACCGAAACCCATTTCTTCAATTCCTCCAAACACTGCCTTACTGCCCTCTCCTTCTTCAAGCGGCGGCGGCGGTGTTGGTGCTACTACAGCAGTGCATGGTACTAATAATAGGAAACGACCTGTCGTTTCAAGTTCAGGGCTTTCTGGTTCTGGTGGGGTTGCATCATCAGCGTATCCAGTGACAGCCGTTGGTAGTACGTACCAAGTAAGTCCTCTTGCTATTGTGGATCCATCAAGATTCTCAGGTGAGATGGCTATGCTTCCCCAACAGCCACATTTGATGTTGTCTGGTGGGAAAGAGGATTTGGGTGCTTTAGCTATGTTGGAAGATAGTGTAAAGAAGTTGAAAAGTCCTAAAACTTCGCCAGGACAGGCTCTGAGTAAGTCCCAGATTGACTGTGCACTTGATTATTTAGCTGACTGGGTTTATGAGTCTTGTGGGTCTGTGTCCTTTTCGAGTTTAGAGCATCCAAAGTTCAGGACTTTTCTGAATCATGTTGGTTTGCCTGTGGTTTCAAGAAGGGAGTTTGTTGGTGGGAGACTGGATGCTAAGTACGAGGAAGCTAGGGCTGAGTCTGAGGCAAGGATTAGAGATGCTATGTTTTTTCAGATTGCATCGAATGGGTGGAAGGTGAAGAGTAATGGGAGCTCTGGTGATGTAAATTTAGTGAACTTGACAGTGAATTTGCCTAATGGAACTAGTTTGTATAGGAGAGCTGTGCTTGCTAGTGGTTCAGTGCCTTCCAAGTATGCAGAGGAGGTTTTTTGGGAGACCATAACAGGCATTTGTGGGAGTCTTGTGCAACAGTGTGTTGGGATAGTTGCAGACAGGTTTAAGGCCAAGGCATTGAGGAGTTTAGAGAACCAGAATCATTGGATGGTCAATCTTTCTTGTCAGCTGCAAGGTTTCACTAGTTTGATTAAGGATTTTAGTAAAGAGCTTCCACTGTTCAGGACTGTGAGCGAGAATTGCTTCAAGCTTGCAAGTTTTGTCAATAATAAGACCCCAATTCGAAATAGTTTCCATAAATATCAATTGCAGGAGTATGGGAATGCAGGATTATTGAGAATGCCCTTGCGGGAGTATGAGAAGATGGATTTTGGACCTGTATATACAATGCTAGAGGACGTATTGAGCTCAGCTCGAGCGTTGCAGCTGGTATTGCATGATGAATCGTATAAGATAGTATCCATGGAGGATCCTACTGCAAGAGAAGTTGCTGAGATGATTGAAGATGTGGGATTCTGGAATGACATGGATGCGGTGCATTCGCTAGTTAAGTTGATAAGGGAAATGGTTCAAGAGATTGAGACAGAGAGGCCATTAGTAGGGCAATGTCTGCCTCTGTGGGATGATCTTAGAGCAAAAGTGAAGGCCTGGTGTTCAAAGTTCCACATTGATGAAGGAGCAGTGGAGAAAGTGATTGAAACAAGATTCAAGAAGAATTATCATCCTGCCTGGGCTGCTGCATACATACTCGATCCACTTTATTTGCTGAGGGACAACAGTGGCAAATACCTTCCTCCTTTCAAATACTTGACCTCGGAGCAGGAAAAGGATGTGGACAAGCTTATAACCAGGCTTGTTTCAAGGGAGGAGGCTCATATTATACTGATGGAACTCATGAAATGGCGAGCAGAAGGGCTTGATCCTGTGTATGCAAGGGCTGTCCAGATGAGGGAGAGGGATCCCATTACAGGTAAGATGAAAATAGTCAATCCCCAGAGTAGTAGGCTTGTCTGGGAGACTTATCTTACTGAGTTCAAGTCGCTGGGAAAAGTTGCAGTTAGGCTTATTTTTCTCCATGCTACTTCATGCGGGTTCAAATGCAACTGGTCTTTGCTGAGATGGGTGTATGCCCATGGGCAATCAAGGGCAGGCATGGATAAGGTGCAAAAGTTGATATTTATCGCTGCTCATTCAAAGCTAGATAGGAGGGAGTTCTTGAGCGACGAAGATAAGGATGCAGATCTCTTTGCATTGGGAAACGGTGAGGATGATGTGCTAAATGAGGTTCTTGTTGATACATCCTCAGTGTAACATTTTTTCCACTCCTTTTGAATTTTAAAATTGTAGGATTTCTTTGGATTCTTTCCACTTTTTATTTCCTTTTGTATTTCTTTACTTACTCTTTAGAAGATTTTGGGGCAGTCAGACTGGAGGAAGAGATGGACTTAATAGGGATTCTGTTTCTGTATGCCTAGTAATGCATAGCCACATGATTTGAGCAAGTTCCCATGTTTCTTTCTAGAATGAATTCTCGAGGTTTTGGGTTTGTGACAAAAAGAAAGAAAAAGAAAACGTTCTTGTTTGTAAAGATAGCTATTTCTTGTTGACAGATTTTTCAGAATGGGAACAATATCGTAAAATCTTGTTCTTGAAGTAGTCTCCCCACTTTCTAAGTTTGAGTTTAAACAAGAGCAATGGATGCCAATCCTCTGAACATAACGTGTTAGATACTCTCATTTAAGCATGGGTGAAGCATAATCAGGGTTGTTTAGCTGATGATTTTCTGAGCATGATGTTCACGACTCTATTTTACTATGCTGTTTTTTTCTGTGATCAAACCTCTATGGTTATATTCTTTTCACCATTATGCCTCTTTTTTAAAAAATAATAATAATCCAGGGATTACTTGCTCTCACCCAAGTAAATCTCCCAAAAGTCCAACTGAACTTTTGAAGTTGATGCAATTGTGGAGTTTAGCGCTTGTTATCCTATTCATTGCGATGTGGATCCCTAATTTCTTGCTTGATGATCGTATAATTCCTTGATGAACAAGCATGATTGACTGCCTTATATAATCATTTTTTCCTTCTTGAATTTCATTATTTTGCATGTTCGATATAATGATTATAGGGTCTGCTTGAAAACTTTACATGTTCTTTGTGGTCCTTTATGTGTGTCAAATAGGTTCCATAGGATGGGATTCTGGTTTTGATTTTCACTACGAAAACAGATCTTCTGTTGAACCTTGCCACGCATTCTCCATTTCATGTTCCAAAATTAGGTAAAGTTCTTGCCCATATGAGCACCTTCACATGCATTGCTTAGAGGTTTCTTCATCACATCTACTCGAGTTGCTTGCTTAGTTCAATGTCGAATCACATACAGACTGCAATATCGTTTCTCTGAACAGCTTCATGACCTGGGGATTCTTAGGCTGGTTCTGCTGCAATCTTATTTAATGTTTTTCTATGATGCAACTTTAATCAATTTGCAAGTCTCTCACTTGGGTTTTGTGATTGTAACGACTAATCTGGGAAGATGATTATTTTCCACTTTCACGAACTTTGATCTGAGTGATAATCGTTATTAATTGAACTGTAGAAAACTGAAGATATTATCCTAAATTAGTCTTTGTGTTGGCAGAAGAGCTCGACAAAGATATTGAACTGGAGAAACCACCATAAGATTGTTGGAGGTTAGTACAATGCCATGGACAATGATTAAAGGTGGACTTCCGCCAGAAGAATCCAAAGACTTCACTTGAAATTTTTGGAAGTGAAATGTCTGTCTGTAACCAGAGGTTGCTTCAACACGCTGGTTTGGTGTATGGCGAGCCAAGTACCTCTACGTGCATCAACAACCTCGGAAGGACCTGAAAGAACACCTTTCTAGCTAGAAAAGCACTTCTAACTGTTTTTTTTTTTTATATATATATATATATAATTATATTTATCTCCTAGTTTTGTGTCTTTGGGAAGGTGGAGACCCACCATGAAAGAAGTGGAAGTCTTTTTTCCAAACTTTGGTTGTCATGGAGGGGGGGAGAGAGAGAGAGAGATCAGGGTTTCTCCCATCAAATCATCTTTCAGGTAACTTATCCTTTAAACATTCCAAAGCTTGTGACGTTCATGCAGGGTAATTGGGCAATGCTCCCCATAATTGCGAGAAAGCTGTTTAGAGGACCCAAAACAAAGGAAACTGTCGGCATGAAGCACTGCAAAAGATGCCTGAGAGTGATTCTGCATCAAATCCAAACTACTTTTATCGGTTCCTTATCTATAGCTGATCGAGTTGGAAAAATATAGTTTAACAGGAAGCAGTAGATTCAATCATCCTTAGTTTCATTATGAAACTCGCCGATGATATGTTTAGAATTACATACTGATTGGTTTCGATTTGTTGTTGCTTCCAATGTTTTTTTTTTTTTTTTCCATTTGCATGTTCCTAGAATATAAACAGATTGTAGATACTTTGTACATTTATTAATTTTATGCCTGCTAATAGAAAAGGGATAAGATGTTTTGTTTGTCCGGGATGCTATCACATATATCCATCCTTTATTCATGCTAAGGGCACAAGAATTTCAGTGCTTGATATCGGAGGAACGGTTTGAACTTTGGCTTTCTGTCAAAAGACAACACATTTTGTTAGTGTTGGCCTGAGATGAAAGTTAGTGTGCCCTCAAAAAGCGTGACATGATGATAAAAAACTTGTGATTTGCCTTCAGGTATATACTCCTTGTAAAAATAGGATAGTTAGAGTTTTACTCGTTCACCTTGATTCACAAAGTACGAATTTCAAGAGATAGAGTTTTCTCGTATCTAAAAAAAAAAGTTAGTGTCTTATTTATGGTTAGAGGAGTGAACATGAATCCTGCAGTGAGCCTCAAGAATTTGTAATGCTTGCTAGTAAAATTTCTCCACCTTTTACACATCCATGTCTTCATCGTTTTCCAAGGCATGGTTTGAAGTTTCGTATTCGAGTCCGATGTCTAAATTAACAAGAGAAAATGCGAATTTTTACCACATCATTCTGACAGTGGCGCGGGCACAGGTCGTTACACTTTCCATGATAATTGCTCAACTTGAATGTCCATTCAAAGGCATGCTTTCATAAATTTACTCCTCAGGATAAACCAGGAGAGGGGGAATTTGAAACTTTGAGCCATAACATGAGAGATGAAACCACAACATGGAATTTAACAAGCGTAGTGCTGCTTCAACCAATTTTTACCACACCTAAAGCAGTCTCCCAATTATGGAAAGCAATAATTTTTACCAGCTTCCAACTTTTCATGGTAACTAATGTATTGACGTTACGAGGAAACTATCCCACTTACATCAACATATTATTCAAAGCATCCTATACTCAAAACTCTCTCTCACTCTCTCGATGAGTATGGGATTCACCCACCCACCTCCAAAAACAAACAGTAAAAAGGTGAAAAAATGAAGTGAGATTTTCACTTTTTGGTAAGCGAATGAAGAGAGTAAAAGCAGTGTGGATTGAGTATGGTATTATTTTACCACTTTGGTGGAGTCTTGTAATTACTCATTAAGTGGAGAGACAGAAATTCTTGTCGGCAAGGGATACCAATGCTGACCGCTCACCAACTAAGCTCTCTCTTGAGCTTCTTTTTTTTTTTTTTTCATTAGAATGGTATGCTTCACTCCACTCATTTTAGGGTTAAAGGGAAAAAGAAAAATAATGATTAGTACAGGACGACACCCTCTCTTTATACAAGAATCTTCCCCTCTTCCAATGCTACTCATTATACAAACTTCTTTTTTTCTTTTTCCCTTGCCCTTGTTTCCACAACAGGACTTCATTTTCTTCAATTATTCCTATAGCCCCTCAATGCACTATGAGAATTTTTCCTGCCTTTCGTTATGATCACTCTACTTGGTAAATGGTAATTTGGCTCATATTCTACTGCGCGCACAATTTTTCCTGTTTTTTTTTTTTTATAACCATGCACTCATAAAGGGAGCTCAAACAGGCTTCATATATTCTCAAAAATAGACTTGAAATAACGTTTTTTTTCTTAAAAAGAATTGAAGGTGCAATTAATGAGGCTAATGTGAAGAAAAAGAGGGTCAAAGTAAGTTGGTGAAGTTGGCAAAGCAAAGTTTAGAAGAAGATGCACGAAATTTGCACCAAAATGCACCTGTCATGATGTTGCCTGGATGTTTATCTCGATCGCTTGCCTCTGCATTTTGGTGAAATGTCAAAAAATCAAATTATAATAAAAACGACTCTTGCGCTCTCAGTAGTGATGATAGTTGGATTAGTCTTTAAAGAAGTACAGTAGTTTCGAAGACTTTTTAATTATCTCAAATTAGTTTCACACAGAAGGATATTCTTTTTCTTTAATTCTTTCTCTCTCTTTTTTTCAAAATATTTTTTCGTAAATTTATTTGCACGAAAATGCATATCTGCTCGTTGTCAAATTAACCTGAAATATAAGCTCTAACTTAAACTTTATTTCACTGCCATCGTGATGATTCGTGGTCCACCCTTCTGTTTTTTTTCCTGGGGCAACGAGAGGTCAGCTTCTTGGGTTTTCAACTGAGAGGTTAACATAGAAAATACCTTGCTTTTAGAAAGAAAGATACGGTTCCACTTTAATTTCACTGTTCTTTCACATGGTATACTATTTTTGTCCGGAATAATTTACAAATTAATCTTAGAAAATGCTGCCAAAAAGTGTCCTCTCTTTATGTTTTTTTCACCAAACCCTAACTTGGTAGGTTTCTTTATATCATCATGTCTTTATTTATCGTCGTGCAGGTCCTTCGAAGATTGTGGTCCTAGCTCCTACCTTATACCAACCCACTGTGCGTGCATTATACATAGAATTTTGCATATATACAAATGTGTATTCGTATGGACAATTTTTTTACGCGATCAGTCCTCCTTGTCCCTTCATCAGCTACCAAATCAAACCGCGCAGTAAGTGTTTATCCTGTAAATAACTGAGAAAGATGGGTAGATAGAGATTCAAACTCCATATTTAACCAAACAAGAATTGAAGAATTTGCTCCAAAATATTTCCTGTAACCTCTTAGGTCGTCCATCTTGATCCTTACAGATTGTTTCATATATACATCGAAATACAAAGTAGAAAGAAATAATAGAAGTACTTTGCAATCATTTCAATTTTATTTATTTATTAACCTTAAGAAAAGAGTGGCTTAGAGTCAGTGGCATACATTATATCTCGACAAAGAAAAAAACATGCCATGGTCATTTCTGATATCGCAGCAATGACACACATTAAGTTACAAAGGACGATGGATTGGAACAGTTGATTTAAATGGGTTTTAAAGGATACGACGAGATTTGAGAATTTGCCAGCCAGATGAGATTTAAGTGTTTAAAGAAGTTTGAGCTTACCAGAGTCAAGGATGACGAGATCAATATGATAGGATGATCTCCTGGTGCCTGCAATCAGTTTTATTTTATAATATGGGCTAACATCATGTTATTTGAAAAGAGGATTATTGCTATGAATAGACAAATTAACTGTCAACGCTGCTAATTAATGCCACTCTAATTAATGCCACTTAAACTATCTGTGTTTGGAAAATATTTTTGAAAAAAATTGAATTTTTATTTTATTTTTTTTTAGATTAAAAAATTGGTGTTTTTAGATCATTTTGCATTGTTGATGTCAAAAATGAGTTTTATATATATATAAAAAAACATTTTAATGCATTTTTAAACAAAAAAACACTTTAAAAAACAACTTAAATCATATTTCTAGACAAACACTAAAAGTTGAAGATTTTCCGATGATTAAGTGAGGAAGGAGAATGTGAAAAAGCAAGAGTGAATAGGTTGCGTGCAATGAGTTGCAGAGTGTGTATGCTTAGAATGAAGATTGCTAGTAGGGACTGTTTATATAATCTTAAGCTTCACTAACTTACATGAAGATATGGTGGTGATACAACGTCCAAAGAAGCTGGAATAAGGTTTGTTGAACATCAACTATAGGGAAAATTAACAAGTCTTGAATTTTCTTAGAATTGATAATCGAGTTCTAAATAGAAAAACACGAGTTTATCATTTTAGATAAAGGGGCTAGACAGAAAATAGAGATATCATAAGCTCTACAATAAAAGGAAAAGATAAGCTTTCAAAATAGGAGCAATTTGAGATGGTTCTAGAGATCCCGTTCAGAAAAAAGATCTAAAAAATGGTTGGATGATCCATTGATCCTTCTCCATAGCTTGTTTAAACAACAATGGCACATGCCCCGTATCCCATAGGAAATTAAAAAGGTCAATCCTTTCACCCCATGCAGCTGTAGATGATCATCATTAAAACAAAAAAGTAACCCTAGATATTGGTGGATCATTATTGAGGATTGTCGCTAGATTATGGACTTTGTTCATATAATAAGGATAGTCGTGTCTTAGAAACTTATGTGCATTTAATACGTGTATTATTCGTACTTGTTTATAGTCGATGGAGAGTAGATCGACGAGTAGATGTGCATTGAATTCAGGTAAGGTATTTATCAAAACTGCATAGGTTCATGTGCGGTTTTGAGTGGCACAACATAATTTAATTATGGTGGGGAAATCGAGGCACGTGTCACAATCATGGCCTTTTATATATAGTTCCCCAGCCCGTACGATTGGTCCACCACCACCACCACCAGAAAAAATATACTTTAATGTTATTTGGAACCGCAATACTCCCAGCTGAGCCAATTAACATTCGTTGTCCCATGTAATAATGTGTGTACAAAAGCTGTCATCAGTCCTGTCGTGATTAAAAAATATGCACCTCGTTTACAGCCCAAAATTCGGTGGTAATAAAGGCATCTTGTATTGTCTTCTACCGGGAGCGAGGATGACTATAGAAATCTAGATAGCCCGAATTACAGGATCTTCCCTGATACAAAATAATAATGCGTGACACCTCAACATCAATCCATCCTGTTTAATCTCTTTAATTACTGGTTAAAATCTCTCACTAATAAGATGTGCTTAGTAAGAGTTTGTTTTTACAAATTATCTTTTATTTTTAAAAAATCAAACTAGTGTTTTTTAAGTGGTTTTGTAAGGGTTTAATATGCTGATATTAAAAATAAATAAAAAATGTAATTAAAAAACGTTTTGAACCTTAATTTCAATAAAATAATATGGTATTGTAGGTTTAAATAGTAGTGATTTAGCTACGACCATTAAAAAAACACAAATATAAAATACCCCATCCCTTTTAAGTAAATAAAAACATATTTTCAGGAATTGAGTTAGGAAATTATTCCAGTATAGCTGGAGGGAACGAGCCTGCGTGTAAATTCAAACGTCGTGTGCTCCTAACTTATATATGATCCAGATATGATCATCTGTATCCGAGATGATCAATAAATTTGAAGTTTTCAGGAATTAGTTATGATGGCGGAGAAGGATCCGACGTCGTAGTAATAAATAAGACCACCATGCACCTTGAAGTTGAAAAGTGAAATGGTCGCATTGCTTGGCAGTAGCGAATCCTAAATGAATAATGGTGAGCACAAGAGCCCGCCGAGAGGGGGGGGGGACATCAACTGGAAAAGGTTTCGAGCTAAAAATTATTTCTTTTTCGAAGAATTCAGAAGTCACGTGGTCAGCTAAAACTACTACTGTTTAATGATGAGTTATCTGTCAATGTCCGTACACATGACGACCCATCCAGTCTTCCAGTGACGTCATTCTTGAAAGATTTGAATAGAAAGGGGATTTTGAAAAGACAAAACAAGCCTTGATGACGTTCTGTCTGGCTGTATGGGCAGGCTGCAATCACCAGAATCGGTCCAAAGTCAAAACAAAACTGACATGTAGCGGCTACAAAAATTATGTTGTTTATCTATCTATATTATTACATAAATATTATTATTTTAATATATTTCTAACGATATATATATATTTTAAATGGCAAGTTGTGCTTTCAGATTTCATTTATACTTAATTAATTCCATTTCTGTACCGAATGAAATTATTTTCATCTACTTTTCCTTGTTTTAGGGTAGCTTGTTTATTCTTCTATTGTATTATTATTCAATCGACGACGAAATTAAGGCTCCAACTTGTTTTTTTCCTTGAAATGATGTCATATTGCGCTTAGAAGTCTTAGAACTATTGGATTAATCCATAGATGAATTATTAAAAGCATGGGATTTCATTTAAATAAATTATTTTTAAAAATAATTTTAAACATGGAACGATTTGCCTAAAGATAAATAAAGAGTTCTTGACCCAGGTGACTAAAATGAAATATTAATGGGGAGTCTCATCATGGTGTCTGCTGTATAATCTTCATGGTCAAGTTGCCTAATTAAGCAATCTTTTGTGGTCATAAACAAATGGAGAGTGATTCCCACGTGCAAAGCAGCTGGGATCTCCTGTGACCATACTCATAGCACAACGTGGGTGGGATTGGGCATCATCACCATCGTCTTCTTCTTCTTCATTTCTTTCAATTAGTTAAAGTGTGTGTGTGTGTGTGTGTCTGTGTATAGTTTCAGTTGAAACATAGCTCTCTACCAACGATAGAAATGATTGCTGCCATGTTCTCCACTTATTTCATCTCTACTATTGATTTTTTAAATAATTTGATTTTTAAGTTAGTTGTTCTAGGTGGTGAAGAATTTCATGATACTCAACTTGCAAGTATTAAATATTTATAGTATAGAAGGGATAGAAAAAACATGTTCGGGTAAATATTTTTTTCATCTATTTGAAAATTATGTCCTTGTTTGAAAATGTGGTTAAGATCATTTTCAAAAGTGTTTTTCATTTAAAAACACATTAAAGTGATATCTTTTTATTTTTTAAAAAATATTTTTAACATCAGTATATGAAAATGATTTAAAATTACCACAAAAATAATTTAAAATAAAAAATAAAAATATTTTTGAAACACAATACAAAACACTATCTAAATTATAAATTTGCCGCTAGTGTCCATAACAGTTAAATAGAAAAGTGGGGCAGTGGGGTTTATTAATGGGCTTTGTTTAAAATGAGGGCTTGATTCCGTAGGGCAAATCTAACTTCTATTAACATAATTTGATTCGGCATTGTTATTCAAATCTAAGGTTCGCCCAGCAAACAACATATGAGTTGCCATAAAATATTTAAAATGAGAGTTAAGAACTTGATCAATGTATTCAATCAAATTAACCAATGACAATGTATATTAATAAATATAAAAAACAATTTAGAGTGGCTTGCTCGACCTAACGGGCCAAGAGCAAACTCATCTCCTTGTTCAAATGGTGATTTAGTTTTAAGAACAAGATAAATCACATTACCTTTGTTTTAACTTATGACTAGCCTTGGCTCAAATGTGATGCAATATATTGTCAAATAATAAAATTAAAATAAATAATTAAAATAAAAGAGAGAATGAAATGAAAAGATGATGACATTTTATATTGACTATTTTTAACATGTGCAATTAACAACATGGATAATAAACACGGTCACAATGACTTAATTAGTTTGGACAATCTACTTTTTTCCTTTTGTTTCCTTACCCTTCCTTCGGTTGGGCCTTGATTAGGTCTCAATTGACATGGGGTTAAATTAAACAATGAAGATGAAATTTAAGAAATAAATGTTAAAGATAAATTTGAAAATAAAAAAAATATTAGTTTTCTAAAAAAGAAGCAAACCCAAGTGAATCTCCAAAATAGGTCAACTTTCCATACTCATAGCTTATGAAATTATTATCCGGATCAATGATTTTAAAATATATTATCGAGGTGAAGAATTATTATTTTAGATTCAAATGATATAAGAAGTTGTCGTCTTTAATGGTTATTTGATTATTGAATGTGTATTGGTAGGGGTGGTTTTATTTTAATTTATTAATGACAATTTAAAATTTGATTAATATTCATAGGAGTAATATTTAAAAGATATTTGGAGATTCTTTATATTTTGCTTTAAGTCTTTTTTTAATCTATGAATGATAACTTGGAATAATTATAATTCACTATTTATAGTATAATAAACAAATTCCTTTTTTAAAAAATATAGGATGTATTTTTTGTTTTTTATAATATAATTGTATGTTTAATGTATGGGAGTTTGTATGGGATCCAAGTAATGCATTTAACCAATATTGCCTTTTACTATGTAACCTATAATTGAATGTAGTTTGATTATGTGTAGTTTAATTGCTTTCATGTTCATGTCCTGGTGTTAGAGAATAATATAAATCATATTCTAGAGCCTCACCTAGCAGTTTAAGCTTTTAGGTGAGATGATTTTTTAATATGATATCAGAACCTTATTGACATAGTGGTCACGAGTTTGAATCTCATCACTCTCATTTTACTTGATAAAAATCAAGCACGGAGCGATGTGGGCATGTGCAAGTTTCAAGCGTAAAGGGTTTTTACTTGAATGGGGAGTGTTGGAGAATAATATAAATCATATTTTGGGATTTTACCTAATAACCTAAGTTTTTGGGTGAGATGATTCTTTAACACCTAGCATTTAGCTTACCTTAGATGGTCTAATTATATATAAAAAAAATTGTGTGGTTTTAGATATCATTAATCTTGACTTCCTAATTTATTCATATTTGATGTAAGACATTGAAATATATTCTTGTGAAAGAGTATTGTGAAATGAGATCTGTGATAGTTGAATCATGATTGATATATTGATTTTGATGAAATAAGTTTTTGATAACTTGGAATGGTCCAATTACAAAGAAAACTCTGTTGAAACTTTGATAAAGTAATATATATTAAAAAAAACTTATATGAATGAGTTGACTTTGAGTTACCCTAGATAACTAGAGGTGCTACAAGAGTTATTTCCCTGTCAGTTCTAAGTTTATATCAAGCATGCCCGTACTTCACCAAATCTATATTTTCAATATATAACAATATTCATAAGTTTGGGCACATGTCAATTTTCCATTTTTCTTAAGCCAATAAGTTTCATCATATAAGTTTTATTTAAACGTATTCCTTTAGGTAAAATATTTTTTACCCATTGAATGATGTTATCATAACCAATCTCACTCAGCTCATGATCTAACTTGATGGTGAACACTTGTCCAACAATCAATAATTTATTATGGTTTTTTCACTCCTCACATAATGGTTCCTCAAAATATTTGCAAAGATAAAAAAAATATAGTTGTGTTTGTATTTGATGTTTCATCTATAATCGACACAGTCACCTACACCATCTTGATTTATTCTCATTACATTCATAATCATATCTCTATAACAATTATTATTATCATCTACGACTTCATGCATATTGTTAAACCTAAAAGTTGACTCATATATCCTTTGTACCATGGTCTCATAAGAAATATATAGTTCTAGATATGCAAAACAACACAAGTTTTTCTTCTTGAGTTTTTTTTCCTATAAATACATCATAACAACATCTAGATCAAGATTTTTGTTTTTACTTTTCTTACATGGACACCTAATATCACCTCTACTAATATGTTTTGGATTAAATAGTGTGTAATTAATTAGACCTTGAAAAACTAAAATAAATAATATTTGTTTTTTTTTTAAATAAATATAGCTGGGTGACTTTGCATAAAACAAGTCACCCCTTTACAAAAAAAAAATATCGTAGTTGCTTAAGCTTGGGATAAAAGGTCAACATGTTATGGCTTTGTTTAGGACCTAGTTATGTTAGACACCTAGATAGCCTCTCTTTTTTTCAATTGATTTTTTATATATAACATTTTTTCTAGTTTTTTAATTGTTTTTGTAGAGTTTTCAAATTTCTTATTTTTTCTATTGGTGATTCAAGAGACATCTTGATTATAAAATATACATGTAGGGGGTGAATATTATAAAAAATACATGCAAGGGGGGATGTTAATATATAAAGAGAAAAGATTTAAGACAATTTTTTTTAAAAAGCTTTTATTAGATATTTTAATTGATAAACAAGATTTATTTTTTGTTTTTTTAAAAAAACACAACCTGGTATACATGTGGAACTGAATTAATAATTAAATATATATTCATATTGTTAAAATATTTAATCAATATATTTACCGCACATAAAAAATATAAGAAAAATTATGATTAAAATATCATTTAATTAATTAGTATTTCACAATCAAAGATGATACTTTCTTAAGTTGTATTAACTACTACTACAATTTAAAAAAATGATACATTGGGATCTTGGCTCTATTCTGAATAATGCTAAAAGCATCTGCCAACAAAGAAAAAGCATGAGCTTAGGAGGATATCAAATGTACAATATAATCTTCAGCATATACTCTCTCTTTTTTCAAAAAAACAATTACTCTGATTTTTATTTTTATTTTATAGAGTTTTCAAGTTTCTTAATTTTTTATGTTTTTATTTTAAAAAATAATAATTTATTTTTGGTGATTGAATGTACATTTGGATATAAACAAATATGACATATAAGAAAAAAATGTGAATATATAAGGATGAAAAGGATAACGAAACCACACTCACTTCCTTTTCTTTTCTTTCCTTTTAAAGTTTTTCGTGGATTTCTATGTATAGGTCTCTTGGAAGTTAGAGGTCATCGGGACTTTTCGAGAATCTCAAATCTTCGGAATCTGTAGAAGGCCAACTACACTTTAAAAATTTA
Organism: Salix purpurea; assembly: GCA_027405865.1. Taxonomy (NCBI): domain Eukaryota; kingdom Viridiplantae; phylum Streptophyta; class Magnoliopsida; order Malpighiales; family Salicaceae; genus Salix; species Salix purpurea. Next base: position 3,374,873 of record JAOWLH010000026.1, on the reverse strand, counting down.
CTGTTACTCGAGGAAGAGCAGGGAAAGTTCATGTTCTGTTGGGTTGACTTCTCCACCGATCAGCCACAACCACACTAACACGTGTCAACATAAGGTCTCTCCAAGTCTATCCTTACAAAACAACTACTTTATAACTGTATTCACTTCCCTCCCTTCCCCGCGACTCCCGACTCTCCCCCTCCTTAACCTACGCACTCGGCACACATAATCACCCGGTATCCCGCACTCAGTGCCCACGTTAGCAAGAACTATCACCTTGCCACGCTATTCTTCTCTACCATGGCTTCTCCATCTTCCCCAGCAACCCCAAACACCACGTGTCCAAACTTGTCAGATCCGGGTCATCAAAGAAGGGTCCGAAAGGTAAGTGGGTGGTGGTCCAGCTGTTGTTTAGAGATTAACGGCTAAAAGACAACTGAGCTTTCACCGACGCCCCGTTGATCAAGCAAACAGGAGCTCGCAATGTGCCCGTAGCTGTGGCATTCAATTTGTTTGATCAGTTCTTGTGGGCTAGAGCAAGGCGGTTAGGGTTTATGCTAAGGGGTTTGTATCAACTAAGAATTAAAGACACTTCAAAACCCATTTTTCAATTTTGGGGTCAATTTTGATCATAATAAACAAATGGGAATCCCAAAGCAAAATCACATAAATAAATTAGTACACACGAATCATAGATATTACATATAGAATCAACTTGTTAATCTTTAATTCAATACTAAAAACAAATGACCTAATGAAAGTCTTTCCATTCTAGACCAATGTTGGACGAAACAAAAAAAAAAAAACAATAAATATGCACATTCGATTTGATAAACTTGTTATTAAATTCATGATAAATGCAAAAATATAAAGATATATTTTTATTTTATGTTATAAATGCTAAATCATGAAAATATCTTTTTTTTTAAATAAAAATTATGAAAACTGGGTCATATGCAATTAAAATGTTTAAATGTTTTTTAAAAATATTTAATATTTGAAAATCACATATACAATTCCAAACATCACAATTGAGAGGGTAAGAGAATGGGAAACTCTAAATTAATCCCAAGATGATATTCTAAGAACTCAAGAAATTATTAAAATTAAACCAAGGCCATAAAGCAACCCGACTTAAATATCCATGCTAAGAACCCACGTCCTTGTAAAATATGAACTGACCCAACAAAGTCCCAGTATATAAATATGGGCCAGCTCATTCTCACAATCAAACTCAGGCCTAGAAGAAAATAAATTGAGCTTATAAGAAACAATGTCCGATCCATAAAAAGGCTGAATTTCGTTCTTGGAAGATTAAAATGAAGAAATCAAAGAAACTTTCATCCCCAGACCCGACGTTGCCAATCACATAATCGTGCTGCTCATGCTACAGACATAAAATTCATACATCAACCCAAGTCCTAAACATCACAGCTTCCAAACATTCCCCCCTTAACTGTCAAGCAAGAAAAGATCACCATCAATTTTATAGGATTCAATGTTTTTCTCAAAACATCAGTCAAAGGATTTGCACACAATAATCAATTGATAAATCTCTTCAAACAACTATTTCTGCTGGGAAGGAGCTGCGATGCTGCTAGTGCTGATTCACGGTGCTGGCGAAGAGGAGGTGCTACTTTCTGTGGAGCTGGACTGCGATGCTGCTGGAGATGAAGCTGCTGCCCGCTATGCTGAGAAGAGATCTGTGTGCAGAGAATAATGCTGGACTACTGCCTGAGCTGAAGCAGCTGCCCGCTGCGCTGAGAAGAGGTCACCGTGGCTATGCAGAGAGAATGAATTCGCAATTGTTGCTTTTGGAGAATGTCATTGTGCTGGTGTAGAGAGCTGCTGCACGTTGCTGGTTGTGGAGGCTGCTGCTCGCCCTCTACTGTCGCTGGTGGCCGATTATGGATAGCATCGACAGTGAGGTGAAGAGGCTGGATCCGGGAAATGCAACCCATCTTTACAAATATATTTAAACACGTCCAAGTTTGATTGAAGTAATCATTCATGGATTTAAGATGGAGAGAGGATTAGATACGAATCATTCATTACAGCTACGTGCAACAGGACGAACACAATGTTGTTTTTCCAGGTAGATAACTGATTCCACTCATCAATCAAAAGTTAAAGATAAATATCTATATCATTGTATAAACTATAAGAATCTGGTATGACCGTAATTAAAAAGATTAATTTTAGTATTATATACATCTCTAAAGGGAAGTTGTAACTTGCTAGAATGATCGACCACCAAGAATAAAATGAAAGACAAAAAACTAAATAGATTGAATTCAACATTGCACAAATAAAGATACTTTTTATTGTTCAATTTAAAACTGAGGATACACCTTGTTAAATCACTTTTCAGCTTCACCATCGAAAGGTTAATCATTCATACACACACAAACGAGGATATGTTTTGAAAAAATGCTGGAAGATGTCAAAAATGATTATGCCCCCAAATTATCTATGCGATTTGCACTGATGAAATGTTTCCAACTTGCCCTACCTCTCAACCAACACCTCGTTATTATGATGAGATTTAGAGGATTGCATCGTCAGATCAGCATAAGCATGTGGTCCAGATTACAGCGTGATGCAGTGTTATCATTTTAACATAAGATTAGCTATTTTATTGAGAAACCGCTAGGTAGCATTAGACGGATTCCAGGCTACCTGATTGACATCATGGCAATCAACAGGGTTAAAAATTTTCCGAACGGTATGGTACATGCTGGAATCACAAATGATGGAAAAAGATTCCAATATACTGATAGTGGATTCGCTGCTCTTGGCTCCCAAAGATTCACCGAGGGTTCTGTTGTTTTTGGGTTTACAACTTCATTTTAAAAAAGTTTTGATATGATAATATCAAAAATAAATTTTAAAACATAAAAAATATATTTTATTTTAATATGTTTTCAAGTTAAAATTACTTTAAAATACCACTGCTACACAAATTCAAAGAGACAGCAAGTAAAAAGCATTTTTCCCAGCCAGCTTGCTTGGACTGGCCTATTGATAATTAGAATGCTTTCTTCTTCATCCCAATGATTGAATTTGAAAGAGGGGGGGGAGGGGGTTGTCTTTTACCTTTGAATAGCACTTCATTGTCTGCGCAAAGCAATGCAAGAATCCACCTCCTCGGGATGAAATGAGGCGCCGCTGAACCCAAACAACCTCTACATCTGGTTCAGCTTTCTGGAACACACAGATTTGTAGGTACACTAAAAACATAATATCCAACACGAACATGCCATAACATCTAGACAATATTATAGACTGTATTTTCCTGTTTTAATTAGTAAAGTAGTGGACATCATGAATTTATCAGCAGCTCCGGCTTATATTACAGAACAACAGAACACAAGCTACAGCCTTGGGCAGAGTTTTTCCTGTAACATTAAACACGAACCACACTACTATGACTATCAAGGGGCAGATATTTTACATTAAAAAATGGAGATCATAAAATGTAAGATTGTTGATGAAATTACAAATGGGGTCAGAAACCTAGAAAAACATCACATTCACCTTCTAATCCCAACACATTTATATCTGCAGATCATCCAGCGAAAGTTCATGTGCTGTCAGCAGTTTCAGCTTCTGCAATTTAAAATCAATTGCATTATTACTTTGGTCAGATGTTCAGCTCACGTAGCAATATACAAGGATCATTGGAGGCTCCAGGGAAAAATAGTTACCGTAATAAATTGTGGGGGATCATCAAGGCTGGAAGAGCCCAAGATTACTTCCCTCTGTAACTTGCTCGTGAGCTTGTGGCAAACTCTTAGCTGGAGATTATAAGAAGTTAAAACACTAAACATGCCAAAAGGACAACCATAATCAATGATTTGGGATTCAACATCTTCTTACCTCAGATCTTGTAGCTCCACCTACAATGAATACAAAAATACGCTGGCCCATCTTTTTAAAATCACTAGATGCGTGTCTTAGAATTGAATCGCTGCTGGGTGGCACAAAGAAATGACATTACAAATAAAGCCACAAGGATAATAAAGTCACTCTTTGCCTATAAACTTTGTTGACACTCCAAAGACAAGCATAAGTACCATGGTGTCACAACTAGCTCATATAAGCAATTACCTAAATCAATCAGGAGATCATAACCAAGCTGGTAATTCATTGACTGGTAGATCACAGGAGCATAACAAAAGATCTAAGAATGTGTTTGGTTTAAATAAGAAATTATCAAGAGTTGAAATCCATGGCATATTTTCCCACTAATCATGGAATATTCAACAGACTATGCATGGAAGATTGAGAAATATTACCTCGAATAACCATCATCAGAGTTCCGTGGTCGAGCCCATGTTGCTGTCCGTCTAGATCTCATTGAATGAGCTGGAACTTGATGCACTGGTGTAGACTGGGATGTCCCATGGAAAGTTGGGCTTGGTTCATTCATACATGGATATTCATCCTTGGACAGTTCTCCTTTGTTAAGTTTATCAATAAGTTCCTGAAAAAGATATGCATTAGGCGAGTACCATCTTTTCATATAATCTTACCAAAAGTAGAGACATCAAGGCTGTCAAAAATAATACAATTACTCAGCGACATATGATGTTTAGTTTGGTTTAACTTCTTGTTGGAAGATAGAGATTAAAAGGAACATGACTTTGTGCCTCCTGATTCTTAAACTTTTTTTTTGAGAACGCTATTTCATAATTCTTTAAAATAGTATTAAAAACAGGTGTGTGTGTGTGTGTGTAAAAAGATTGGAATAGTTAAAGAAACAAGTATATTACCTAAATTATGATTTATTATAAATTATTTTTTTAATTCTAATTTTTGAAATATGAGAAAAATTCTATTTTTTTTCAATAGTTATATTCAATTAATTGTTTCATAAATATATAGAAGAAAAACAAATTTGTAGAATTTATTAAAGTACAAATTATATCAAAAGAAAATATAAAAATAATAGATACATTTTCTAAATAAAAGTAATTATCTTAATTTTATGAGTATAAGAGATAACAACAAACTTTAGAATATTTTCTACTTGAAAGAATACTTGAACTTATCCTTGTGTTTTATGATTTATGGGGTTGATTTTGTTTTTCTGGCTTTTTGCCTGAAAAGACATCAAATTAATTATTTTTTAGGTGTTTTTCAATATATTTTCAATTGCAAAACACTTTTTATCAAAAACACATTGCATCACATTACCAAACACACAATACATTTAATATTTAGACCATTTTTTTCAAAACAAAATCCATTCTAATCCATGTGTTTTAAATTTGGTAAATTTACTGTGTTTTATTAATTTTTAACAAACTCATCCTAGTGATTGCATTTTCTTTATTGATTAGATGTCACGTGAATTATTGCATTACTTGAGTAATTTTTTAGAGTTGCAAAAAGTATTTTATTAAATTTGTTTGATATGAACTAAAATTCATATGTATCGCTACAATTATAAAGGCTGAAAAACAACTTTCTACCAGGCAATCTTAAGGATGTACCTCTATCATGGGATAAAAGCGAGACAACTGCCATGTTGTTTCTTCCTCACCAGTGCGGTCTTTCCTGGCAGCACGCTTCTTCTGGCAATTGATTGGGAAGAAGAGCAGAAAGTGTAAGCTTCAAAATTGATGATCAGATACAGCATTTCAGCTAACATTTGAGTTCACCTTATGAATATCAAACTTCAGGGAGAAAGCACCAGTTGATTTCTTTTTGGTATCTGATGCCCCCGCAAGCAATCTCATATTATTCACAGCATTCATGTCATCCTGTGGTAATCTTGCCAGCTAAAAGAAATTCAAATAATTAGTTCTGATATGCATGGAAAATGTTCTCAATAACATCAAATCAGGAATTCAAAAGATAACAAAAGCTCTGATGTCTGACCTCAAAACAGCGTAAGAAATTGAAAACCAGCAAAAACACAAAGAAAAGTACCTTCATTATATTAAGACCCCGTTCACCCTCAAACTTCTCAGGATAAATAGCTGCAAGAATCATCAACAACCGCAACTTATTTTCACGGGTTGCATCCTGCAGAAGAGTGAGACTCCTACTTGATAAATATTATTGGAAAGTTGAAATGCACCCATTACAATTTACCACAAGTTTTACCTCTTTCGTAGTAAGAAATTTAATAACATCTTTCATTCCTGCATCTCCAAAAACCAGATCCTGCTCTAGTTGACCAAGCTCTCGAAGCCCCGACTCCCTGATAATTCTATTAATTTTTCCAGCAATCTGCATCCATAAAACACAATTTGTATAAGGACTTGAAAATTTCATCAACCAGTGGGTCTTTTTTTCTTTCTGATTAAACACTATTCCAAATGTATTCCAAAGGGGAGAAAAACTGGATAGTACAATTTAAGCTAATTGCAATATGTACTTCCATCTTGGAAAAAAAATGAACTTCATCCCATAATAATGTGTTCTAAGCACAGCACATAATTAACTTCTTATCTGGAACACAGAAATGCAAAAACAATAACTCCTAGGGTAACCTATCCATTGTACAGTTTCAAAGTTACTAAGAACTATTCAAATAAAATACAGAACCAAATATCTAATGGCGTTTTCATCAAGGAAAAAAGTTCCAATCACTGGTATCGAAGGAAAGTTCATATAATGTCTTGCAAAAATATTGAAACTCAAAAGCAACATGCAGAAAGGATGGGAAGAGGAAGAATTCAAAAAACTAATATTAGTTGATGTTTCCAATGAAGCTTCAAAATTATGAGACTTGTTGGGTTAAGTAAATTAATTAATTAACAAGTCACCTCAAATCAATTGAGCAAATTCTTGATGAGATCTATAACGCTGCACTCGAAAGAACATGAGTAGGATGCCTAGACATAAAGCTCTTTTAAGGGCAACATTGAAAAGTAGTAAACCAAAAATAGTTCCATTTGCTGCACTCTCTAAAAAAAAGAAACATTGTGCTGTTCTAAACAAGGCTTCAGCTGCCAGCTAAAAGAGAAAAAAGAGCTGTTTGCTGTCAGAAGAAAGAAACTAACCTCTACATGGAGAGAGAGCTTGTCAATCTGTTCACTGTATTGAGGCAATGCTTGAACCATCTGTTGCAAGTCCCGTGTAGAAAGTTCACCATCTCTACACAACAGTTAAACTTCAAGGTTGGAGATATACCATCACAGCAACTAATAATCTGATATAGAAACAGCCATATATCCATTCCTAAGCTCCGAGGGTACTTATATAAGCAAGGAAGAACATTGCCTTAAGATAACAAGCATCAAATAGCTAATCCAGAGGAGACAATGAGTAGGCATGGATGACAGATTACTGTTTTCAATGTCAACTTCTCCCTGTTTTCCAATAACTAATCTCCTCCTTTTCTTTTCATAAAAAATGCCCTCTAGACCTTTTGGTATGGATTTCAGGTTGCAAGATATTATGAACCAGGTGGCTCCAAGCAAGACATGAAAAAACAAAGATGGGATCACAAGATGCGCAAATTAAATGAGCACACAGGACAGGAACTCTGAAAAACTAAAAGAAGAAAAAAGAAATAGAGGACACATAAAACCCTCCATAAAAAAATTAATTGAAAAAATAAACTTAACAAAACAATTATAATATCTACATAACACAGATCAGTAATTAGAACAACATCTCAAAAGTAGCACGGGTCACTTCATGTATTTGAAAACTTGTGTCCTGATAGATCTCCTTTTCTTACTCGTCCCTTTAATGTTAGCCAGAGGGACTGGGTTTTCTATTAAATTAACTCATTTGTGAATTTTGAACCAATAATTAATGCTCCTATGAGGTTTCAGTTACTGCAACTAAAAAAATATACCACTAACGATATCATGATAATGGTCAGCAATTTACATAGATAAAGAATTTTCATATCAACCTTGAACCATGTTGGATTTTGGCAGCTTTATTTTTTGATACAAAGTTGGTCATCTTCTCGTGCAACCGCTCACTAGCCTAATAAGGAAACCAAGGATTAGAGCGCTCAACAGGTGGATGTTTAAAATCTACCACATGCATAAGAACTGTACGTACAAATGCTATGTGTGCATGCCGAAGCTCAAGCCAGACAGGATCGTGTTCCTCCAAGAGAACTTCCTTTTTTTCTGCTGGACCACCTGCTTTGCTGGGAACCTGAATAGGGAAACTTCTTGATAAATAGTATCCCAAAGAGATCCAACAGCAAATCAGAAAATCCAAGAGTATAGAACTCTCAACTATTGACTTACCTCGTGCACGTATTTATTTCCCTCCATATTCAACAGATCATGGCACATGGCATCATATGTCCACTCATGGATGACAGGAGCAATCTAAAAATTGTGAAATCAACCTGTGAGCAACAAAACCAAGCCATGCAAAAAGCAGATAATGAGTTTATAAGCAACGTGCATCTAAAGACCTGATCTATTGATCTATCCAGGATGAGCAGTTCACAGGTTTCTGTCTGGGGGAAGTGTTCAATCTTTTGCTTATATTGTGTTAGAGTATCCCAAATTCTAGCAGCAAGCTTTGTAGGAATTAGATCGCGGGAAGTTGTCATTGTTGTTACATCAAGGGACCTGGCAGCACGAAATCTCACAAAAGGATATTCCTGGAAAATAAACATATGCATGCCTAAGAATATTATCAAGAGATTGTGAATCAATAAAAGAAAACCATTCTATATACCCGTAACGAAGCAAAAACTGTAGCGATGCGAGAAGCCATCACATTCAAACATGCATCCCCTTTGTGACTATCCTCCTCATCCCCATAAAGTTCTTCTAAAGCCCTTTCATTGTCAGTAATAAAACCCTGTGTGGAACATCATATCACCACTAATTGGAAAAGAAAAACAAAATGAAGATAGGGAGCAACTTCTTGAAAAGTGATTGCAAATTTGTTAAAAGGATCAAACAATAAGTAAAAAATAATTGTTTTAAAAACATGCAAGTAAAGTACCAGTTGCTTTCAATTGCTCAAATCATCCCCTAGGCGAATTATTTAAAAAAAATACAAAAGAAAAATAAAGATTATTTTCCCTAAAAAGGTTGTGCAGTTTCAAGTTATCTATGACACATTGCCATCATCATTGTCTGGATCTTCAGGAACCTAGCATTGAAGCTTGGTCATTTAAGTTACCCTAAAAACAATCACGGGTCACTGTGGCATAAACACCAGGTGCATGAACAATTGCATCTTTATTTCTCTCTCTTTTCCTGTTCTTTTTTCACAAGCTCTTTAATTTTTATAAGTTGTTTGATGTTCCAATCCCATCTCTCGTAGAGTTAGAGGCTCAAGACACCAAAGGCTTTCTTGAGAAGGAGAAGGAGAAGGAGTAGGAGAAGAAGAAGGAAGCATAATACCAAAAAAGCAACCAAGTGTCAGAAAATAGAATTATTATAGATTGCCATGTCATGTGCCTTTTGACATACCATGTTGAACCGGAGAAAATACTGATGACTACTTTCAAAACAAAGATAGAATCTAGCTCAATTAACCAATCTTACCGACGCTAATTTCTGGTTGGAAACAAAAGAAACATAGGAGCCACTAAATATCATTGATGAAATCAGGGATCCCTAAAGAGTTGCTGGAAACTCAATCTGACAAAAGAGCTTTTCCTTGGCAACAATGAATATTCAAAATAGCTATTGATATAATTTAGGAATAAGAACGTAGAAAAGATAATCAATATTTTGCATATGATATTGAACTGGATAAATGAAGTAGCATCACCAAACCTGGCTATCTATAGCAAAATACTCCAAATTCATCTGCATAGCTCACACATCAAAATAAGAAATAAATCAATATCAATTGTAAGATTTAAAACAATGATGGATCAAGATAGCATATATCTAGCTGATAAATCAAATTGCTTCAGCACAATTATTGATCCAAACTACCAAAAGTTTTACTGAGAAAGAGACCAATACCTCTCTCAATGCACCTATGCGAGTTAAAACACTTGAATCTTTCTTGATATGAGAAACCAGTTCTCTTGAAATAGAGGAACTGAAGAAAACAAATGCCCTTCATATACAGACAAGAAAAACAAAATAAGTTGAGTATAATTAGTATATTTGGACTTTCAAAAGTTAAAATTGACTAAGGGCAATGAATAAAAACTATTCACATACTTTTTGTACAAAGGTGATTTCCCAGCCATGTCTGACAAGAACATGATAACACTGCAAAATAACACTAATAGTAAGAACACCACCCCTTATGATAAAAATAAAAGAAAGAAAGAAGGATAGATAGATAGATAGATACGAACAGCATTGTGTCAATAAAATAAGAGACAGAATTAGCAACATTGGGACAGCAAAAACAAGAGTCAGGAACACAAGTCCCCATACATTGCTTTCACTGCAGATACGAACTTCAATTCTTTCTTTAAAGAAGTGATAAAATTGCAGAGACTACTAGGTGTCACAAAAAAGTAATGGATGTAAGAATTGCAAAAATAAAAACAAAACAAAATCAAAGTGTAGCACAGCTAAGAGACAAAATTAGCAACATTGGGACAGCAAAAACAAGAGTCAGGAACACAAGTCCCCATACATTGCTTTCACTGCAGATACGAACTTCAATTCTTTCTTTAAAAAAGTGATAAAATTGCAGAGACTACTAGGTGTCACAAAAAAGTAATGGATTAAGAATTGCAAAAATAAAAACAAAACAAAATCAAAGTGTAGCACAGTCATTGATAGGTAAAGTCCATTAGTCAACCTACCAACTAGACTAAGTAAACTAGCTAATAATAAGAGACAATACCCAAAAGGGTTGAGCATCATTTTTATTACTGAGTGCATTTCAAGAAGTCGTTCACCTGCCTTAAGTTAAGAGCTAAAGTTCAGATTTATAATCTCACTCATGCTCTGTACACAATCTATTCAAGATAAATTAAATATGCCTTAATGTTATTCAGGCAAGTCCTGATTTATGCAAAGCAATTAAATTGGAAAAGCTCCAAAAAATCAATATTCCTTTTTTTCTTTTTAAAGGGCAGGATGATGAACATGGAAAGTCAACCAACCAAAGGAAAATACATTACTTCTCTTTTGTTGGTTGGATGAAGTATATAGCATCCATGGAGGGCAACGGCTGCCTTCTTCTGTATATGTCTTCTACCACTGCAAAGAAAAAAATGATAATCAAGCAATCTGGAGAATGGTGAATGCAGCAATTAAAATTCAAATGGCCATTCTCCCATTGTTTAAACCATATAATCCCATTTGCAATGCAATATGAGAATTTTACACATAAACTAAGAGAATATCATGTTGTAGAGCAACATGTTTCAGTAATTTACAACAGTCAGGATTCTGGTATGATTGTATGGAGAATGAAATGCTTCAATGAATAGCCATGTGTGAAATTAAATCATTTATTTTAATGACAAGATATTCAATGAAATCGCTCCATCTCAACGAATACTAGAATAATATTCTTTCGTGCTGGCAACCGCCTGCTCTCTAAAGTGATCAAAATGCATACAATACATTCAATATTTTGCACATAAAAACTACAAAAAGAAAAAATCTCTCCATTTGTCTCTCAAATAGATTTAAAAATTGCATAGAGATTTTCTGAACCATCCCAGATTTTAAGAGTTTTCCTTTTATTCCTTACATGAAACTCCTTCCTGCGTGATATCAGCCATCTTGCATGAGCATGACATGATCTTCACAGTAAGTTTATCCATGATGAGAACCTGCAGGTAAGATATTCAAGAGCCGAAATTAACGAAAATGCATATTCTAAAAGATGGAAGATATTGGTAGGGTAGCAATAATCATGTAAAAATGTAGCAAATCACTTGTCTAAACTGGGCAATCATTGGGTAAGGCAACCACACATGATTCCAACAAAGCCCCAAATTTTCACTAACAGGATACACTCAAGCTACGGTTGACACAAGATGGACATGTACCATTTGTATCAAAACATAGGTGTCGTGTTTCAAAGATTGATAGGAAAATCAATTTGAGATACTGTGAAATGTTAGGATGTTTATTTGAAACTCCATCAAATACAAGGACATTTACTCTATCTAAGTGGTATTAAGAAAACAATATAGATTACAGGCATTGCAAAATAATGACATATTTGATAGGACCAGGTGAGGTACCTTCCAAGATGATTTTGAGTCCCCTGTTTTGGCTGATCGAAGCATTTCATGCAATAAACCTGAAAAGAAATATAAACTTAGAATGGCAGACAACATTCCCTTCCTAGTTTTCTCACAGATTCAACAAAAGAAAATAACAGCATCAACCAATTCAAGGTGGTCCGTTAAGCTTTTGTCTGTTTAGCAAGCAAAGTGTTCCAATGGACAGAAATTTTCTCATACTAAAGTCATTCTTCTTAGAGAGATAAGATATTCAACTCCAATAGTATCAACTTCAAAATTTATAGACTCCGAAAAAAGATATAGATATTGCATTGGCGACTAAACTTCGCCAGATTAAAATAGCAATCTCCAGCACAAATTATTTCATTCTTCTCGACATAAGGCAGCAATTCAACAAATTCCTAGCACCTGAAATGGAAAACCCTAACTAAATTTGGCCCCTATCTCTATTTATTAGGCCCTGATTAGTTATCAGAAATAACAAAATTACCAGACATTTTACATTACATTACAAAATATTCAACTAAGCTTGAAGCTTGAAATGAATAAATAAATAAATAAAGTAAACTATCACTCCATTGAACTAAACAAAAAAAAAAACACAGGATCATGTTAAGTTGCTTGCTTTTGAATCAATCAAACTGGACCTAAAATTGAAAACATGGATAGAGAAGGAGATATTGAAGTTACGTTCACGGCTGATTTGTCTAAAATTTCTGTAGTCGCCACCGTAAGCAGACGACGAATCAGAATCCGAGAACGACATGTCGACGATTAATAAAAACTCCAAAGCCTATGATTCTCTCTCTTTTCTAGACTTGGCTTGATCGGCCGATCCAGAAACGATAGTTGCAGAGATCGTTTTCTAGTGATCTAAGTAGGGAGGGGAGGAGCAACGGTGGAGGGAGAAAGGGGTGGAGGGAGGGGGATCAAGGAAGGCAAGATGGGGGGCAGTGAGAGAGAGTAAAATGAAATATAGACTATTTTATAAGTTTTTTTAATTTATTGAAAAAAAAAATGATTTTTTTTTAATTTATAAAAGGTGGGATGGTGATTGTTGTGTTGACCATTGCCGGTTCAATTTCGCGTTGCGTCGTGGAATAGAGGAGTTGAAAGATTTAGACCGGCGCCTGCTATAGAATTTTAGCCGTTGCTTATCGGATTATTAAAAGTTATAAATTATTTAAACGTGGGGTTGAACTTACTAGTATTTCTCCCTCTAAAAAACTCCAGTTAAGAATCGTTCTCCATTAGAGAAGAAAACGAAAACGAAAATTGCGTCAATTTACTTCAGAAAATTACATCAATTCCGCACCTACATTATTTGTTTTCTCTCTTAAAAAACCACCTTAAGCGTTTTCAATGCAAACATGACATTAATTCGATGGGTTGTCTAGTTCTTGTGTTTTTTCCCTGCCCGGTAGAAATTGTCTGGTAGTTAAACGTTAAAAGGTACTGGAATATAAAATATAAAATAATGAGATTCAAACTTATTGTTATTTAGTCAGTAAAATTGCAATATCATGTCAACTAAAAATCTTAATATTTACCAACAGTACTTTAATATTATATTAATTTTAAAAAAATAATATTTATGAGAGGTTTTAAAATATATTTTATTTTATTTTTTAAAAAATTTGACTTGAAATTTTACATGGTGAAGAATAAAAACAAAAACTAAATGCATGATAGCATTGTGGTGTGTTGTCATATCTATAATTTGATGGCCTTTCATACATTTATTTATTTTAAAAATAATAAGATAGTGATATATTGGATGATCATGGTCACTTACAACTTGGTTCATGATCTTAACTTGTTAATAGTTTTATAAAAAAAACATTTTTTACTTAATTATATGATATTAAACACTTATGATTTAAAGCATCAATCAGAAATAAGTATTAATTGAGATTTTGATAACCTAAATAAAACAAAACAAAACCATTCATGAAGTCTATTTTCCAATTAATTCAATGTCAAATGATGAAATTAGGGATAAATTAATTACTATCAATATTGATTAAAGACAGAATTGTTCCTAAGAAGTCAAGCTTTAAAACTGATTTGTTATATATAAAAAATAAAAATAAATTATTTGGCCTAGGTGTTGTTTTGTATTTATGAGCATTGTAGTGACATAACTTTTCATAAAAGAATGAAAAGGATAATATAACCTTGATCAATCAAGAAATGTTCAATCCACAATAATTGAAGTAGGTCCAGAATAAGAGTCATTGTAGAAAAAATCAGTGTATTTACTATTTCAACCTATACTAATTAATCTAGATGAATCTTCTAAACTTAAGTTAATATTCTAAATTCACAACTCATGAAATTAGGAATCCAAATTCAATTAAAAATATCAAATTATAAATTAATTTAATGTTAAACGATGAAATAAAAAAAATAAGATTCATAGTAAAAGGCTAACATAAAAAACCATTTTAGAATTACAAACAAGTCCTTAAGTAAAATAATTGAAAATTTGAATCTAAAGGTAATAAAGTTATTATATTGTAGAAAAAAATATATGAAATATTAAAAAAAAACCTAAGACCATAGTTAAATAAATAACGGAGTTATTTTAATGGGTGAAATATTAATAAAAAGACTAAAACACCTCTTAAAAATTAAAAAATAACAAGTGAACAAAAAGAAAAAACGTTTTACCTGTAAAACATGGCTTATTGAAAGTTTTTGCAAAAGCAAAACAATCAATTCATCATTACAATCTACAATAAATACTCACACATGTTTCTCCCACGTATCTTAGCTTTTAGTTTTTTCTTTGATGGTCATCGATTTAAATTTTAAATCGAATATCTAATTTATACTAAATATATTCCTCTAGAAAAACAAAGATTTGCATGATGAAAGGAGATTTTAAATTAAAAAGAAAAAAGAAAAAAAAATATGAAACAGTCCTTAAAATTTACTAATATTATATACAAAAAATGATTTTTGTTGACATTGATATTATACATCTAAAAGGAAACGGAGTTTTGAACAGTAACAAATACTGTTCACATAGACTCATAGTCACTATTCATGTGCAGTTTGCCCTGGTGCTTCGCAGGTGTATGTCCTCCTCTTTTTTTTTTTCGTTTTTATACTATTTATATATTCTTTCACAGAAAGAGACAACGAAAAGCATTTAGCTTATTGGCAAAGACACAGGCGTGTCTTTAAGAGAGGCAGGGGTTCGAACCCCTGCCTCCCTCATTGTTTGTTTTGTTTCTTTTTTTTTTTAACTTATGTTTTTTCTTTCATTTTTTTTTGACGTTTTTTTATTTATTTCGTTTTTGTTTTTTTCACTTACATTTTTATTTATTTTGATTGTTTTTTTTTAACGTTTTTTTTTCTTTTTTGTTTTTTTCACTTATGTTTTTTTTTAAAAAACAATTTATTAACATTTTTTTTATTGAATTTTTTCCAATTATTAACTCAATAAGAATAATAATATTAGTTTTTTTTTCTTGCTTCCTTTTTTTTTTCATCGTAATAATTTAATTTTCTGCTCTTTTGTTTAAGTTTATTTCTTTACAAAAATTCTCAGTTCTTTGGTTCTTTAGATTGTAGATCTAATATTGCTGGGAAAAAAAATCAAAAAAACAAAAGGTTGACAAATTTACCTACATCATCTACAATTAAAAAATATACGAGTCACTTCCCGTTTCAATTAAGTTGTTCTTTTTAGACGACAAATAAATAATTATAACACGCAAAAATATTAAGTTTATTTTTAAAAACAAATTACAATATTTTTATTTTTAATGTGTCAGATCGAATATTACTTAAGAACAAAGGCAACTCATAAAAAAAAATATTGACAAATTTACCTAGGTTATCTATAATTAAAAAAATATACAAACCACTTCCCATGTCAATTACTCTGTAAAGTATGTGAGACTAATTATAGGTTTTAATATTTTTTGAATATCATTGCCTAAAAATATAGAGAGAAAGAAAAATGACCTTGAATTTTTTTTTAAAAAAAAAAATTAATATCAATATTCTTAAATACATTTAATATAATAATATGATTAATAAATCTTATATGACAAAATTTTGACTTTGAATTTAAATTTGATACTCTTTTGTTTAAGTTTATTTTTAAAAAATATTTTTTTAATTTATTTATTTTGATGTTTTTTTAATTTATTTCGTTTTTTGTTTTTTTCACTTACATTTTTATTTATTTTGATTGTTTTTTTTTACGTTTTATTTATTTATTTCTTTTTTGTTTTTTTCACTTATGTTTTAAAAAAAAACAATTTATTAACATTTTTTTTATTGAATTTTTTCCAATTATTAACTCAATAAGAATAATAATATTAGTTTTTTTTCTTGCTTCCTTTTTTTTTTTCATCGTAATAATTTAATTTTCTGCTCTTTTGTTTAAGTTTATTTCTTTACAAAAATTCTCAGTTCTTTGGTTCTTTAGATTGTAGATCTAATATTGCTGGGGAAAAAAATCAAAAAAACAAAAGGTTGACAAATTTACCTACATCATCTACAATTAAAAAATATACGAGTCACTTCCCGTTTCAATTAAGTTGTTTTTTTTAGATGGCAAATAAATAATTATAACACGCAAAAATATTAAGTTTATTTTTAAAAACAAATTACAATATTTTTATTTTTGATGTGTCAGATCGAATATTACTTAAGAACGAAGGCAACTCATAAAAAAAATATTGACAAATTTACCTAGGTTATCTACAATTAAAAAAATATACAAACCACTTCCCATGTCGATTACTCTATAAAGTATGTGAGACTAATTATATGTTTTAATATTTTTTGAATATCATCGCCTAAAAATATAGAGAGAAAGAAAAATGACCTTGAATTTTTTTTAAAAAAAAACATTAATATCAATATTCTTAAATACATTTAATATAATAATATGATTAATAAATCTTATATGAAAAAATTTTGACTTTGAATTTAAATTTGATACTCTTTTGTTTAAGTTTATTTTAAAAAAAAATATTTACAATATTTTCATTTTTTATATTTGAAATCTAATATTAATGGGAAAAAGAAACAACTCAAAAATAAAATTTCAAATTTACTTAGGTTATCTACAATTAAAAAATATGCGAGTCACTTCCCGTTTCGGTTACACTATTCTTTTTATACGGCAACTAAATCATTATAGCACGCAAAAAAATTAAGCTTATTTCTTCAGAAATTTACAATATTTATATTTTTCATCTGTCAGATGTAATATTACTGGGGGAAAAAAACAACTATATTTTTTTTTGACAAATTTACTTAGGTTATCTACAATTAAAAAATATACGAGTCACTTCCCGTTTCGATTTTACTGTTCCTTTTATACGGCAAATAAGTCATTATAGCACGCAAAAAAATTAAGCTTATTTCTTCAGAAATTTACATTATTTATATTTTTCATGTGTCAGATGTAATATTACTGGGGGAAAAAACAACTATTTTTTTTTTTTTTTACAAATTTACCTATGTTATCAACAATTAAAAAATATACAAGTCACTTTCTGTTTCGATTTCACTGTTCCTTTTATACGGCAAATAAGTCATTATAGCATGCAAAAAAATTCAGTTTATTTCTTCAGAGATTTTCAGTCTTTTTATTTTTAATGTGTCAGATGTAATATTACTGGCAAAAAAAAAAAACTAAAAAAAATAAACAAATTTACCTAGGTTATCTACAATTAAAAATTATACGAGTGACTTTCCATTCCGATTACACTGTTTTTTTTATACGGCATATAAGTCATTATAGCACGCAAAAAAAAATACAGTTTATTTCTTCAAAAATTTACAATATTTTTATTTTTCATGTTTCAGATGTAATATTACCGGGGAAATTTTTTTTTGACAAATTTACGTTGGTTATCTACGATTAAAAAATATACAAACCACTTCCCATTTCGATTACACTATTCCTGTTAGGCGGGGAAAAATTTAATTTGTTACATATTTTATCTATTATAATGTTACTAATTAAATATTTAGACAACTAATTACAACATGTAAAAAATCAATTACTTTTCTAAATAGAAAAAACCCTAACGCAATGTGCGGGCAAGCATACTACTTATACTACGCAAAAAACTCATTTCTAACATATTTGATCTATTGCAATTTTAGTAATTAAACATTAAGATAACTACTTATAGCACGCAAAAAATATAAGTTTATTTGTGGAAAAAAATTATAATGTGTCAAATCTAATATTACTGAGATAAAAAAGCAACTCAGAAAAAAAAATTACCTGCATTGTCTGCAATTACAAAATATACAAACCACTTTCCATTTCGATTATACAGATTTTATCAATTATAATTATATTAATTAAATATTAAAATAATAAAATACAATATATATAAAATCAATCAATTTTCTACATAGATAAAAAAAACCCAGCGCATCGCGCTGGTATATCGCTCGTAAAAAACGAAAGCAGTAATCATTGTCCAAGATTCCATATTAGTATAGGTTGAAATTGGGTGTCCAGTTATTTATTCATTCATCATGGTGTGTATCTAAATTAATACAAAGCTACTGGGGGTTCCTTGTTTGGGAAATCTTCGTTGCTAAGTATTTATCCATTTCATATGGAATAAAAATCCACGAAGGTTCCATCCCCGTGACCTTGTGGGAATCCAGGAACCTTCCTTCTCCACCATGTCTGTATTTTTTTTTTTAAATATATATATATTTTTAATCCAATAATATTACTGGTTCGCTTTATCGGAAAAGTATATGTGCTGACTGTGGATTGTGGCAAAGTATAATCATTTGGCATTTTTCATGTTCAATAAATTGGCCTCTAGTTTCGAGCATTTAGCAAAATTTGAGAATATATCTTTTTGGATAAAATACAAAAAAAGAATCATTGAAATATTTTAAAATTACATGAATCATCTAAGAATTTAATAAGTTAACAAAATTCATTTATATATATATATATATATAAAATATATATATTATTAATATATAAATATAAATATCGCCTACCCCGTACCAATTAGTCTCCATAAAACCAAGTTTTATGCACAAATAAATAGAAGTTGCTTAGTATTGTATTTCAAAAATGTTTTTATAAAAAAAAATTTATTTTTTACTTTAAATTAAAAAAAAATAATATTTTTAGATTATTTTCATATTCTAATATTAAAAATAATTTTTAAAAAATAAAAAATATCATTTTAGTATATTTCTAAATAAAATACACTTTCAAAAACAATTTTACCCATAATTCCTGTAACTTTGGGAGTGTGAAACCGGCTGAAATTCACATCTTCGTATTCTCATATCTGTTGGGTCAATCCTCTGGTTCTTAGAAGAATATTGTAGCAACCTTCGAGTTCATTGATCATCTTGAAATTGAAATTATAATCAAAAGTTTAAAGTTATTTTTTTATAAATAAAAATGATTTTAAATCAAAAATATATTTTAAAAAACAAATTTACTTGAAGAACCGACGGTGTATGAGTTGAAACACATTAACTTAAAAAGTTAAGACTTCTAATTTTTAATGAAATCAAGATTTTTGACTTAATTTTATAATTAATTTTTTACTAGGATCTAATCAAGTATATATATTTTTTCTGCCCAATCAGTTTTGTAGCAATGAATCCAGTTTCCAATAACCAATCAGAACAAAGATGGGTCAAAATTGAGAGTGATACCCATAAAAGCCAACCTCTTAATCTGGCCCCAATCCCCATTTCAACGGCCCAGGACCGATCTGATATCCCACCATCTCGTTCCCATCACTAAATTGCATTTCCATACAGAAATTAACAGCAAAAGTATGGGTACAAAATATTCAAGTTTTGGATCTAACAAACCCTAAGGAGAAGGGGTTAAACCCTTATCATTATTAACAATATGATTATAGTACCTGCAAAGGACCTTGCATTTGACAACGTTACCGTAAACATAGAACCCAGGTGCTACCATGATCCGAACCATGGCTGGGACCAGCTTCCTTGCCCTGGCTCCACCCATATCCTCCATGTAAATTGAGTCGAAGTTCACCCCGTTATCCACCCTGAAGACTGGCAAGCCAGGGTGCACGGAATTGGCCAAAAGGTGCACCAACCATATGTTTTTAGAAGCACTAAAGAATGCCTGCAACAATGGCTCAGGCCAGGCTCTATTCCACCCCAACATAGCCACAATCTCACTCATTTTCCTATCACAAAACCTGCTAAACTCTTCACTGAAATGCCTTGTCCCTTTATTCAATACCTCCTCCCATGTCAACTCTCTAAGCACGTTAAATGACGCGTAGTTCGCCTCACATCTATCAATTGGGTTCAATATTTGATTCACAGAAGTCTTTTGGAACCCAACAGATTCAAAATCTTCATAGAAAGCTTTGTTCAGCAAGGCCTCGAGGTAAAAGAGCACACCTTTCGGATTCTTGGAGAATGAAATCTTTACATCACAAGGTTGCAGCAACACAGATATTCTCTCGAAAACTTTAACTCCCATGTGCCTTAGCTGCATAGCAAGTGACCTGCTTAATAGCCTGACAGAGGACCGAGCTTCTGATACTGAAACCAAGAATTGCTCTATCACTTTATCATTGACTCCCATAAGACCATTTTGTTTAGACTGGTGAATATTGTAGCCTTTGCCAATCTGGTAAAGGGGGTTGGTGCTGCTACATTCATCAAGCCCAGACTTCAAATTATGGCAATAAATTTCAAGCTTGTTAAGCTTCTTTTCAAGTTCAGCCATGGAGTACTTGAGCCTTGAAGTTTCAAGAAGTGCTTCATCTCTCTTTCTTGTTGCTTGAATCAGCTTGTGGGAAAGCTCAGCTATAGCAATCTTCCATTGCTCTTCTCTTGCTATTGACATATCACCAGTGGATTTTGGACTCTTTCTAGTCAAAGAAGAAAATATGGACCTGAAAATTCCATTAGGACTTGCAATAGACGAGTGCTTGTTCAAGCCATTATTGTCCAAGGGAACCACCGAAATCTTCTCTCTTGCATGCGGACGGCATTTGTTACAAGAAATTGAACCGCTACCGCTACCACCACCATCATCTCCGATATTACCATCGCCATGTCGTTTCTTGATGCCAGGCTTGCCATTTTTTTCATGGAGAGGTGTTGGATGGTGCTTTGGTGCTGCTCTCTTGTCTATAAAATTAGCTGGTGTTGCTTTGGTAGAAGTAGTCTGGCTTCCCTCTTCACTAGAATCATCATATTGCTCTTCTCTTTCACATTCTTGAATCTGCCACACCAATTAGAAGACAAACAAACGACGTCAACAAAGTTAAGAAAATCGGCAATCAAGAAAGAAATTATCGCAATATTTCAAGTGCTAAACATGTGGCCCGACGTGAATTCTCAGGGGGGAAAACAGCGTTTGTAAGTTAACTTACAGGAGTGATATGAGGAGATCGAAGAGGGAGTACTGCTGTTGGTGGTAGAGGAGGAGAGGGAGGAGGACATTTAGAGGGAGGAGGAGGGGAGGAGGAGGAAGGTGCCATGTTTATTTGTTATCTATCTCATTTTTGTCGTAGTTTTCTATAAAACTAGTGCTCCGTGTACATTTGACCATCAAGTAATATATACGAGGACATATGTTTTTTTTTTTAATTAATTATAGGATATGGTACTGATGTAGCCGTGTTTTCTCCTTTTCAGCCTCTTTTCGTATTTTTCTCATTTTCTTCGTTTGTGTCTTCGTCGTCTTGTAATCATGTTGATGAATCACAGGTAGACATCAATCAAGTATTTTACCGAGCCATGCGATGCTGAAAAAATGGCTTTGTGTGGCTAGATTTTCGTGACAAGGATACAATGAGAGAAAAGTATGTATAACAGTAAAAGGCAGCATACGCAGTAACTATACATCCAATTATTTGATTTATTTTTTAAGTTTTAAATGTGACGTCTTATTCATTGAATTTGTCTCTGGTACGATTTAATTTAAAAAAAAAAGATACGAATTAAATTAGTTGGCCTTTTTTATGGTTTTAATCACGAGCTTTGCTGCTCTGAACTCATATTTTAAAAGAAAAAATGGAACCAAGAATTACACTACTTGCGGTTTTATTCATATTTTATGATTTACGACGTCATTTCTCTCGATAAATCTCCTAAAAAACAATAATCTGCTCGTGCCAATACAGTAAGAATATGGAATTACGAGAAGCTATATATTAATTGTGAGCAAACGAATTAATAGCCGTCGATAACAGCTAATTTACTCATATAGGGACGGTGGTTGATGTATTGAATTAAAGCCCTGAGGAGGGAGGGAGTAGCTCAAACTTCTTCGTCGTATCCTAGGTTGCGTCCAACCGAACCTCTAGCTAGAAATAAAACGATGCTAATGGGTCGATACACTGCAACAGCCATCCTAAACGAGGAAAATTAATTAACCATTCAGTATTTTTCATCGCGCAAGTAACCGAAGGAATATTAACCGACAAAACAATACGCGTACGTTCTGAACCCTCCTTTTCTTTATCGAATAACGACTGAGGGAAGGTCTTCCTTCTTCATACGTAAAATACTTCCTGTGAAATGAATCGATGAAGAATGTAAAACCAAGAATGAATTGTTTGACTCTTTCCATAAATGATTAGGAGGACCGGTTAGAGCCAAGATCTTGATGGAAACAGGAAGGAAGATTTTCCGATGAGCATGCATGGCAAGTCAGGTCAACGGAGTCTTTCTTTGACAGTGGCTCACTGTGACGTGGCTAAAATCTATGGCTCGTAAGCTCCCTGGCGGGTCAGAGTCCTGGCCCAGCAATTTAATTGCTTCTGTAGTACAGTCCCTGTGGTGGGACCGAAACCCTACCGTTTAAACTTTAAAGTTGTTCACTGCTTTCAAAATTGAAGGGGAGAGGGAGAGAGAGCACTTCCCAGGGAAGAAGTCTCCAGCGGCTGTGAACACTCTAAAGAAACTTGAAAATTAATTCCGTTGATCTATGAATGAAAATGGCAAAATTCCAGCATTAATGTGTGAAAAGCAGTCGATAGCATCAAGCTTGATGCGACTCCAGAATAACCATGGATTTTAGTTTCATTATCGCTGATGCTGTGTTGTGATGGACATCGATTTCAATCAAGCTCTATATTATTTATGTAAGATGGATTTTTTATTTTCAATTGACGTGGGATTCTTTACTAGTTCGAGCAATTTAACATCAAAACAAAAATAGTAATTTCATTGAAGATCTTGAAGTTAATTTCAAAAAAACTTCACTCATTGAATACGTGAATCCCATCGATGCATTCCACAAATCTAATGCTTGATATATTTTCGGGAAACGATTTCAAGAAAGATTACTGTAGAGTATGGAGCACCATGTCATTTATCAAAACAAGGCTGCGCATCTATGATAATTCTAATATGTATAGATTCCAGAGTAAATATGAACACCATTACCCAGGATGAACTATGGATATACCCCCCCCCCCCCCCCACAAGAAAAGAAAAGGAAAAAGAAAAAGAAAACAAGAACATGTCTTTTCTCGTCATCAAGGGTGTGGAAGCAGGTAAAGGAGTGGCTCGATCAAATTACCCGGCACATTAATGAGATTGATCTGCAGAGGGCTTGTCACATTTAATGCTTTCTCGATCCAACAACACGTCTTAAATCCCCTCAACAACTCTCATTTATTCCGCAGAAACAACTCCTTGCGTGCGGTGGATCTAGATGCCACCAACCAAGTCCACACAGACTTGCACGGTAAGGGGAGCTTGGTTTTGCATGTGAAGTGCCCGTTTGGTTGTGTGGCTGCGGCCACGTTTTCAAAAAAGCCGGAGTGTCAATGTTTGGCAATGAAAAATTGAGAATTTAAACCGCATGAACAGTGACTAGGCCCCACCACTTTTGCGTTTCTACCCGTGGTTTTTGAAAAGCAGGTTTTTGCAACTTTTTTCAACCCAGCGTTTCATTCCACTGAAAGCCAGCCACGAATTCTCAATATTTCATTCCTGTAACTTCTCAAATCCATCTGCTCCCTTGCAAACCCATCTGCTCCCTTGCAAACCCAAATCCTTCAGAGTCTCGGCTCCCCTCTTCTCCCCTCTGCTCCCTCACTTCTCCTCACTGTCGTTTGGCCAAGACCCATCTGCTCCCAAAATTGCAAAGCCAAAAGACCCGATCTAGCTGCTCCCCTCTTCTCCTTCACAGTTGCTCCCTCACTTCTCAGCCTCACCCTCTGCTCCTCTTTCTCCCTCACCGTTTCGCCGGCCTTCCCTCACCGTCGTCCTCACCGACTCTGCAACAGATCCTGACTGCTCCGGTAACTCTTTCAAGGCAAGAGGATCGGTGCACCACCCAACCAAAGTAAACTCTTATGTTTGTCAATCGCTTGTTTTTTCTCTCATTTTATGCGTTTGTCATGTTAGGATCTTGGATGTGTGTTCTTACCTCTTTGTGAACACTGTGATGTTATGGGTTTATGATGAATTAGAGTAATTAATCAGCAATTTTGAACATGATCTCGTCCCGTATGGGGTTGTCCGTACCTCTTTGTGAAAATCATGCTTAATGATCTTCTTCTATTTATTACCTCTCTTCTTAGGAAATCCTGAACCTCTGAAGGATAGTTCTTAAATTGATGACTCATGTTTTCAGTTGTGCTCTTATGTAATGGATTGCCTGAAAGTTTGTGTACTGAATTTTAATAAAAATTTGTTGACTGAATTTTCAGTTCTGTTCTTATGTAATGGATTGCCAATTTGTTGACTGAATTTTCAGTTCTGTTCTTATGTAATGGATTGCCAGACGTGGCCACAGGCAATTTAATTGTATTTTACAAAATAAATATTATGTTCACCTAATTAATTATTTTATCCGTTGTCGGTCTTATATTATAAGCACCAAGTTTTTTTTAAAATAGAAGAAAATGTGTTTTTAACGAAATAATAAAAACCTAAAAGCATCTAGTAAATTGACTAACATTATTTAAAAAAATAAAAACAACAAATAAAGTGAATAATTTTTTTAATAAATATAATTAAAATGACAATCTCATACTGACATTGAATAATTAATTTAATTGAACCGGGAATTTTTTTTAAAGAATGCCACCTTATCAATACAAAACGCAAGTTCAAATTGTTGTTGCGTTGATGGCACTACATAATTTTATTAGAAGGAAATCGCAACATGACATTGATTTTGTTCAATATGATTATAATCCCAATTATATACCAAATGATTTTTTATCAGATATTGTAGCGCGAGAAAATAGTCAGGGATTGCAAAGGCCCTCACGTATGGATATTGTTCGTGATAACATTGCAAATAGTTTGATGAATAAATAAAAAGAAGTGTCAATTTTACTTGACCTATTCCTTACATTATGAAAATATGATTATTAATACAATATATATATATATATATATATATATATATATATATTGTATGTGTGTCATTCACAGTAATTTCACAAGTAAAAAGCTACTTGCAAAGGTTGGTAACCAAACACACAAAACTGCTTTTTTTCAACCGCAGACTCAACCACAGTTTTTAACCAAACACTCTCTGCTTATTTTGAACCGCAGAAAAAGCGCTTTTTTTCAACCCGCTTTTTTTCAACCTCAACCGCAACAGCAACCGCAATACCAAACAGGCCCGAAGTTAATAAATGAGGCGATGGGCGCAGGAGAGTGACCCTTTTAATTTCAGCAGTGGTCCTTTAATTTTTGGAATCGTTTGTGCCAGCAGAGTGTAGCCGCTGCTAATCTGTGTGAAGTGTCGTCTATCCTTCTGTATTTATACTTCTGTATTTATACTGCACTTATACTGTATAGAGAGGTTAGGCTGATCACATGCTCTTGCCCCAAACTATTCATTGTTTGCATGGGCAAGTCTCGACAAAGAGAGCACCTTCAAAGTACTGTTATTGAATCCGGCACAGGCGGATAAGTCGCCCGGGCTGAGTTGCCTCCTCACCTAAGTCAAATAAAAGTCAACTTGAAGTTATTTGCCCCCGCCATCACAAAACAATTTTTACATACCTACTATTGAAGAATGAACCTGATGATGCTGATGAAGGCTCCCCGAGGAATGCAGATGATGATAAAGGACCATGGATGAATGTTGATGAAGATTCACCTGGAAAGGACAATTCTGGTTTTTGATAATTCTCCAGCTGTAATATGCTATTGTCCTTCTTTATTGCTTTCTGTTATTTTCGTCTTTTCCTCCTTTTTGGCTGCTATGCGGCTTTTATAATGTTGGCAGAGCAACATGCTTTCCTTATGTAATTCCAGTACATGTAAAGCAGACCTGAGATGTATAAATAGGTCTGCAATCCTCTTGTTCAAAACTAAGAAATACAGAGACAAAATTATTGAGCAGAACAGCTCAGTTTTCTGCAATTTCTCCTTGTTCATCCTTTATCATTTCTTTCATGGTATCAGAGCTGTAACCATGGAGAAAGAAACTGAAAATCAACAAACCCCAACCATGCAATCAACCTCTCGCTATCAAAATTTATCAGACCAAAATAACCCGTATAGATTAGACAATAGTGATACATCAGTACTCAGCCTGGTAACTGATCCTCTGACCACAGAAAATTATGTGACATGGGCAAGAGCCATGAGAAGGGTTCTTAGAGCAAAGAACAAGCTGGGTTTCGTGGATGGGAGCATCACAAAGCCCTCAGACCCGAACGATCCTCTCTTTGAAGCCTGGGAAAGATGTAATGACATGATAGTCTCCTGGATTCATAACTCAGTAAGTCCTACTGTGAAATCTTCTTTCATACTAGTAGATAATGCTTGTGAAATCTGGAATGAACTTCGGGAGAGACTTACCCAACAAAATGGGCCACGTATTTTTCAATTAAAAGGAACTCTAGCAAACCTGAAACAGGGAAATGATCTGGTGAATATTTATTATGGGAAGTTAAAATCCATTTGGGATGAATTAGCATTACACTGTCCCATGCCAGAGTGTTCTTGCGGGCAGATGAAGATTTTGACAGATCGATACCAACAGGACTGTGTGATACAGTTTCTTATGGGGCTGAACGAAACATACTCCAATGTGCGTGATCAAATCATGTTGATGGATCCAATCCCAACAGTGAGCAAGGTGTTTTCTCTTGTGCAGCAACAAGAAAAACAACACCAGATGATATTTGGGTCATCTGCACCTGATCCAATGGCTCTCTTTACCAGAAATACAGCTGTAGGATTCAAATCCTTCAGCAGACCCTATTGCTCCCATTGCAAAATACAGGGACACTCCTTAGAAGATTGCTTCAAGGTGGGAAATGCAAAATCACCGATTTGCAGCCATTGCAATCTGAGTGGTCACTTGGCTGAAAAATGTTACAAGCTGGTGGGATATCCTCCTGGACATAAGTTGTACAACCGAGGGAAGAAACCAAGCATGAATATCAGACAAGCAAATGTGGTCATGAAAGAGGACTTCCCAAGGGGGCAGGCTGATAAGATGGACTTAATTTCGAACCAGTACCAGAAAATCTTGAAGCTGCTGCATGAGAAACAAAATCCAGCAGACTCCCGTTTCTCCATGAATCCAAGCTCAACCATTCCCATGGCAAATTCCACAAGCTTTTCCTCCATGTCTGGTATCAAAACTTGCTTTTCCACTTACAAACACAGTGTTTTCAATACCACAAATGTTCCTTGGATTATAGACACGGGAGCTACTGACCATATGGTCTGTAACACTTTGTTTTTTACACAAATCACAGCCATGGTATCATACAATGTCAAGCTCCCAAATGGTCAAGAAACACCAGTTACTCACATAGGCACTGTTAGGCTCTCGGATTCAATCATGCTTGAGAATGTCTTGTGTGTTCCTTCTTTTACTTTCAATTTACTCTCGGCACCAACACTGACTAAAACCATACCCTGTTGTTTCATTTTTCTGTCAAATATATGTTTCTTGCAGGACCTCATATCGTGGACGACGATTGGATTGGGTGAAATGAAGAATGGCCTATACCAATACCAGCACATTCAAGTATCCCCTACTGCCTTGATGTGTGCACTTTCAAAATATTTTGATAATCCTAAACCTTTTGCTTGTGTCACAAACACTAGTCATGTTTTTGATTTGTGGCATTATCGGTTAGGCCACATTTCCAAGTCTAGATTACAATTAATTGTGGATCCTATTGTAATCAAGAGTCCTTGTTCTAATGAAACCCCATGTTCTGTTTGCCCTATGGCAAGACAGCACAAACTACCTTTCAATCAAAGTTTACACAAATCCTCTAGTAATTTTGAACTCGTGCATTGTGATTTATGGGGGCCATGTTCTGTGAATGCTTATGATGGGAGTAGGTATTTTTTGACGATAGTTGATGATAAATCTCGTAGTACTTGGGTTTACTTGCTCAAAAACAAGTCCGACACACAAAGGTCCATAGAATCCTTTCATAACCTTGTTAATACCCAATTTGGAACCAAAATCAAATATTTGAGAGGTGATAATGGAACTGAGTTTCACATGACAGATTTCTATCACAAAAATGGTATCATTCACCAAAAGACTTGTGTGGAAACTCCACAACAAAATGGGGTAGTTGAAAGGAAACACCAACATATTTTAAATGTTGCTAGAGCCCTGCGATTCCAAGCCAATTTACCTCTTGAATTCTGGAATGATTGTGTGCTCACTGCCACTTACATCATAAATCGCATCCCCACTCCTCTGCTGGAAAATAAAACCCCATATGAATCTGTCTTTAATCGCAGTCCCACCTATAATCATCTTAGAGTTTTTGGGTGCCTTTGTTTTGCAACAACCTTGAGTCAAGGGAGAACAAAATTTGATTCTAGAGCAAGAAAGTGTGTGTTTCTTGGTTATCCATTTGGGGTAAAGGGCTATAAATTGATGGACTTGGAAACTAATAATGTTTTCTTATCCAGAAATGTAATCTTTCATGAGCATTGTTTTCCCTTCAACACTGTCACGGGTCCTTCTCATGATATCATCTATCCCAAGAACCAACAACAAACAAATACCACCATAAACCCTCCAAACACTACTCAGACCACAGCTGCTGTACCAACAAATATTTCCCACTTTCACGCTTCGTGTGAAAATGATACCCCTGTTGATATCACCAGACCTGCTAACCCATCTCCAGATGCAGAATTTTCACTTGAAACTTGCGAAACAAGCCTTCCAATTGATCATACCTCATCAACTTCTTTTCCAACAGATCATTCCCAGTCTGTCATTCCTACATCATCCTCACCTCCTCACACTCCTGTTCGAAAATCAACTAGAGTAAAACAGGCTCCAAAATACTTGCAAGATTTTCACTGTCAGCTGGTTTCTTCCAACTTCACCAATCCAGTCCAGTCCACGACAACAAAGGTTCTTCCAGGTAAACATTTTCCTTTAAGTAATTTCCTTTCATACACTAAATTTTCTTCTCCATTTCAAGTCTTTTCTGCTGCCATATCTTCCCATAATGAGCCACAAACTTATGCTCAAGCTGTCCAAGACCCTAATTGGCGTGCAGCCATGCAAAATGAGTTGACAGCTTTGGAGAACAACAAAACATGGATTGTAACTGATCTGCCATCAGGAAAAAGAGCCATTGATTGCAAGTATGTTTACAAGATTAAATACAACTCTGATGGCAGCATTGAAAGATTTAAGGCAAGATTAGTAGCCAAGGGCTACACACAACAAGAGGGCATTGACTACCATGAGACCTTCTCCCCTGTCGCCAAGATGGTTACAGTTCGGTGCCTTCTTGCTATTGCTGCTGTGAAGGGATGGGGTCTATATCAGTTTGACGTTAATAATGCGTTCATTCATGGAGATTTACAGGAGGAAATATACATGAAACGCCCTCCTGGATACAGTCAAGGTTCTCCAAATCAAGTCTGTAGGTTGCTTAAGAGCCTCTATGGCTTAAAACAGGCGTCGCGGCAGTGGTACTCAAAATTCTCCACAGCTCTTATTGATTTTGGTTTTAAGCAATCTAAATGTGATTATAGTTTGTTTACCAAGCATGAAGCTCACTCTTTTACAGCCTTGTTAGTATATGTGGACGACATCATAGTAGCAAGTGATTGTCCAACTATGGTCGAAAGAATCAAAGTGTTTCTTGACAACAAGTTCAAAATTAAGGATTTGGGAAAATTGCGATATTTTCTTGGTATTGAAATAGCCAGAACAACGCAAGGAATACAATTGTGTCAGAGAAAATATGCTTTAGATATTCTGGCCAGTGCAGGCACTTTGGGGTCTCGGCCAACCAAGCTTCCCATGGACCAGAATTTGAAATTAAGCAAAGAACAGGGTGATGCACTGTCTAATCCTACATATTACAGAAAATTGGTTGGACAACTTCTGTATTTAACAATCACCAGGCCAGATATATCCTATAGTGTGCAGATTTTGAGTCAATTCATGGATTGTCCCACAACTCTTCACTTGGCAGCAACTTACAAAGTTTTAAAGTATCTCAAAGGAACTCCAGGACAGGGTATTTTCTTCCCTGCTAACAACTCTATGGATCTAATTGCATATTGTGATTCAGATTGGGCATCCTGTCCTGACTCCAGAAGATCAGTTTCAGGTTTTTGCATATTCCTTGGTTCATCCTTGGTTTCCTGGAAATCGAAAAAACAATCCATCGTGTCTCGATCTTCAGCTGAGGCTGAATATCGCGCCATGGCCACAACCAGTTCAGAAATCACTTGGCTACGTTTTCTGCTTACAGACCTTCAAGTTCCTCAATC
This sequence comes from Salix purpurea, assembly GCA_027405865.1. Classification (NCBI taxonomy): domain Eukaryota; kingdom Viridiplantae; phylum Streptophyta; class Magnoliopsida; order Malpighiales; family Salicaceae; genus Salix; species Salix purpurea. Next base: position 3,344,035 of record JAOWLH010000026.1, on the reverse strand, counting down.
CCACGCTGCTACTCTGTATTGTGATAATCAAGCTGCTCTCCACATTGCTTCAAATCCCGTCTTTCATGAAAGAACCAAACATATTGAGCTAGATTATCACCTCATTCGAGACAAAATCCAAGAAGGCGTTTTACAGACTGCATATGTTTCCACCAGACTCCAGTTGGCAGATGTTTTCACCAAGGCTCTACCCTCATCCGTATTATCTTCTCACTTATCCAAGATGGGCATTGTAAATTACTATGCTCCATCTTGCGGGGGTGTATTGAAGAATGAACCTGATGATGCTGATGAAGGCTCCCCGAGGAATGCAGATGATGATAAAGGACCATTGATGAATGTTGATGAAGATTCACCTGGAAAGGACAATTCTGGTTTTTGATAATTCTCCAGCTGTAATATGCTATTGTCCTTCTTTATTGCTTTCTGTTATTTTCGTCTTTTCCTCCTTTTTGGCTGCTATGCGGCTGTTATAATGTTGGCAGAGCAACATGCTTTCCTTATGTAATTCCAGTACATGTAAAGCAGACCTGAGATGTATAAATAGGTCTGCAATCCTCTTGTTCAAAACTAAGAAATACAGAGACAAAATTATTGAGCAGAACAGCTCAGTTTTCTGCAATTTCTCCTTGTTCATCCTTTATCATTTCTTTCACCTACCATAAATCCATAATACTCCAACCATCAACCATTTTTTACACTCTGAGTACTTTTATTTCTTAACACTTTACCTTCAATTTTCAACTCAAAATCAAAAGCAACACAGTAGATTATAAATTAGTCCCCCTTCTTGTAAAAAATAAATTTAATATCCATTATAGTTTTTTAAATAATTAGCTAATATACTTAATTAAATACTTGTTTGTTTTAAAAATAACTTCTTTTCACATTATCTGTTTTTCTTTTCTTTTTTCTATTTCTTAAAACAAAAACAAAAAATAAGAAGGACCACAACATGGAAGAAAAGGATTGAGTTGAAAATAAATTTAAAATACAAATAATTATTTTAAAAAGAAAGGGACTATTTAATTTAGTTTTCAAAATTAGGAGGTACTAATATCTGTTTGAAAGTGCGATTAAGGTTGTTTTTTAAAGTGATTTTCGTTCAGAAATATATCAAAACGATATATTTTTTTATTTTTAAAAAAATATTTTTGATAATAGTATGTGAAAATAATTTAAAAATACTAAAAAAAAATATTTAAAATATTTTTTTTTCAAAAATATTTGTGAAACTCAATATCGAAGTCTCAGAACAATTTCTTTGAATTTGAATTCTGCTTTTAAAAAAAGTGTTGAAACGCCCGGCGGGCTGCAATTCTAATACGAATGAGTGTAAAGTTGCCGGCCATTTACAGACTGCTTGCTACACAAGCTGTCTTTAGTACCAAAACCGCAAACAAAAGGCCCAATGAAGCTCATTGTCAAAGGCAGCTCTCATTTTTTAAAATAACAAAGCCCATAGTCCACATAGATGTTCTCTTCTCTCTCTTACACACGGAACACCATTTTCAGACAACAGAAGTTTCAAGTTCTGGCACACCCTGAAAACCAAAAACCAAGTCTTCATCTGGATTTTGAAAGACAGGAAAATCCGATCACATCCCGTTTATCACCTCCATTATTTGATCTATAAAGCCTAACTTTCAGGTTGAATTGAAGCCAAATTATGCAGAAATCAGGAAAGTCGGTGATGGCATGGAACGTGTTCAAGTTTTGTACAGCACTGCGTGCTCTTGGTTCCATCATGATAGTATTAGTTCTTGGCATAATTGGGGTTACATATTATGTTATTGTTGTAGCTAATTATGGCCCAGCTCTTTTTCATGGTGGCCTGGATTCTTTTGTTGCTTTCCTTGTCTTGGTTTTTTTCCATTCCTTGGTACGTTCCACTTCCCTTTCACTTTTTTAGAAGGTTTTAATGTTTTTATTTGTCACTGTTGGTGTTTTATGGTTGCTGCAGTTTGAATTGCATGCAAAGGTTGAATCCTTAGGCCAATACTAGAAATGATAACCCTGCTTTGGATTGTAAGCAACCAATGCATAGGTTGAGCCGGTGTTAAGAATGCTAATCATATACGAAGGAATTGTTTACATGGATTTCAAAGTGGGATTCCTTATTGCGATATTTATTTCAGGTTTTAAATGTTAGCTAACAACATTTACCATTGCGACTGAAAACAGCTTTTTAGCAGTCACACAAATACATGTCAAGCATTGTCATATCAGCTTATATGCAATTTGGGTTTTGGCTATTATAGATTCAATTTTGGTTAGCTCGTATGCAATTCACGTTGATTCATTTTGCTGAGAGAAGTAATATTTGAACTCAATTTCCTCTAGTTCTTACCGACCAAACAAAGGATTTCCGTGATGGTTCCTTTTTTTTCTCGTGTTTCCATACAGTAGGGTGGGACTGACCTTAAATTCAATATCTCCTGTATGTTTTTAACAAACAGCTTGCTAAGGTCATTAACTGGCTTATTACTATTGAGAACAATTTAGGAGATGTATTGGATTATTTGGTAACAGTTAATTTGTGAGACTGGCAAGTTGTCTTTCTCTCCCATGTATAGCATCATATATGGAAGGAACTGATGAGCATAATACCTATACGTAACCACCCACTGAGTTGTGGCAGGCTGCCACAGGCTTCCATGTATTCTGGATAACATCCATGCACAATGAATGGCTGCCAAGTCAGCTATCATTCCAAGTGGGTGGGATAATGTAGGTGAACTTATTCGGTGAACATAGTAGTGGTCCTCTATCTAAAATTGAGTTTGTCTAATAACTGTAAAAGGAACTGTATAATACTGATTATCCAAAAAAACACTCTATAATACTGAATTTCTATTAGTGGGATTTGGTTATGTAGCTGGTGATGCTATTATGGAGCTACTTCGCTACTGTTCTAGCTGATCCTGGTGGTGTCCCGCCACATTGGAGGCCATCAATAGACGAGGAAAGTGGTGATGCCGATCCATTGGTGGGATTAGCACATGAAGGAACAGATTTAGGTTTAAATCAATCGGCTACACTCGGTGAGCAAGCTAATCCACAATTACGAGTCTGTCGAAAATGCAACCAGTTTAAACCTCCCCGTTGCCATCACTGTTCTGTTTGTGAGTTTTTCTTCTTTGGGCTTACATGGTTTTCTTTTCTGGAAGCCTAGCTGCCATTTCATCTCAACTAAAAGTAGCTTGATTTGTTAATTGTTTCAGGTGGAAGGTGTATATTGAAAATGGACCATCATTGTGTATGGGTCGTGAATTGTGTTGGGGCATTGAACTACAAGTATTTCCTTCTTTTCTTGGTATGTTAATTATCATAAGAAGCTAGGGTATATTGATGCATATGCCATAGTGGGAATGCAGCTAATTTATGGTTTAACAATTTTGAAACCAACTTTACATATGCATAAAACATAAATTAACATCTGAAATGTTTTATAAGCATATAACATTGTCTTGAGTCATCAAATTGTTTTACTCAACTTACAATAAGATACATTTGCTTTTGATGGTATCAATCGTATGCCTATATCTTCACAGCATATCAGTACATCCTAAAGTATCGCAAAATTGTTTGTGAGAAAGGTTGGCTATAAAGAAATTGAACATCAGCATGGTGAAAGATAAAGCTTGTACAGATAAATGTAAAATTCTTGCGGCACCTGGAAGGTGTGTGTTGCTCTTGGAAGCTGTATTAGAAGCTAGAGGATAAATGATCTTACTTGTTCCAAACCATATTATTATGTCATAATAGTTTTATACTTCATATTCCATGTAAAAGCTGCTGCTTCATCTTCCCTCACCATCCTATTAAATTACATGACTTCTTCTCTCTCTCTCTCTCTCTCTCTGGCCATTGATTATATGATGTCCTCACCGTCAATGAACTCCAGTTTTCTTCTTTTTTTCATTTTGTCCTTCATTCTGTGGGTTGCAAGGCTTGCAACTTACATGCATTAACAGGGGAATTAACATTCTATTCCATAAATAACTGCAAATTCAAGACTCAATCTATTTCATAGCTTTCTGTTCTGCGAGATATATGATTGAGATAGTGTTTTTTAATAGGTTCTTGCAAGTACTCTATAGTGTTTTTTAATAGGTTCTTGCAAGTACTCTAAATTATCTAAAGATGGCTGGTGCAACTAGCCATTGAAATGCATCTAAAGCACTGGCCATTCTTGCATCTGTGCACTCCTGTAACCCCTCCTCTGTTTTCTCTATCATTGAATATCAACATACATTGATTGCTAATAAATTATAATGTCCGCTGTGTATTATGATTTTTAATCTTATCATGCTATAAATATATTCTCTTCCCTTAAATGAACTCCCAATCTAGTTTTTGTTGCTTATTTCTTATGCAGTTTTACACATTTCTCTTGACAACTCTTGTCACTTTATCATTATTGAGGCTGTTTATAGCATTTTTCACTGATGGTGTGATAGATGGAACTCCGGGAACCCTTGTTGCCACTTTTGTCACATTTGGTAAGTTGGAGGGAGATCTGTATGTTATGTCCACGCTCATTTCTTGTCTGTATCTTCTTTTTTCTTACTTTTATCTTTTGATTATTTCAGTTTTGAACTTATCATTTGCATTGAGTATTATGGGCTTCCTGGTTATGCACATATCGTTGGTATTAGGCAATACCACCACCATTGAGGTGATGCCTTTTGCCATGTTTGCTTCTCTTATTTCCTCACATGTTACAGAGGTTTTCATCTGGTGCCGCGATAAAAGTTCATATTCATATTCTCTTACTTTCAGGCATTCGAGAAGAAAACCAATCCTAAATGGCGTTATGACCTTGGTCGAAGGAAAAACTTTGAACAGGTTATTTTCGGTCCTTCCCATTAATCTTTATCCAATCACTGTGTATGTGTGCCTGCTTCTTTATCATTTCTTTTACCTTCAACTTATAACCATTTTGTTGTATAATGAGGTTTTACTGCACTTACACTGCTGGAGCAGAAAAAACCTGCGCAAGTTGCACACCATATTTTTGAACTTTCATGAAGTAATTCCAAATCTGCAAGGGCCATGTTGTTCCTTGAAATTGAGGTTTGGATCACAACGTGGTATACACTATGTGTTCCCATCACTCATTTGATAATCAGTTTGTCCCCTCTCCATCATAATTGATGATTTGATTCTTTAAATGGAAAAACAGTTTGTTCATGTCCCCATATTTACTGACATTCATCCCAGCCCATGTTCTTATTTTGTTGAGGTCACCTTTCACTTAGGAAATTATGAAATTAGTATCTGTTTATTGCAATTGGGATGGCATTAACATTTCCCAAGCTTCTGGCACTTGTATGTCAAACTGCAAATAGAAGCAGGGCACACTAAAGTGAGATTCAAACTTGGGCGTGCAGATGGTTCTAGGCTTTACACGGTTCAAAAGCTACCTCACTACCGGCTTTTCATACCATAAGATCACAATTGAGAAACTAAGATTTATTTGTGTCTGTCCCCAAATAGACTTTTGGTATTCAGGTCATGTTTGCTATGATTTGTCATGCTACTTGATATGCAGGATAAAGCTAATACCTGTGCATGAAAGTAAAAATGCTGATCATAATGGTGTCATTATTTTCTATGCCAGGTGTTTGGAGTGGATAAGCGATGCTGGTTCATCCCTGCTTATTCCGAAGAGGATCTGGAATGCATGCCTGTGCTTCAAGGTTTTGACTTTCCAACAAGACCCGACTTGGATGAGCTCCAGCAATTCTAATGGCACCTATCAGTTTGAATGAAATTAAACCGTCTTCTAGTGCTTTGAAAATCTTAAACTCAAAGCAGATCTGGACGGGGAAGAAGATAAAAGGTATATTCATGTAGAGGTGCATCAATTTTTTGAAAAATACGTAGTGCTTGGAGGTGTCTGTGTGCGGTTACCAACATTGTCCTCTGGACTAGTCAGTCGAAAAACTAACATAAAAGTATATTTTGGGCTGCTATCAATTCTCTTGTTTTTCCCAATGCTAAAATTATTTGCAAGTCTTTTCTCCATCACCAACACTAAATGCCAGTTTTGATCCGTGGCAGGCCTCCATCCATCCCTCTAATTTCCCCTCCAAAAAGAAAAACTAACACGAGCAAGCACTGTAGGGAAACCTGAAGAAGTTTCACGCATACCTTTTGAAGAGACGACAATTAACCATTTTAAAAACGAATTGATGGCACCTAATCGCCCCATAAAAATGCAGTACCTACCAGAGAGAGAAGTGGGTACTCGCAAGGAACTTAGATCAATTTTACTCAAAACTGTGAAATTAGGTCAATTAGCTCAATACAAATGATATACAAGGCTGGGCCAAAGAATAGAAGCCATGTCAAATTTTGAGGGAAACCTAATGACTGTATGAAACTCCCAATTTTGAAAATATTATTGCAACTCCACCTAGGGTTACACCATCGGAAGATACAGCATAACATGCACACGCAGAAACAATTGAATCGAGATCCAGGACCAGAAACATCCGTCCCCTTATATTAGCATTGTCATTTGCATAACCCGGACAGGAAACCGAGGCAAGATCTGAATCCTCTTTGTGCATTCAACCTTATTGCAGTTTCAATCATCACAACAGGCTTCTTCCTTAAGGCTGCCTTCTCCGTAGAGTATGATTTAATTTATTTTTTTAGGGCCATAATGCAACATAGCAAATCAAAGCGAAATGAGGACTACCATATTTCAACGATATAATGCAGTCGTGGCAACGCAACATAGCACATAGCATCCAAACAAGCTTGTGCCAATAACAAGTTGGATTTCCCTACTACTGATCTTTCAGTAGCTGTGGGTTAGATGGGGCCACTGCAGAAAGCTGGCTGCATTGAGGAGAAAATGTACAACAATTCTGACCCTGTATTATCATTTTTTGTGTAATGACTAAAGGCATTGCAACTACGCCATTTACAACAATTAATCTGAGTAACTGCAACTGTATACTCCCTCTCAGCTCCTTTTAAGCAAAAATCAAGCCAGGTACTTAAACAAGTTTGGGTTTTCCTTGTCTCTTTCTAGGTAATCTCGGGAGATCAGATCTTCTATCCGCTTCTTGATAGCTTTAATGTCAGGCTGCAAATTACAATCCATCGGTTATTATACAAGGATACATGGGTTGCATAAAATAACAGGTCTTCTTATATTTAGGAAACCTGTCTATATCTTTTTATTTACAGCAACTATGCTACTAGCCATCCCAATTCTCACTCGGTGAAATTTAGGTGGGTTTTTCAAAGGCTAACTACGCATACTCAGAAAGAAGTATCTAAAAGAGTAGAAAAATTCATGTTCTAGCAACAAGTATTGTGCTTTGCAAATGCCAGGGTTCGATTAATTCATAAGAGCCTCCACTCTATGTAAGAACCAGAAAGTAATATTTTCTTGAAAGCTATCCCCCCACTGAACAACAGGGCTATAGCATTTTCTAATCTTAATACAAGTCATAAAATTAATCACGGGCCTCAGATCCTCCCATTATATTTGTCAATTTCTCTAAAATCTGTCTGATAAATTTGAAAGGCAGTGTATGCATACCTTGAACATGAGAGTCAACTGCTCAACACACTCCAAGACTAGCTGTTGATGACCCAGCACTTTCCGACTCTTCATGATGCGCACAATTGCAGCATCAATAGCATATCGTCTGTCTTTGTCAACATCTTCGACAACCTTCTTTCTTTCATCAACAAGTGGAAGAGGAATCTGTGTTGCAACATTTCAAGTATTTAATATCCAGAGTATAAACCCCAACACCAAGTGTGAAAAGGTAATGGTCTCAATAGCCTATTTCACAGGCAGTTGATAGTAAAACATCAAAATATAATTGACAGTAGAGTGTTAAGAGAATATCAGACCTTGATCCTCCTCATTCTATCATTGAACTTGTGATTGAATTCAAAGTAATCACTTTGGTTAACAGTCTTTGTGTTTGGCTCCTTGTTAAGGATCCTATACTTGCCACATGACAGGGAATGAAGCAATCTAGGCAAGTCATCATCACTCAAGTTTGACTGGGTCATAATCTCTGAGTAACTGAGTTTGTCTGAAGTATTAAAAAGCATCAAGAGACAAGCCTGTGGAAGATAGAAAGGAATCAAATAATCAGAACCAAACATCTCAATCCAGTAATAATGGAATGATATGCTAATCATCCCCCCTCTATCCTACAAAAGGTAAGGTTTAATACCATACCTGGTAGGTTGTCACAACCAGCTCAATAGTTTTTTGGTCAAACTTGGCATTAATGTGGCAAGATCCCAAAGAGTAAATCCATGTTAGTTTTCTGTGCTTGCTCTTCATGTCATAGAACTCCTTGAAAACTTCCACTCCCCTAGCCTGAAACAAAAGGTTCCAAAATGCTCATTTTGAAGAAAATGGAAAAGAAATTCCCTATTTAATTTTCTGTCAGATTACAGTTTCGTCAAAAATACAGAAAAAACCTACTTTCTAATATGCAAGCGTAAATCCTTACCATTTCTTCAGGTAGGTTGATATCAGAGGACTTATAAGTTGGCCAGTACCCAGTTGTGAGAACATTTACTTGCAAATCAATCCCCGGACGTGTGGTTGGGTTATTGGCAAGATACTCGTCAAAGCTGGACTGATGTTCCTTTGCCAATTGCAAATCTGTGACCTGAAAACGAAACAAAAAAAAAGACGATTTATCACCACAGTTACATGGACACATTGACAAACATTATACAAGTGCCCCCAGCTCACCATCCCTTCCATCTTTGAGGTGAATTGTCCGCCACATTGCTGCTTCAATTTTGACAGTATACTCCTTTCATGTTCATCATTAGCACTCCGATCAAAAAGAAGTCGACGGGCAAGCTTTTTCCTGGCAAAAGGAAAAAATATATAAATCAAGTATACTAATGAATAAAATAAGAAGAAAGGTTACAAATAACAAACATATAAAATGAAAGCCAGAGATCAGTCCTGCCTATAAAATTCAGCAAAAAGGTCCTTGTCACTAATATATGCAAGCAGCTTAACCACCTACAGAAATCCACCACAATTCAATGTCCTAATCAGTAACAGGTCTCGATATATAGCTCTGAAAAATCTATCAGACTACATTATAATGATTTACAAATTAATTAAATTCTTTGCAAGGACACCTTCTCCAGTGTTTCTTCAATGGCTTCATCACTTAGTTTCTCACTTCCACCCTTTCGGAGGATAGTGTCACAAAAGGTTGCCAGTAGTTCAGCACTTGAGCTACCAGCAACTGTTTTATTGCAAAAGATCTCAAAAGCCTCTTTCATAGCCTATTTAACAGTCCAAAAAGGAGGACAAACCTGTTAGACAAGATGACAAAGCAAAACTAAAAGAACCAGAATATGCTGTCCCCCACCAACCTTGTGAAACAATGTGTGGTTTTGAAAACAATCAGTCACATAAGTCATGTATTTATCGTGCAGCTCAATTATCTTTCGAATGAGAACCTGAAACCAATACATCAAGTCAATTATTTGACCTTCCCAATTATCAATAGATATCTAAAACATAAAAGGCAAAAATATTACTTGTTCCTGAACACCGCCATTTGCAGCCTGCGAAGCACGAAACCACCTTTAGCGCCACATTTAACAATTGAAAAGAAGATACTTTTAACTTATTTCTAGATATATATATTAAATCAGAAGTTGCATTAGTAAAACATAGCAGTAGAAATATGGAGTCATCATTGCAACTTCAGGAGCAATGACTAGATGTTTTCCCGTATAACCATATAAAAGAGTCAGTGTGAATGTAAAAGATAAATTGTTATAGCTACAAGACTAGTGTTATCCTTCCCCAACTACTATAGTGCCTATAAGAGTGGTCAAAATCACATGAAGAATGCAAAAAATCTTGGTGATCACACATAATATAATTTTAACACATGTAGCAAGCAGCTAAAATGATGCTAAAATGCCAAATTTACATCAAGCAGTGCATAGAACAAAGTCATGGCAACTAACCTGGCTACTCGCAGCATCTTCTGCCTGCTGGAGCAAGGCTGTTCCTTCAGCAGTAATATGCTGTCCGATGCACAATAAGAGGGTAGGTTGTTGAGCATTGTGGGAAGGATCAGTAATCAAAAAATATATGAAAAAAGGGCTCTTTTGGTTGCAAAACAGCAAAAAAAGAGGAAGTCAACCAACCTGCTTGAATACATTAGAAACAGGTTCCAAGCCACGGGTAACCTTATGGTAAAGCCTAAACATCCTGGATAGATCATCCACCTGACAAGGTGTAACCAAGAATATATTATTATTCACAGTATATTACACAATGTCCGCTAAGAATCATTAAAAAATCAGGACTTGAAGCCACGCCAAACCACCATTTACCTTGTCATCTCTGAGCAATGCGCGAACTCCAGAATGTTCCTTTTCTAGCAATTGATTTGCATTGACCACCAATAACTCATGTTGCACTTTCTACATAACATGTCGCTATTTGTTAGTCTACAATCTATTCATTAAAAAAAACAATACAGTAAGGTCATGGCATCCAAGTAAAGAAATACTAGCAAGATTCCCTGAAACTGCTCAATTGTCCTCCCCAAGTGTGCTAAACAAGAAATACAGGGACAGGGAACAAGATGACTTAATTTTTTATTATATAGCTTCCTTTAACAATTTAGTTGGCTGGTTACCATTAGGCAGAAACACAGCTTGTAATCAAAACAAAAATATGTGATTGCATAACACATGGTATATGTGCAAACAGGTATTGTAAATAAGCAATTATATATTTTCCAGCACGGATAAGGAAGAAACAATAATCCTGTGCATGTGATATGTAGCGAACTAACCTCCACTAATTTTGTCTCACTGCTTGAATGCAAGTAGTGAGAAACTCTATCTCTCTCTCTCTTCAAGTATTCCTCGGCCTGCATGTCCACGAGCAGTGTTACAATAAAAAAACATCAATCATTAAACAGCTAGAAAGACCTGTAAAAATAAGTTCTTACCTTTATCATGTAATCTGGACAAGAATCCTCTCGAATCCAGTTTGCTGCTTTAACAGAATAGTATGCACCAGTACCTTGAAGCATGTGTGCTTCAAAATCATTTGCATAATGATCCATTTGTGACATTCCAATCTCAACGTATATATCTAAAACATTCTTTAGCAGTGCTCTGTCTATCTGTTCCCCATCACGTTCTTTACCAATCTGGCCCCCGGACAATAATTTCAACTTTTTTATCAGAATTTGGAATTGAATCTCACTGCCTAAAGAAACAAAAAAAGTTAAAGTAACTTACCACATCAAGCACAGCATCCTTGGCTTGACTATGCACTTCCTGGTAAACCTGAAAAATGAAAATTGATAGCAAAAGCATTTAAATTATCTCTGAAACAGGAAAATGAGTAATCCATATGATGGCTAGAGGAAATGAAGCAGTCAAAGGAATTAGCAAACCAGATCACGGAAGCAAGACAGTCCAACTTCATTAAGTGGTGGAAGTGACCTCCGAGCAATGAAGTAACGATCAAGATAGTTAAAGAAGCGTGACAACCACCTAACCATGATTTTATGATTAACCCATCTTTTCACAAGCTCCCTCAGCATAAACTCATCATGCTTCTCCCTTATTGATGGCAATACCTGATAAGGAAAACAGAACTATGAACGTGAAAAAAAGGGACAAAAAGTTGAGTTATTCATTACGATAAGCAAAACAAACAACTGGCCACAGAATGAACAAACCAATCATCCCCCACCCTACCCTCAATTTACAGAATCATTGGGCTGGAGAGAGTTTTATATTGCAGTGATAGATGCAACATAACAGCATAACAAGATAACCACACTGCACCTGACAGCTGTTGATTTAGAGCTAACATCAACAGACATCATTGCTTTATAGCTTTACTTTTATGCATTGTAAATGGAAACAAAAGACCTTAACTCAACTGATAAGCATAGATCAAACATCAAATTGAAAAACAAAAAAATCAGATGCCAATCCTCCTCACCGTGGAGTTAATATATACTTGAAAAGCTTCCCTATACTTGTCATAAAGCTGTTGAGAATAGTCATTTGGTGGCTTCTGAGTACACATATTGTAGATAGTTCTGGAGAGTTGAAAGTTAAGAATGATTAGAACATTTGCAAAAATCTTCTAACCCTTTCATCAAAACAACGTTAATAAAAAAGAAAATGAAATATACGTGTAAAGCATCATATATTCTTCAGAGCTGAATTGCTCTAGTGATCCATCCAGGATGCCCTTCAGCTTTGTGATCCCATTCTGCATATATTCCCATCCTTCCTCAAGTTCAGTAGTCTTGCGATCCTTACTCATAATGAATCTTCTGTTAAAACATAGAAGATCATCAAAACCTCACCCGCAAATTAAAAGGTGAAAGACTCGATCCCCCTCATCTTAATGCCGATCTTTTAATCTATTTGCGGAACAAAACATCAATCCAAGTAAAAATAACAGTTACAGAAAAAGTTATGTGCAGTTTAGCAGTGCTGAACAAAACCAGACAAACAATCAAAAAATTAAAACCCTAGAATATTATTAATCAAAACACAAGAATATTAACAATGGTTTATGGCCATAAACCATCCAAAATCATAAAATAAAATAAAATAAAGAATCCGCAAACAGGAGTCAATCAAAACGTAAAATCACAAAACCTGGTATTGGAATTAAACAGTAACTTTAAAGAAACAAACAAACCCTAAAATCAAATCAAAACTCTGAAAAACAAAACCTAACATGAAAAGATCGACCGGAAAAAAATACTCCCGTCAACCAATATTGCTTGTCACAATCGGTAAAGTCATGCAATGCAGAACAAAAAAACAAAACAGGCAAGTAAACCCTAAATATTGAGAGGGGCGTACCAGACGGAGATTGAAAACAATGCGCGAGAGAAATATGGTAAGAGTTTTTTCTTGTGATTGAGAAAATTTGAGGGACAGAAACCCTCTGTTCTATATTGAGGGGGAGGGGGGAGGGGGGAGGGGGATGGGGGAGGGGGATGTTTTCCTCTCTTTCTGCCGTGGGATGGAAAAGAAAGAGAGAAAAGGAGAGAAGGAAATGCATAAAAAGCGGTCTAGGAGATTTTAATCAGTGTACCACTCGGAGGTTTAATCAGAGTACAACTCGGATGGTATTTTATTATTTGTTTAAGGATTTGACAATTATTTATATAATAGCCTTTAGCTAGTTTACAGTCGTAAACATATTTTTTTTATAAAAAAATATATTAAATAATATAAATTTGTTCAAAATAATAAATTTATGTAGAATTTTTATGAAGTGAAAGTTTTTTATAAAATATATGAATTTTAAATTGATATAAATTATTTTGTTTAATAGGTTTTAACGAGATCATCATCATAAAATTATCATTATCATTAAAAAAATAAGAAGATTCGGATACCTGAATTATCGAATTCACTGTATTAGGATTAACTCATTTTATAATCTAATTTAAATTAAACACAACAAACAAAATATAAACTATGAAAACACCTGCAATAACCAAATAACAAAAATAAGTAATTTATTTTCTATTTATAGAAAGAAAAAAATATCATCGAAAATTCATCCCTACGTTATCATGACTATAGCATTTAAAATTATTATCAACATTAATTAAAATCATTAAATTGCCCAAAAAAAAACAATAAAAAATAATCACTAAAATTATCATTATTAATGCGCAAAAAATAAAATCATCTGACCCGAAGAATATATAAAACTAACAAAAAATACAAAAATAAAAGGGAAAAAAGAGGAAATAATAATTTTAAAATGATTACTGATATAAATTAAAATTTCAGGATTGAACCGAATAAAAATAAAATTTCAATAAAAAATAAAACGACAAAAATAAAAAACAAAAACTAGAATCATAGGTGCATAAATACGGGTAAAAATAAACACTGACCAAGAAATACCGAGAAAACAAAAGGAGTTAATATCTAATAAAAAAATCAAAGAATAAGGGTTGAAACAAAATATAAAAATATATAATTAATTTCAATCAAATGATAAAATTAAAACAAATAAAAACCTTGAAACTGAAACAAATAAAGGCATTTAAAAAAAATTCTGTAATTTTCTTAAAAAAATTAAAAGAATAAGGACATATATGAAAAGTAACATATACGACCATTTTCAATTGGAGAACAAAATTAAAATAAATTAAAACATGCATACAAAAAATATCAAAGGAACCAAAAACAAATAAAAAATCAAAAGAATAAGGATAGAACTGAAAACCAACATATATAATTATTTTCAATCGAAGTGCACAATTGAAACAAAATCAAATTTTCAATTGAAGAAATCAAGGGGGGGATCAAAAGATCAAGGACTAGAACAAAACAATCACAGACATGAAGAATTTACATGTAATTTCTAGCACATGAGAAAAAGAGAGAGAGAATTAAAAATCGTTCATCGACGATTCTTCGACCACCCTTCACCAATACGCGATGCAGCAGCAGACATAAGTCATGGCGGTGTACTAGGTGACATTACAGAAGGGTAGTTTTCATCGCCTAACGACGCCACACAAGCCGTTTGAAAGACGTGTGCGCTTGAAACACTGTTAACACATCTGTATGACGTGCCTGCAGTGTTTCAAGAAATAAATAATAAATAATGATAAATTACCTATACATTCCTAGATCCAGTGATAATCATGAAAAAATAAATGGTGAAAGTACCATAATACTCTGACTCCAGGCCTTTGTTTTTGTCTTTTTTGGGGGCCTGTTTGTATTTTCAATATGCACAAATACATGAAAAACTGAAAACACCACTAACTATTTCATGTCTTTTTGTCAGCTCCCAAAAGTAAAATGGTAGTTTCACTGTGCAAGAAACACCATTTATGTCCCTATAAAATGTCCAAAATAACCTCATTTTTGAGGGTTAAATTTTTCAGCACTGGAATAAAATGATAATTTTATTGTCAGCACTGGAATAAAATGATAATTTTATTGTCACAGTTCATAGTAATATGTGTTTATATACGCATTGAAAAAGCTACAGAAAAAAAATCACACATTTTATATTTTAGTTAATTTTATATCTTTTATTCTTATTATTTAATCAGTTTGTCAATTATTTATTTAATTTCTGGCGAAAAGGGAGGCGGGGATAAAACATAATTGTTTACCGGGAAAGAAGGTGTTTTTGAAGAAGAGGAAAAACCTCAAAATCGAGAATGGTTATTGCTCGTCGGGAGATTTTTCAAATATTTTATTATGATATATTGATAGAATATAGTGTTTTTTAAATTTTATTTTTAATATTAAAATATAAAAATAAATTCAAAAACACTATATTCTTTTAAAATATAATTCAATTATAATAAAAAATTATATCGAAACTCAATTTCAAACATTGGTCTACTAGTACAATACCCAACAGGAAGCACTGGACTTCTTTCAAGGAAGGGCGGTAACGGAAAAAAAAGGAGAATTTTCGCAAGTACACAAAAATTTATATCAAATTCCAATAAATAATTTTCTTAACTTAAAATCTTACAATTACATTTCATTTACACCACCTTCAAAATCGAAATTGTTGTTTGAAGAACAAAAATCTGACGCCCACCAGTGAAATTAGAACAGTATGAAGAGGCTAGTGGCATTTATTAATCAATGAAATAAACTTATATTGACCAGTAAATAAAAATTAATAGTTTGTAATTAAAAGAAAAAAACATTAGAATTAACATAATAATAGGAAAGAAAGACCTGTACTATGAAGCAAAATGAAACGAGGTTAATACGAAAAAAATGTAAAAATATTAGAATCGAAGTGTAGTTATCGCACAACTGTAGTGACTATAATGTACTTTCATTCACAATAATTTCTCAGCTCATCGCGGGAATATACTAGAACCTTCCTCCCTTATCAAAGCATTCTTGTCAGGGTTTGATTCATTAGGTTCTCTTCGAATTTCTCCAATTCCCCATCATTTCCCGCTTTGAAGGTACCCTCTCCCTCTCTCTGCTATCTAGGGTTTTGTATTTTGATCAGTGCCTTGTTATTTTTTCTTGCATGGAGTGCCTTTTTCTTTCTTAAACAGAATTTGGTGCAAATCATGGTAATTATAAACGTGGAGATGAAATTATGATCGTTTCCACTTCGATCATTCATAAATTGGATTTTTCTTTTAAATTGAATGGCGTTTTACTATTTTTTTCAGCTGTTGTGTTTGTTTGAAAATGCAAGGAGGCATGGGTAACAGAGATCCTTTCTTTGGTAATGGTGGCCCTTTTAGTGGTTTTGGTGGGTTCGGGGGCCAGAGAAGTTTGCTGCCTGGGTTTTTCGGGGGAAGGGATCCATTTGATGATCCGTTCTTCACGCGTCCGTTTGGAGGTCTGTTCGAGTCGAGTTTCTTTGGTACCAATGGAAATCCTTTCGCTAATATGCATCCTTCTCCTTTTCACAATATGCATCCATCTCCTTTTGACAATATGCATCCTTCTGGATATATCGAGCAACAAGTTCCAGAGCAGAAAAAATCAAGGGGGCCGATTATTGAAGAGCTAGATTCTGATAACGAGAAAACTGAAGGAGATGAAGAGAAGAAAGTTAATCCTAGAAAACATGGTCGGCGGAGCAAGGAACCGTATGTTGAGGACCCAGACGACGAAGCTGAAGGTGAGATGTCTTCTCGTACTATGTGTTGTAGTAGTCGTATCTTATCTATTTTGCTACTGATAATGTTGTCAGAGTGCGTAAACAAATATGCTCGTTCTCCTTGTTGCAGTGAGAAAGAGCAAGCAGTTGCAGTCTAGGAGTGATTATAGCAGATTCAATGGCATGGGGTCACAACCCCAAGGACTCAGCTTCACTTTTCAGAGCTCTAGTGTCATTCGTGGTGGTGCAAATGGAGCTTACTACACTTCTTCCAGTACAAGGAGGGCAGGAAGTGATGGAGTGTGTAATTTACTTTTGAGATATACTTGCAGTTGTACCTTTAGCTCTGTTATTTATCTGTCCTTGTGAACAGGTGACTTTCGAAGAAAACAAAGAAGCTAATAGTGTTACTGGCCAAGCAACACACAAAGTGTCTAGAGGACTTCACAACAAGGTATTTGTTTGTTCAATATTATAACACATGATCGTTTTGATATTCTTACCCTCAGCGTTTTGCATTTTCGAGGTATAGAATGTGTTGTGACATTTTGGATTGATTTTATAGGGCCATAGCTTTACAAGGAAGCTTAAATCAGATGGTAGGGTGGATACAATGCAGACATTGCACAATCTTAATGAAGGTATTTAGTCATACTATATATCCTGTCATGATTCATATTTAAGCACCCAAAAGGATCAAGTTGAAGCTTGGGATCTGTGTGTTACTAGATGAGCTTTCTGGTTTTGAAGAAGCTTGGAAGGGACATGCTGGAAAGAATTTTCCTGGATGGACTGGAAGTTTCACTGGCATTGATAACATGGGTAAGCTGCTTTGAAATGCTCGCCTTTTCTAATATTCCAGTAATGTTTGCACTTAAAAAATTGTCCTTGCATGATAAGATGTTTGCCGTCTTAAGAAGCCTTTGTATTTAGGTGTGGATCTGTACTTGTAATTTGCTTTTATCTTCGTAGATAGTCTGTATCTGTTCATATGTCTGTTTTCAGATGTTGAAATCCACATAAAAAAAGTGTCCCACCATTTAGATAAGATCTGCATGCATTAGATGAATTTGTGTATGTAGCCAACCAACCGAGTGTGAAGTGTTAATTTGGGGGATGCCAACATTAACATCTGTGGTGGCTTCTAACATAAACTTGCTTTCATTGCAAAAGAGCAGAAACAAATCTTTTGTAGTTTGCAGAAGTATGGATGTTGTTATATCATTTTTTGAGGTTAGCCTTACTGATTCGCTGTATAATTTTGAGGTATAGGGACTAGCAGCAGTGGTAAGAATGCACAGGCAAGAAGAGGAGGTTGGGCTCTTCCTTCCGCAGAAGGATCACAGCCCTCTGAGAGAATGGTGCCAGACACCACAGTGGGGGCAGGATCTTCGCGCGGACAGCAGTCTGGAAGGAGGAAAGCTTCATCAGGTGTCAAAGACACGAACGGTTATCCTCGATGGAAACCAAAAAAATAAGAATCAAGGAGGAGACACATCAAATATGCTCCCCGCTTTTCCTTGCACGTCCACATGTACTAGAATGGGGATAGGAAGTAGTTGTACCTATTCATTAATCAACAGCTATATGCATCAGCTGCAGCAGATTAAGATGGTTAATAAAGTTCATCTTACATGATTGCCATCAGTGATTTTTCTACCCATGCGTTCTTGTATTGATATATTCACCTCTCCCACATCGTAATTTACCTGAGCTTTTGATATGTAAATGATAATATCTCAAAGCGCTTTTGATGTGATTTCTCAAACTCGTTGATGAACAGCTTGTGTTTTTACCTGCAACCTGTGTTCTGACTCTGAGATTGGATTGCCACCTGGCGGTGTCTCAAAGCTAAATTCCTTTCAAGGATCTGAAATTTTTTGATAAAAAACGAAAAAATGGCTCCCGGAAAAAAAATGCCCCAGGTCGCCACGTTGAGGAGGCCTATAGTCAATCTGGGCCGCATAGGTGGTGCAAAGACCACGAGCCACTAGATCTAAAATTCCATCTTGGCCACAAATCTCACATGTAACGGGTTTCACACTTTCTCTAGCTTAAAAAACCAAACAACAAAAATGGCAGTTATCAGGGCCTCAACCAACATGATCCTCAAACAAGTTTTCCTCGATCATCGGCTAATACCACCAGTGCCTTCCTCTTCTGTTAGCAGAACATTAGGCGACTTACGCTGGGCTAACCTTAAAGTGCCAAATCGGGAAATCAGCTTCAGCCGGATTATATGTGCGGCCTCCGATGACAAGAAGGTATCCTCTCGGCTGTCGCAGGTTCAACAGTTACTGCAAGAAGCCGAGGAGCGTGCCAGCGCTGCTGGAAACGAGCCGCCTCCAAAAATTACACTCGGTACTTACAATTATTCGCTTTATTTAGAACTCACACGAAGGATTAATCACTTCTTTTTTTTTTAGTTTACGTTAAATATTTGTTTTTCTAATCAGCAGCTTGCCTTTTAGCTGTTATAGACAAAAATAATGAAGACATTGAAGAAATGAAAAGCAAATAAATGGTTTCTAGCTCAATTGACTTGCTCTTATTCATCTATCTGGTTAAGGTTACCCAGTAGAGCTTAAGACGAGCTTAATTCAACAATCTTCATCTTAATTATTGATTATTGGTGAAAATAAGTGAATCAAAATCTATCATTTACAATGGATAAATGATTATAAAAGTTTACTAGGGGGCTTTGTTTTTTCTGTTTTTACTTTATGGGCTCCATAAAACTCTGGTGTTGGCCAGTGCTTTAATTGCAGCACAGTGAGAGCTGGTTATTCTAATAATTGATCCTTCTTTTGGCCTTGCTGAATAAAAGCCATGCAAAACTGTCATTGGAGGTCGTTGTAGCAAGGTCTTATTGCCTGGCAAAAATTTAGTTGGTGAAAAAATTGTATCTACAAGGAATTTGTAGAGAAATAGGTACAGTAGTCACGATTAGCATACATAGTATCTGTTACCTTGCAGCCTGGTTACTACTGATCAGATAGACTACTGATAATTTATTAATCTTGAATCTTGATGAGAATCTGCACTTCTTGGATTCAATATTAGCTTGATGCTGATTCTGTTGCTTTTCAGTCTTTTTTTGTATTAGAATATGTCAATCTCAAATCAAAAGTTTAAGCTGTTAGGGAGACTTGAATATATGATTTATATTATTTTCTAATACATCACCTTAGATGAAACCTCTTTGGACTTGAAATTGCATAGGTCATCCACTACCTTGTGCTTAATTTTATCAAATTAAATAATAATGGTGATATTTGAACTTGTAACTACTTGGTCAATAAGACTATCCTAATTCGACATTAGAAGTATATTTTTTTTCCAACTCTGATATTATATCAAAGAATTAACTCAATCTAAAAGTTTAAATTGTTAGGTGAGGCCTCAAGATATCGAGGCTGGGAGGAGTGGTAACTGTTTATAATGCCCGTCTCTTCCAACTCCATCCCAGTTTTCAACCTTTGCAGCTTACCTCACATGGTCACAATCAAGCTCCACCATGACAGTTATCTTCTTTGGAAAGTCCATATGGTTCCATACTTCAAGGGTCAATATGTCGTCAGCTACATTATGGTTTTCTCCCCAAACCATCCTCAATCCTCAAAAGTTCACCTTCCACCATATATGTCTCCTCCTCATCTATCTTCAATGGATATAACAAAATAATCTTATTTCAAGCACTCTCATGGCCTTTGAACAAGTTATTAAATATAACACGTCTGAGATGTGTGATTGTCCCTTGAACAAAGTTTCTCCTTCCACTCAAAGGTTCATATTCGGATTCATCTTGCCACTACCATTAAAGACGCTGCTTCTACTATTTATTATTTTTTTCATATCAAGAAGCTCTCGGATGAACTTACAATTGCTGGTCAACCCCTCTCTGAAGATGTCATAGTCTCATACTTCCTCTGGTTTGAGAATTAATTAGGAGCCACTAATTTCCACTCTTACTGCACGGTCAGATCCTCTTAAACTTGAAGAGGTCTATTCTCTTCCAGTGACAAGTGAGTCTCTACTTAATTATCACAGTTAAGCCACAGCATTTATAAAAGCTAATGACAATGTTGCAACCACACAATCTCCACAAACTCATGGACAAGGCTGTAATGGAGAATATCAAGGTACCTACTCTGGCTGTGGATAGTTTGACCTCCCCTCTCTTGTCTGCGAGGTAGGTGAAAAGCCTGGGCATTTTGCCAAAAATGCTTTTACAGATTTGATATTTTCCACCAGGATAATTCCAATCAACCTGAAACCCTCAAGTCATGCTCACTTCAAATCAGAACCAATTGGAGTCTGAGTGACATCTAACATAGGAGCAACACATCACTTAACAAATGATGCCAACAATCTCAATCTTTGTAACGAAGACAATGATGGATTTGACCAAATTCAAGTGAAAAATAGAGCAGGTTTGTCCATCATAAAAACTGGGTCTACTATATTATATTCTCTTTCCAAACCATTTATTCTAAATAATGTTTTACTTGTTCCTGAAATTAAAAAAAATCTAATTTGTGTACAACAATTTTGTTGTGATAATCATGTTTATTTTGAATTTCATGATCTCTGTTTTGTCGTCATGGACCACTTGGGGAACATCGCACTTTGAGGCACTTTTAAAGATGGTCTTTATTCCTTCTCAACATCTCCAAGTCAAAGTAGCACCTGGGCACTCTAGTGTTCGTTTACCTATTTCTTGTTGGCATCACAAATTAGGCCATGTGTTCGTGTCTGTATTAAACAAATTCCTGTTTAGTTCTTCAATTCCAGTTGATAAAAATAAGATTCAACATGTGTCTGGATTGCCAAATAGCTAAGATCCATACTTTGTTGTTTAATACTTATTTGCATGTGTCCAATAAACCTCATGGTTTAAGTTTTGAAGATGCATGGAACCAACTTCTGTTATTTCTAATGCTGGTGCAAGATATTATGTTAGTTTTCTTGATGATCGCACGGTTTTTATAGCTTTTTCCTCTCAAACAAAAAAATGATGTTGAAAAATTATTTATCCAATTTCAAGCTTATATTGAACACTTCTTTGAAACAAAAATTAAATTCATTCAATCTGATTGTGGTGGTTAATATAGGTGCCTCAATCAATTTTTCAAAAATCATTGAACTCAATACCGTCTTGCCTATCCATACACTCATCAACAAATGAGTTCTATTGAACGCTGATATAGAAAACAATTGAAATAGGTCATGCTCTTTTATCACATTCCATTTTGCCTAAATCTTTTTGGGAAGACGCTTTTCAAATTGCTACTTATATTATTCTCTTCTCTAACAGGGCAGGTTCTGTTTTTTACCTGTAACTGAAAAATGAAAACATAGAGTATGAGGGTCTGCTACTTTCTCCTTTGTGGGTTGTTAAATATTGTTGTTGGGTTACTCTGTTTATGGTTTTCAGCTGTTTTTTTTGGCAATTTATGCTGAAAAGTGAAAATCAATACCTTGTCTGTTCTATGATATGAAGATACTGCTTACCCCAATCTTTATTATAACTTGTTCATTGTGTTATAAGTAGACTTTTAGCTGAACTTATATGTCCATGCAGACCATGTTACTGTGAGTTTTGCAAGAAGTGGTGGGCCTGGCGGTCAGAATGTAAACAAAGGTCTGTTCTCTTCCCTCTGATGTCTTGTGATCCCTGACCCTGGGTGTCTTATGATCGTAATCGTGGGTTTCATAACTGTATTTACAGTTAACACCAAGGTGGACATGCGCTTCAATGTTACAAATGCATATTGGTTAAATGACAGGATCAGAGAGAGGATCATGCAAATGGTAATGTCATCAACATGTCTAGTTTCACTTTTGTGGTCATGCAGGAGCAAGATAGTCTGCTTGATATAAGGATCAGTAGGGGGTACATGAGACCACCTTAGCACACCCCTCTCTCCCGGCAGATCCATTCTTTTGGAAACTCAGCTGTATCTTCTATTAATTCATCTAAATCATCAAAGCTCTGTGGTTTTGGTCATGCAGTCTCTCTTCAATAGTTTTTCTGTTTATGAACAGGAAAAGAATCGCATTAACAAGGATGGCGAGATTGTGATTTCTTCAACAAAGACTAGAACACAGAAGTTAGTTCTGCTCCCTTTTCTTACCTGCTATCCCTTTTTCCTTTTTCCCACTATACAAATGGTTTGATTCTTCTACTTTTCCTCAGGGGTAACATTGATGATGCTTTGGCAAAGCTACAGGTATCAAAGATTTTGTGATAGTTTGTTGCTTTTTGCAAAACAATCATGCATTATTTTCTATTATAAACACTATTCTTGAGATAGCAGACCTAGTAGTGCCTGAAACATAAATGAAATGAGCTCGACCTTATGTTTCAACAATTCTGAACTCATGTGCAGTTGATCCTACTCTGTATTACCATGTAACATGCTGTTAAATATTTCCTTGCTTTATATTTCCATCACATTGTCTACTACTATATTTCTTAGTTTTTTTCTGGTTTGACGAGCTAACAGGCAATCATTGATGTGGCTTCTTATGTTCCACCACCTCCTTCTGAAGAGCAAAAGAAGAAAATTGCCAAGATGTAAGTGTTCTGACCATCTGTATTTCCAATTGCATCTGCTCCTTTTCTCTGCTGCCATAAAAACCCCCGGTAGTTTCTGAGAAATATCTGGATTTCTCTATGCAACATGTTGTCTAATTTGAGTCAGCGTGATTAGATTGTGAAAGCATCAGGATTGACTTTGATTAAAACGTCCTTGTTTCAATAGGGCTGCCATCGGAGAACAGAAGCGACTGAAAAGTAAGAAAGCCCTTTCAGACAAGAAGGCTTTTAGAAGAAGTCGGGACAGTTGGGACTGATTTATTTATTTGTGATCTATCATTTTCGGAGCAGTTTTAAGTCGACATCCTGCAACTTATTGCTTAGAGTTTAGGATTATCAATGAGGTTACATGTTTAATTTGCTCCCAGTACATGTTTCTTGAAGGAATATATGTAAAGCATCGATAAATCCACGTCGCGATGAAAATCCAGTTGAGTAGTAAAGATGTGATCAAATCTCACCCCTGAAATCCTCCAGGAATTGAGAAACCATGCCAGAAGGCATCGGTTGCTATGATGATCGGTCATTCTAAGCTATTGAATAGATACAGTAAAACCTTTTACAGCTTTAGATTTTGACACCTGTGGATTGGTTTCAAGACTACTTGTTCATATTGCCTTTGCTATTCGATGTTTCACGACTTGAAAAGTCATCATTAGCACGCTTACTTCCTGGGAAAGCAAATTTATTCCCCGCCCTTTGTTGTGCATTCTCTCAAATAGCTGGCGCTCACGCGTCTGTTTGCCATCAAAATTCTTGCGATTCAAAACGACAGTTAATATAATTACCGGGTAAATGTATGGAAGTTCCCGTGTGCATTGCATCAGAAAATCCCAGCACTATTTAGGAAGAGGGTGAAAAGAAACAACGAGGTAATTGTTTTCTCTGCCTTTTTTCAAAGTTTTTTTCTGTACAGGTAATTGTTTGCTAAAGAAAAGGAAGAGGCAGGAAAAAGTGAAATTTCTATGCACCGAACTGAAGAGCATCAAGATTATTTCCATGGGCGATCACTTTCGGATGACGTGTTCCTCTCCTGATTGTCTATCAACATGCTTGATCCATCGGCTTTCAACCTTGCCTGAATTACCAGAACTTCCTCCACTGGTTGCTACATGTGCAATATCCAATCCCTTCCCTACCGGAAGAAATACAGAACGCACCAGTCGTCGCGATCCATCTTCAACGACGTTTTTCCATTTAAAACTCGATCCGTCCCTTGAACTTGCATTCTTGCACACCAAAACTGCTCCCCTGCTGCTCAGATTCGTCAGCCTCAATACTCTTGCAAAATCCCTTTGCCGTGAATCCACCACCAGGAAGTCTATGCCCGACAGCCCCTCCACCACTTCCTCTGCTTCCCCAACAATAATTTCCGGTGACATCCCAGCCTCTCCCATGGCTTCCTCATATTCTGATCTTGATAGTTCATCAGGCACAATACAAACGTGTCTTCCACCGGTGTGGCGGCTAGCTATGGCCAGACCAATACTTGCGGCAAGAATTCCACCTTGCAACCATGTTTCAACTATAAGTTTGGCGTTCCATCCTGCAGCCATGGCTGAAATAAGCTCGGCCACACTGGATTCTTGGAAAAGCTCACACTGCAAACAAATTAAAACCCATGAACATGAACTGCAATCAATTGTGTAAGATAATCAAGAGAGTTTCTTTGCTTACAGATTTGACTGTATCGATGTAAGCCTTTGATGCTGTTTCAGGGGACCAGACTAGCTTCATTTCGTATTCTCTGTTCAGGTTGTGTTTTGCTTTGTAGTTGACCATGTACAAGGAATTGATGTCTGGCTTGGCCTTTTATTTGAGACAGGAAGTCTCGCGTAAGTAGTTTTTATTGGACCGTTGACATAAACCACACACATCCAACGTGTGGAGGATTAGGATTAGCATCAGCACTAGAATATTGGTTTTGGATCAGAGGAGTATATACTATTATATACATACCCCCCTATTTTTAAGAAATTACTTAGATATTAACAGATGGCATAACAACCCCCCCCCCCCCCCCCCCCCCTTTTTTTTTTCATATTGGATTAATTGTAAATCGATTTTAATACTTTTTATAATTCAACCCTAAGATAACATGTTTGACTTGTTGAATATGTTGGAGCTCGTTTGTTTTCCCTCCCTTTATTTTATTTAATTCAAACCAACTTAGCTAACAAGATTACGTTGATACAACTCTCATATAATTTAATTTAAAATTTTAGTTAAGTAAAAGTTGAATATGAATTTATAAAGTTTGAACCATTATACCAAATTTAATAACAATGTTAAAAAAACAGATGGTCCAAATACATTTTTTTTTACATTTCATTTTTTTCGTCTAGGCCACAACAATAATACAAGCAATAACGTGGTTGCTTATATAATAAAAAATATTTGTGATGTGACTCACCTTCTTCATTGTTAATATGAAGAATGAAGGAGGTAAGTCTCACCCTGAATTTTTTTTCTTTTTCCCAAACTTTTTTCTTCTTAATCTTATATTTGAATACTTGTTTGATTTTAAATGTTTTTATAATTTATTTTTTATAATGTTATCGGATAAACATCATTATATTTTGTTTGTGTTTAATTTTATAAGTTTTTATTATTATATAATTAAATAAAAAAAATAGTTTATTAAAACAAGTGGGGTTTATATTCTGGATTACATGTTTGATAATTTAAGCTACAAACTCCAATACATCGCAATCATAATATTAAAAAAATATCGTTTTGTTTTTAAATCAAACCATATTTTTTTACTAGATGTCCATGTTATTTTTAAACTCAACAAGTTGATTTACTTATATTAAAGCAACTTACGCATTACATAATCTTAATTTTAAATTAAACAAAAAAAAATAACTATAAAATTAAAACACAAATCAAATAATTTCTGCATGTGAATAATGTTTTTATCCGACCGCGTAGTAGCGGGCCGGAACGAGTACAATAACTTATGTAGTAGTGACCTTCTTAGATAAGATCATCTCGTGTGCATCTACAGGATTACACGTATAAGAGATTAATTCAAAAAGGTTTTGAGTGCCCAGCTGGCAGCCACTAGATGAGCCACGTTGCTTGCCTGTGATACTTGGCATGCCAATAATCAATCTATTTCTCTATTTATCTCTTGTAATCAAGCAAGACTATTTTTAATTTCTCTGAGGTAATTTGACCGCACGACCTGGTAACTGGTGTTATAAGGTAACCGTGTCCGTATAATCCCACAGACAGTACGGTGTCTTAAAAAGTCAAAACACATTTCTTGAACGAGTACTGGCCGCCAATGATGTTGACCTCAGCAATGTATATCGAATCATCATCATGATTAGCTGGTTCGAATTTCACGGCATGCATGTACCTATTCTTGGATAAATTGTAGAATTAGCCCATTGTTTTTAGATTTTGGTAAAATAATACCATTTGAATTCTTTTTTGAAAAACCAATAAATATTTATATGTCGCTGTTAAATAACCATTATATTTTTATAATATTGTGCTTCATGGTTGAGTTATTTAAATTAATATTATAGTTGATAAATGCAATAAATTTTTAAACGATGTTATGGTACACACAATTGTAATATCAATTATATTTTTTAGTGTAACACTTGTCATTACCTAATATTGCTTGTTTTGTATAATCATTGTTTCCAACACTTATTGCTGGTCTTTTATTTATTTTTGAATTTGAGAAAATTTCACTCTTTTTTAGATATTTTTTTCGGGCTAGAATTAAGTGATTAAAACTCTAATTATTTCAAATTATTACAAAATAAACACTCGAATTCAAGATAGTCAAATAACTATTATTTGTCTAGGAGATCATCTTTTTGTGCTCTCTACTTTTAGCCATGACTTAACAAAGAGATCCCATTGTGGATCTTGAAATTGGTGGTCCATGAGAACCTTTTCAAAGCTTATAGCCTATTTATAAAGAAGGAGACGATCTTTTCACAATGAACACTTTTGCGCTGGTTTAGGAGAAATAAATGGATTTAATAGTAGGTTCTCTCGTGTTCTCCCTCCTTAAAACTGCATTCTTGCAGAACTTGCTCAAAGTTCTTGACTGGAAAATCTGCGTGCAGTGGCTAGAAAATTGGATGGTGGCGATGGTATAATTAGATGACGTGGTGAAGGAACTTTTGGAGAGGAGGTGGATTATAATTTTTATATTTAGGGATATTTGGGAATGCGTTTGAAAAGTATTTTTTTAAAAAAAATGATTTTTTTATTTTTATTTTAAATTAATTTTTTTGGGTGTTTTTAGATCATTTTGATGTGCTGATGCCAAAAATGATTTTTAGAAAAATAAAAAAAAAACATTTTGATACATTTCTGAACGAAAAATATTTTCTAAAACAACTTCAACTACACTTTCAAATAAGCATTAATCTTCGTCATCCCATGTACTTTGATTTTTATTTTCCTATCAAAGAGAACAACTATCATTAAAGAAAAAAAACCACACGAGTGAGGTAAAATTCCGACCATCTAATGTTGGATCAACTCCTTGGTTAGAATCATATAATCTTAAACAACGTAATTGCTATCTATAATCATGATTTAATAGATAAAATATTAGGTGATAGATACTCGTTGTATTTGAATTTTTCCCACTTGTGAACATGTTTTCTAATAACAAGTTGAAGTCACTCATGATAGTTTAGCCAAATGAAGCACAATGAAACATATGATATAAGCACGCATATCTTTATATAAGATGAAAAAGGCAAGTTGTTTTTTTCTTGCATTTGAAAGCAACTTCCACCAACAACGTTTTGAGATGGAAACCCCGTCATTAGTAATTTGCCTTAAGCCGACAGACCAATCTTAAAATAATATATATTTAAATATTTTTTACAATAATATATTAAATAACAAGTTTTTTTAAAGTGCTCTATTGCAAAAAAGAAACGGGTAACTGTAACTGTTAATGAAAGTATGAAACATAAACACGATGAAAGAAATATTGTCGATGGGATCATCTTAGTGGTAAGAACTTGAAAATAATAAAAAAAAATTTGTGATTTTATATTTAAGTCATGTGATTGATAATATGATGATTATTAAAAATTTATATAGTCATTAAATTTAAAATTCATGAGATTAGTTGAGATATACAAACTGAAACCCTTATATTTATATTAATTAAAAAAATATTGTTGATATAGTCGACTCGTTTTCATGACTTTGGTTGGATCAAACACTGAGATATCCTTCTGGGATTTGATGGGCATGGAGTTGACGCCCAACAATAACCTAATTAAATTAGGTAAATCCACACCCAAAATCTTTTTAATAAAGTGAAAAATTAACTTCTTTCAAAATTCTCCACCTTGAGTTCATGGGTCTAAGAACTTGTGTTTTGATGAGCCCGACAGAATGATGGGACTCCAATCACTCATCGCGGCTGCCTTGTGAACGAATCAAATCCCGTTAAATGTGTGGAGGAGCTTCATTATAAGTCAAAACCGTTGATTTTTTATGTGTTGGATTTGGTGCGTGAATGCTTTATTTTTATTATTATTTTAATATCTAGGTGGCGCGCATGCTCACAGTTTAATTGGTGGGTTACCTATGCGATCTGTTATCTAGATGATGTGGGGGGAAATATTTTTTTTTTTCATAATTATTTTTATTATATATTTTTAAATTTTTATTTTTTTTAGATTTTGAGAAGTTATATAAATGTCTAGCGCTTAATCTAATAAAGCAAATATAAAATTTTATAAAGCTGTTATATCTTATTAGAATTTTGATAGACTGTTTTTAATATGGTTACAAATTTAGAGTCATAAATGCCTTTCATTAAAGTTCATAAGTTATCATTCAAGATTTTTTTTATTGTATCTAGAAAAGGACTTTTGGATCTTATTAATTATGATTTTTATATTTAAACAGCTTTGTAGGCTATTTTTTCAAAGAAAAATTAGATTATTAAACACTAACTTATTTAAATATATTATATGTTCTATATTTTTCTTTGCATGTCGGGGCAAATCTAACCTTGTACCTATTCTTCAAAAATCCATCTATACAATCAATTATCTATTTGGAAGGTGGTGGTAAAGACAAACTTAATATGGATTGTAGGGCTTTGTCAAACCAATATGGATTGCTATAAACTGTGAAACAAAAATCAATCAACATGGTCAAAGATCAATATAAACTTGAAACTTTCAATGAAAAAAGTGATATGTGAACCTAATAGATATGGTGAAGAAGACCTATACAATGATGAAGGTGATGTTTATAATAATGAGGGACAAACCTAATTGATTAAAAAAATGTTGCTCACACCAAAGGTTTTTGATGATTCGCAACGAAACTAGTCACCTCATATCATACTCCATTCAACGAAACAATAATGATAGTGAAATCTATGAAAATATTATGGGTAAATATATTGTTGATAAAATGAAGTTACCATTAGAATCACATCCCAAACCTTACAAAATTTTGTGGATTAAATCAATAGGAGAATAAGGGTATTCTAATGTTGTAGAGTACCTCTTTCCATTGGAAAATATAAGGATGAAGTTATCTCATTGTCATTGAATCTTTGTTATATCAATAAATAAGATTGTTAATAAAAGACAAAAATATTGAAAGCTTGATGCAGACCCTTTTATCTGCACTGATATGGTAATAGCCAGGGTTAAGAATTCAAGATGTACTCTCCAATTCATATGTTAAGCACTGGTTTTCAGACGAACATAAATTAATATTAGGTGAATAAAATATTTTTTTATTAATGTTGATGTTTGAGCGGTTTGACTGTAATTCAACTAATCTAAATAGTTTTGAGATTAAAGATCATATACGTTTTCAATGATCATCATATTAGCAATCATAAGGCTCGAATCCAAGATTACATGTGGAACAAACATATTTTTACATGTGGAGCAACATATTTTTTTCGCTTACAAGGATAATGATATCATTTCATAACATAATATGCATTGGTTTCAACAACTTTAATTTATATTCAATTTCAATAGAACATTGATCAAGAATATTTAGAAACAATTGATCAAGAACATTGATCAATTTCAATGCAAAACATTTCTGTTACAAAACCTTTATCTTTGATAAACATTAGATTCATTAATTAAAGACAGTTAATATTAAAGATAAAAAAAGTTTTTATTAATAATAAATTATTTTACATTAATAATATTGTGTAATCATTTGGATAAAAAACAGATATAAAACGATGCCCAGAGATCTCCTCAAGGTAGTCTCTCCATTGATGACAAAACAAAATACTCTTTTCCATCGATGTAGTTTACAAGGCGCTGTAAGAGCTTCTCACAGAGCTAAATTAAAAAACCATCAGGTTTAAAGTTACAGAAATTTTTCGAGAGACTCTAATCATCCGACTCCATTTTTACAGGGAACCATCTTTTCTGATTTGTGGTAAGCGTTCGTCTCCAATCAAAGGATTGACAAAGTGCAATATCAGCAGTATCCACAGCAGCTGCGCTGTTAAGGCCTCCTTGCTCACACGATAGAGTAATTTCTGTGCTGAACAGAAACATGGCCGTCAAGAACCAGCATTGCTCAGGTTCAGCTCTTGAATCACTTCCTTCATGGCCGGCCTGAGTTCAGGGAGCTCGTCGGTGCAAGCCAGTGCGATTTTTGCCAGCTTAGCTGCCTCAGATTTAGAGAAGTTTCCATGGAGACTTGTGTCGACATATTCATCGTACATGCAACATTCAGCTGCCAATCGCATCGAGTTGGAGTACAGCATCTGTTTGCCGGATAAGATTTGGAGGATGATCACTCCAAATGCATATATATCACACTTTTCCGTAAAAAGCCCTGTGGTTACATATTCAGGAGCGAGGTATCCCATGGCAGCACTGATTTTGATAGCTGAGAAGACAACGTCATCTGCTAGGATCTTGGCGAGGCCAGAGTCTGCGATTAATGGGTTGAACTGCTGGTCGAGGAGGACCTTCTCAACAGATATTCTTCGATGAATCATGACAGGTTTGTTCTCTTCACTGCTGTGCAAATATCCAATACCTGATTGACAATCAAGGACAGGATAAGTGTCTAGAAACTCAAAAGTTTGGAGGAATTTTAATCTTATATCCCATGTAGCATTTCATTTGAATCTGCTGAACAAAATTCAAAATTTGATTCAATATTTTAAGGTAAGCCGTTGATGGGAAGATTCAGAAACCTCGGTTTTCACAAATGAATAAAGCTACTTAAGTTAGAAATGGAAACATGAATGTTAATATGTTCCACTGCACTTTTCCATCTACTTATCATTTCCTCTTTCCACCTAAATTTCTGAGTTCCTGCAGTTTTTGAGGCTAAATACTGTAGAAATCAAATTGAATAACGAGTGGCAGCAGAAAACGAGAATAAAATTGACCTTTGGCTATGCCATTGATAATGTGAACTCTTGTAGACCAGTCAAGAGCTCGATTACTTCCATCTTCTAAATCAAGATATCTTGACAGATCTCCCCTGGGAGCAAAATCATAGATAAGAAAACATTCACCCCTGCCCCTGGAGCAACAAAAACCTCGCAGCCGAGTGAGGTTATTATGTCTCAAAGATGTTAGCAAGTCTAAACCTTTCACAAACTCAGCTTCTTCAGGTTTACAGCTCGTTACATTGATGCTCCTAATAGCTACAAGAGAACCATCTCTGAGAATGCCTTTGTAGACAGTTGAGAAGCTGCTCTTTCCCAGTACATTCACCTCAGAAAAGCACTGGGTAGCAGACTCGATCTCCTCCAGGTTGAATCTGAAGTTATTTAGATGCTCTCCAGAGATTTCAATGCCATTTCGACTGTCACCTAATGGGCCCCACCCATTAGAATACTCAAGACTTACAAGTGGAGAGGCACCAGCCCTGCGGAACTCCTTAGCCTGGTCAGTGCTTAGCCGCCCTTCAGAAAAATCAGATGTATTCCCAATCTTTTGTTTCTTCCAGCGATAGCGGAAAATGATCAGAAATCCAGCACCCATCAACGTGACAGTGACTGTAATAACACCAGCAACAATGGCAGCCTGTGGAAGTTTTGATGAATTTGAACAGTGGGCATGGTTGCAATGTGCCTGAAGAATTTCAGGCTGGGGAACTTTTTGAGCAGTACTATTTGCAACAGGTCCCAATGGGCCAACTTCATTGATATCAAAAATAGCATCGCAAGATCTCAATAGAGGAAATCCAGTTCCACATAAACCTGGGTTGTTCTCGAACTGAAACCCCCCATTTAATCTCTTCAAAGCTTCATTTTCAATTATCGAAAAACAAAATCAGTCTAGCTCAATATGCAAAACAAAAGAAGCAGCGAAAACGCACACAGTATGCCATTGATTATTACTTGGAATATGAGACACGTGAGAAACAAAAGAAAAATCCAAAAGCATAACTATTCAAAGTTTAGACTTGTATGCTTACCAGAAGGGACAATTCCAGAAAGAGAATTGTTTCGGACATCCAGCACTTCCAACTGTGGAATGTTAGCTATTCCTTGAGGAATTGATCCTGACAAGTGATTAAAACTCATATAAAGCCTTTTCAACATTCCCAAGGTCCCTAAGCTCGCAGGAATTTGATCGGTTAGTCTATTATACTGCAATGCTAGAACGCTTAGCCTCTTCAGGGATCCCATCTCTGTTGGTATGTTCCCTGCGAGCTGGTTACAACATAGCTCTAAAACTACAAAATAAAGAAATACCCAATTAATCAGAACTGAAACAAATGAGATGAACAGGGCCATCTTAGAACATGATTTTAACTACCAGGAACACAACATAGACAGCCAAATCTAGTGGTATGTTTGTTTTATGATAAAATGTGAGAAAAAGAAAGTTAAAGTGTGGCAGATCACTTTGGAGAACTGGAAGACGATCATCTAAGAAATCCCACTCAGTTGTGTCTAATGCAATATCTCAATAGAAGTTTAAGCAAGCTTTCAAATTTTCTATTCTTAGAACAATTCTTTTGCCATAAATGTCTAATTGCCAAAAGAGTACAAACAAAATCAGGATGCATGTTTAATAAAAGATGAACCAGGTGAGCTAACTTTTAACTATCTTCTCCATAAACTTTGCTGCCAAACACAATAATTTCTGCTTAACTGTAGCATTACTTCTTTCAGTTTCGTTTTTTGACATAGCAATAAACCAAAGATTTGAGTGCTTACTTTCTTTCCTGGTCAAAGACATCATCCAGTCACACCAGTTCAGATTTTAAAGCCCAGAAACTCGCAAGCTAAACTAAATTTTCTCCCTTCCGAGTCTCACGTATGAGGAACCATTTACTCGATAGATTGTGTGTGTGAAAAGCATATTAGCACACAACAAAAGACAAAAAACAATAAAAACAACAACCAGGACAGAAATATAGAGACCTACTAATTCTTCGACTAATCAAGCTGAAGTTTTTTCAACAGAATAAATAATATTCACATTGAAGCTAACCTTGTAGAGAAGCCATGTTACCCATCTCCGGCGGAATACTTCCAGAAATATTATTCACATTGAGATAAAGATCTGACAGCTCAGTCAAATCAGCAATCTCCTTTGGTATCTCTCCGGACAATGAATTATAATGCAAGTACAGACCAGACAGGCTTTTCAGTTCTGCCACTGCAGGAGATACTGTACCGGACAGTCCCTTTCCCTGCAATGAAATGTTAGCCACATTACCATGCTCATTGCAAGCCACGCCCTCAAATAAGCCACCGCATGGATCCCCATCACTAGTCCATGACTTTAAATACGTATTTGTTGGGTCTAAAGCAGACTTTAGCTCCAGTAAAGCTTGAAGCTCTGTAATGTTTCCAGAAACTTGTTGTAGAGTTAAAAGTGCAAGAAATAGAATGTAAGAAGAAAAAGAACAAAAAGAACCCATCTTTGTTTCTGTCTCAAATCTCTTTATGGTTCTTGCTCTCACTGGGAAATTGTAAAAAATCCCATTTGTACGTTAGACTAGATTCTCTCTAGTTCCTTGGAGGTTTTGCACAAGACTGTATATTCATCTGCTCTTATATGCTCTCAAATGAAAAATTTGACAATGCACATGTTATGGACTCGAGGTAGTCAGTCCCTCCCTCAAACTCGAGTGAATTATTAGCTCCTTGATCTCTCGCCTGGTATCTGTAGAATTATTGACAAATTCTTCTCTCTCCTGGTGTCTCGAGAGAAACAGAGATAGCAGGCACACAATCCTCTTTCTTTCTCAAAACTCAAGCCCGTGCAGGATTTTTGCAGAGAGAGGGAGGCGGTTGAATGAACAGCAGCGAGTGAAAACATGAGAGAGAGGGTTGGGGTGGGTTGGGGGAAGGTGTGCACACACTACACAGGGACTGTTCGAAATGAAATAATGAGTGCAATTAATAACGACCTTTTGACTCGTTCACCTTTGGAATTTAATGTCTGTCAGCTGAATAGAGAGGGTGAAGATCGTGTTGTCAATGGACTATGATAGCTCCGACCATTTAAAATTGAACGTAAACATATAATCATCTAGTGGAAAGAGTTTAAATTTTTTTTTCCTGTACAGTTTTAAATTCAAATTATGTGATTGTTAATATATTAAAATATAATTAAACTAAAGGTGATTTAAGTAAATTTATTAAGAAAGAAATAAGATTAGAGTAAGGGATCAAAATAATAATAATAATAATAATAAAAAACAAAAATGGATGGTAGTTTCTAAATTGGCAAAAAAAGTTCATGTTGATTCTTCTACTACCTAATTGATAAAATTTCGGAAATTACGTTTTTTCAAAATCAATTTATGTACAAAACTTTATTTTTTTATTTTTCAATTTTAAATTTAAATAAAAGAGATAAATTAATTAGATTTCAATTAAAAATAAGGAAAAAATCTCGATTGACACTAATTTCAGCTACGGAATAAATCGGTCTTTATATCAACGAGAAGAGTTCTTTAGCAAATTTTTTTTTGTATAACTTTTCATGATTTTTTGTAGATTTTACTTGATCACGGATTATTTCTTTTGTTTGATTAAATATGTGTTATTTTCATTTGTGAAATTTCATAGGATTAATTTTGCTTGCATATTTTTTGCTAATTTCTTTTTATCTGAACTCGCTGCATGAATTAGCTATTATTCTACGGATTGAAAAGGGTTGGGGTCAAGAGGTGGGAAACCTAACATGGCATTTCACATGGGCGTTGACAATCTTATTGCATTGCTGAAATTGCGAGCCATAGAGCTAGCAGTGAGGGTGAGTTTTTTTCTCCATTTCTTTTAAGCATCCCAGCAACTAGATGGACATTGCACATGATGTTTCGATCGTCATTTTTACGAAAAAATGGCGACGAGCACATAAAATAAAAATAAATTGTGAATTGACACACCTTTTAATGTTACATTTTTTAGCAGTGACATCAATTAAATCCAATATTAATTGGTTGATTGGCTCATAATAATTAGTAAAACCGGTCAATCGGTCAAGAAAATAAAATAAAATAAAATCACAAAACTCTCAAAATTAGGATCTCGAGATGATGTTTTTGAAATTTAAAGATTTCCATGTAATTATAACATGTCTATATTAAGCTGTTCAGAATTATCTATTATTATAAGCTTAACTCTATCATTAACACTTGTGAAACATATTTGATCCCCCCCCCCCCCCCCCCCCAAAAAAAAAAAAAAAAGTATGGTTTTTATGTGAGATAAAAATTATTAGTAGGGCCACAAAAATAGCGACATCCATTAAAATTATTCGTTTTTTTTTAGAAAGACAGTTTTAAAATCTCTGACCCTTAGACTCCCATCCACATATTCTTCTGCAAGAATCCAAAAAATTCGGTGTATCCTAAAGATGGTATCCCTGGACCTTCAACACGTACGAGTACTCAGTTTTTTTATGGTTTAGTTTAATGCACTTGATTGATAACGTGGGAGAAATTATCACTCTTACAACTTTCTATTCCATTGTCTAAAAAAGGTTATTGTTTGACTGGTTTAATGTAAGCTTTTTCATTGCTGGATTTTTTTTAAGGAAAAAATATAACTAAAAAAAAAACAAGAAGCAATAATAGAGAGCATTATTGCACTTTGAAACACTAGGTGGGGCAAAGATATTGAACAAAAAGATGACCTGCGTTAAAAAGAGAGTTCTTAAATAACCTACTACATAGTAAATAATTTAGTAATAAGAGTTTAAGATTAAAAAAATTATTTTTCATGTAATCTCATATTTGAGATTTGTAATTACTAATATAATGGTCACTGAAAATTTGAATGATTGTTAATTTTAAAACTCATGCGATTAATTAAAATACACTTAAAATGACTTGAACACCCACCTCAATTTAATTTTCTCTCTCTCTCAAATTAGATACTTAATTGTAGTATGAATAACTTGGTTGTCAACTTTATAATTTGATCAGATAAACCATAGTTGAAGTAAAAAAAATCTTGTTAAATGTCACCTAGCATCTAACATTGCCTCCTCGCAATTCATCTGAGAGAAAACAGAAAATTAGGAAGAAGTCAAATCATGGCTAGCTAGTGGTATTCATCTTTACATCTCTCTCTCTCTCTCTCTCTCTCTCACTAATGTTTTGAAATAGATCGTTTTGTTTGAGCTATTGCAAGCGTTTTGATCTTTTGTTTTTTCTCTATTTTGGCTTAGATTTTTACTTTATCTTTCGTCCTTTATAGATACGAGTGAAAGGTTCTCATCCTCTCTCAAAAAGTAAGCAACTTTTCAAGCTGAGATTTCCTCCTAATAAGGTAGGTATATGATGACGAAAAGCGATGCATGGCCTTTAAATTTGGCTTTTGCAGCGCCGAATGGGAAGTGGAAGTGGAAGTGGAAGTTTGCTTTTCCTAGAGGGTAACAGTAGCCGGGATGGATGGAAGCTGATGAGTGATGACATGGCATTTGAAGGTTGCTGGGCTCATGCAAACAAGCTTGGCCCAGGACAGATCCAGGCTGGACTCTTGCATTGTGGGCTAATTCTGAACCTTCCTGCAACGATTTGATCATTTGCGTGCTAACGACACGTTGCAAGCTGCGCTGTCCTCTCTTCCACCCAGGTTTGAAAATCCATGGCATGTTACGAATAGAAAAAACCCTATAAGATCATTTTTCTTCATTTGCAATCTACAAAGTCAGCTGGAATACTCACCAATTCTAAATATAGAAAAACGCAGTCTTTTTTGTTGAATCTTATGAAGAACTCCGGCTTACAAACATCAAACTGATAGGCAAAACATCCACGCATGTTTGAAAATATAATTGAAATTGTTTTTTTAAATGATTTTTATTAAAATATAAATCAAAATAATATTTTTTTATTATTTTTAAAAAATTATTTTTGAGATCGACACATCAAAATAATCTTGTTTCCTTAAATTATAAAGTAGATAGGCAAGAGTGGAAACTCCCACTACTCTTGATTTTCACTCTAAAACACTGTCTAAAACTAGCAAAACCTTTTTGTGTGTTCACTTGCTATTGCAGTTTGGTATGAACCAAATTTTCATTCATATTATTACAACTTTAAAGAGTGGAGTATTAGAGAGTGTTCTTTTTTCTTCTAGCGAATGAAAGGAGATGAATTGTTCATATTCCATTAATTGACAAAAGTATTAAGGCCAGATTGACATTGAATTGACGCTTGGTTTTGCAAAATAGAATTTAATCTTATTGATTAAAAAAATCTAAAACTAAAGGAGCCAAATTGAATGCAAAAGCAAAATATAGCCATTTTTATTTTGCTAATGGGACACCAAAAACTAAAGCTTGGTCATAAAGTTTTTATTTTTATTTTTGATCCATGTGTTTTAAAGGTTTCACATCTCGATCTTAAAAATTATCTGTTCTATGTTTTAGTGTTTAAAAATTGAGCAGAGAAAGAGTCATTGGAAAATGAGAAAGCAAAGTAAAAAGAAAATAGTTGATTGATTCTCTTTTGGTTAATAAATTTTTTTTGATCTTAATGTTAATCGATCTGTCTTTGATATGAGGGTGATTTTTTTTTTTTTAAAAGTGATTGATTCATGATTTTTAAATTTAAATTTATTTTTATGGTCATAATAAATTTTTACTTAAGAAACAATACTTTTCATAATTTTTTTTTAAAAAATAATGATATGTTTTTCCTTTTATTCTACACCTCCACCATTCCAAATTTCAATATAGAAAACACGATTTTTCTCCCCGGATAACTAGATTTTAAGGCGTTGACGATTGTAGTGCATGATATTTTTAATTGAAAATACATTAAAATATTTTTTTTATTTTTAATATTATTATATCAAAATTATAAATATTAGAAAATATTAATTTAAACATTTTAAAAAACACATGAAAGCATATGAGCACAAGAAACTGTCAGACACATCCTTGGCAGCGCCACGTAGGACCCCACTCACTCTAATTTGTTTCTCCAAAACGCTGTCGCTTATAATCCAACTCTGAACACCATTCCCGAAACGACACCGTCTAGCTCTATAAAACGCTTTCCCTCGTTCCAGATGAAAATAATAAAAAAAACACCAGCACCCACAGCAACGTAAAAACTTCAGAGGGCGCGGGACATCATTTCCTCCAAGGAGAAAAACAAAACGACCCGACCCGAATCAGGAAAATGGGCAAGGATCTGAGCGACGACCAGGTGTCATCAATGAAAGAAGCGTTCACGCTCTTCGACACAGACGGTGACGGAAAGATAGCCCCATCGGAATTGGGGATCCTTATGAGATCTCTCGGTGGAAACCCGACCCAAGCTCAATTAAAATCCATAATCGCCCAGGAGAACTTGACGGCACCGTTTGATTTCCCTAGATTCCTTGATTTGATGGCAAAGCACATGAAAGCTGAGCCGTTTGATCGGCAGTTACGTGATGCATTCAAAGTGCTCGATAAGGACAACACAGGGTTTGTTTCAGTTGCGGATCTGCGTCATATTTTGACCAGTATTGGAGAGAAGTTAGAGCTGGCGGAGTTCGATGAGTGGATCCGAGAAGTTGATGTCGGGTCCGATGGGAGGATCCGTTATGATGATTTTATTGCTAGAATGGTTGCTAAGTGAAAGTGAATGATTTGGATTTTAAAGTTTTGTAAGTGTTTGTGGGTTTGTTTTGGAAGCAAATTGTGGTAAGTTTTTTTTTTTTTGAAATGTTGTTTTTGTTTTGGGGGCAGCAGTGTTTGCTTCGGGTTTTGTTTGTAATGGATGCTGTTGGTGTTTTTATTTTAATTATTGACTTGTTAAATTAATTTTCATCTTCTTTTTGTAGTTAGCATGTGGATGCTATTGTTGAATCTGTGATTTTTTACAGATATCTGGGTGAAATATATTGTAAGGAACTATTTTTTTAGCAATTCTTCCGTCCGCATTCAAGGAACGTTTCGTGAATCTGGTGAAATAAATAATGTCAGTTTGATGAAACCATATTTATTACTGCAGAAGAATGAACTATTCTATTGCAAGCTCCTGCTTGTTGACAGTTGCTGTGTGTGTTTGTTTTCAATGTTATACTCTTTGTGCTTGATGTTTTTGGCAAAGTCTAGTGTGTTCGCGAGTTACAGAATTAATTTAGGCTATAAAGGTTTTGGATTTTGGAATTGTATCCTTGGTAACCGAGGTGGCAGGGGGGAAGTCGATGAATGCTTCCATTAGACTGCACTGAGCTTTGAGATATCAAATGGGCTGTAAACATGGCGTACTTATTTTGAGAATTGGGCAGAGTAAGTTATTGAATCTGTGCTTCTTGCCTGGCAAGTAATTTCAACTGGGACAACCTTTGTTCTTGCCTGGTTTCAGCATGATTCTTGTTTGGGTTTTAGGTGGCCAGGCTTCAAGTGGTTCTTTTTGCCATGATTCGGTGCTGTTTAGATCCTGCATTTTATTTTAGAATTCTGTTATCTTGTTGAAATTGAAGGTTGAAGGTTTTCAATTACATGCTTTGACTCAACAGAAGGTGCAGGGCCAGACAGATTTTGATGGCTATTCTATTTTTAATTATTTATGTAGAAATTGGCCAACATGAGAAGCATTAACTGAAGCTGGCTGTGGGATTTTTAGGTGAGGTATGCTGATCTTGACTAAATCTACTTGTTTCTGGGTATCTGATATATTGTGGATTGGGAAAAATTCCACCCACGTAGCCAAGTTTCATTTCTGAAATGTAGTAAATTAGGAAGTATTGAAGGTCCCATTGTTTGCATGGCATTACGCTATGTTTTTCCGGGCATCCAATCTCTGATTTATGTACTTAGTTCATATATTTTCGAAACTGTTATGCTGTTGACCATCTGATATTCACAGACACCACATTTTCAGATGATCTAGGCCTCAAGTGTTGTGTCCGTACCCCTTTGGCGTGGCCTGAAGCAGGAGCACGATCCTACAATAATGTTTTGTTCCAGGTTGGTTTTCTCGTGCCTTTTTCTAATCCTAACCGGAGATTCTTCTTTTCTTTCTCCTTTCCTTGATTTCATCAACCAAAACAAAGCCTGTATATTTCCCTCCCTTACTATCAATCTTTATCCTCTCATTTTCAAGTTTTGTTAGTAATGAAATCATTTTTTTTTTTTATTTCTTTGCAAAATTGTGGATCGATCTAATGTTGAGCGGTTTTTTTTATACCATATTAATTCTATGAAAAATAAATCAAAATAAATTATCAAATCTAATTCTTAATAAACACAACAATAAGCATGAAAGAATAAAAAAATAATCTGATAACCAGGTAGAAAAAAAATTAAAGGAATAAAAAAGAAGAGAAAAATTATTACAATGTATTGTGTAGTGTTCCTCCTTGGGTTACAGTGAATTCCTGAGGGAAACTATTATTATTATTATTATTATTATTATTATTATTATTATTATTATTATTATTATTTGTAATTTTAATTTTAATAAACACAAAAGCAAGCTTCTTCAGATAAAGAAGGCAGTTTGCGAGTCAAGTTTAATTGATTGTTTCAAAAGAACTTGGACGAAGCAATGGAATTCGACATTGACTTGGGCCTCAACCGCGACGTATAGGTAATTAATTTTAATAACTCAAACAATATCGTTAGCTTTAGAGGACAAATCGAACAAATTTATCAAGGAACTCTTACGGGGTTGGACATAAATGGGAGAACAATAAAATTTATGACCCATCAAAAATAATAAAATATTTTTTTTTAATTTTTTGTCTTTCAAATTTAGTTCCTATTTTTTATTGATTTTTTTATTTCATATTTCAATATTAAATTGATGAGAAATTGAACTTCTATTTAAGATTTCATGAGCTGTGAATTTTAAAGATTAACTCATATTCAAGAGGTTTGTCTGAGTTGGCTTTTTGTTTTTTCAGTTTTTAAAACTCATGTTTTTTTTTTTTTTTTTTTTTTTTTTTTTCAGTTTCTTGATCCAATATCTATTCAATTAGAGACTGCCTAAGATCCTAGCTATGTCAACTTTTTTTTTTTTTTGGCGACTACTTTTTTTGCAAGTTCCAATAACATTTTTTTTTTTTTATCTATATTAATCTATAAGATTCCATCCTTTCTTCTTTGCGGTCGAGACTATGAACTGAATCATTTTTTTAAAACATGTTTCCATTACATGTTTCGGCAGACAACATAATGTGGGCTCTTCTAGTCCAATACTAAAATGATTTTTTTTAATTAAATGTTATTTTTCATTTTTACTGTTTTTTTATAAGAAAAATAATAAAATTAATTATATTAATAATTTGTATTAGAAAAAAAATATTTTTTTTTAAAAACCCGTTAAACTAGGATGGTCAATATTCCTCATACGATATATAGGGCTAGTTAATTGTTGGTGATGTGCCACGTGGAACATTGAAGCCAAGGCACCGAGGGGAATCATGGTTTTGAAAGAGCATTCGTTCCCTCATACCGAGGAGGTTTAGCTTGCCGACCCAATTGAATGGATGGCCATCATGCAATATGGTATTTAAAACAAACAAACAATTCGGTCGATTGATTTGAAGTATCAAACATAGACTTCGCAACGACTTGCAAAACATTTAGCAAGAAAATGTCCTCACCCTAAACAAAGAACCTCCAGTGATGTTACAGTTCGCAGCAATTTCTTGTGTTATTTTACACAACCACGTACAAATGTCTATTTCACACCATTTGTCGGCGTTTTTGCCCAAAATTTGAAGTGATGTGCATCAACTTCCCTCGAGAGGGAAGCAAGTCGTAAAAAAAATTCCAGAGTACATATCAAAAAGATTTCAATAGCTATGACGTGTTGTTTTCTCAATAAACAGAAATGAATTGCGTGTCCCTGAGCAAGGAGGCAAAGCTGTGCATTACTTGGAAGTTGGTTGTGTGATGTATGAGATTCTGAACTTTCTGGAGCTGGAAAAGACTGATTTTCCTTAGATTGTCTTTCAGAGCTTCCTCCATCATCTTTGGGCTCATCATCTGGATCTTCTTTACCATCTTTCTCTTCACCATGGCTCCCACCAGCGCCGTCCTTTGGGATGCCCCGCACCATGTCTGGCCGGGCTTCCAACCCAACTCGTCGCAGATGTAGCTGCATGATGGGAGATGGCCAATCATAACATACTGTTTAGGAGGCAATAATATTGAACAACGCATATATACTGGCAAATATAGAAATCAGCTAACCTGAAGATGCAAGTTAACTTCATCTGGGCGTGAAAGAAATGGAAAGTCACCTCCACTCTTCAAGCGAGCACACCGTGCTTCAGGATATCGATCACTCAACTGATCTTTGAGTTGTTGAGGAATTGCACAGTAATCATTAGTCTTCAAGAAATGTGGCAACCGTGTCAAAAGAACCCATTGAGCAGTTAGCGATCCTTTTTTCTTACAACTTACAATTAAATCTGTAGGCTATCTATCCAAGATCAGTGAAAACTTATGACAGGTCATAAAAGTAAATTAAAAAAAACAAAACATCAATATTCAAGTATTCGAAGAGTCGAAGTAAGTGTAGTAAAAAAATGGAGACACATATGTATGATACTGGCATGCAACATGGTTTCTAAATGTCTGACCAGCATATCATAAAATATGCTACTAAGTTGAAAAATGCATAACCAAGAGACTATATTATTTGTCTCAGAATCAAATCTTGAATATAAGCATTGGTATCCATCTGTCTGAAATGGGAGAGCATATTGCTCGCTTGGTAAAAACATTACAAAAAATATAGGGCTGCAATTAAAAAAAAATTCCATGCCATTATTTCCCTGATAAATTAAATCTCCATATTGTCAATATTTTGCACTTATTTTTACAAAATATTTTTTCAATTCACATATACAGAGACACGTTTCAAATAACTTACATCCATTATAGTGATAAATGAATCTGAAAGTAGAAGAGATCCAACCGCAGCAGCATCAACATTCAAAGTCAACCTTGAGGCCAAGTCATCACTCGAAAGTGTTTCAACCTGTCTTACAAATCAGTGAATCAACCATGTTCTCTAATGTAGCAAATGGTTTGCCCAAAGAACAGAAATGCAGAATAAATTGCTCTATGGAAGATAAATCATCAAATCGTTGTTAATGGACTATGAATGATGAGACTGCATGGTAGATTTATTTATTTGTTCTTTCTTTAAATAATCTTATTCTTTTTATGGTCTATAAGAAACGATGAGACTGCACAATAAATTATTTCATCATTTATTATTATTATTTGAAAAAGAAAGGTAGAACAATGATTACCACCAATTCAGCCTTTCAAAATGGAGAAAACAGGGGGTAGAAAGTCAATTCAACCAGAAACAGGATGCACTACACATAAGTGGGGTTACAAAATAAGATAAAAGTATAAGCTACTTAGATAGATGGCGACACAATTGAATGCACAAATCAAGTTAACTAGAAAACTACTTATTCATGTTATGGACAAGAAATCTTGGTCTTGAACAACTCAAGTCTA
Organism: Salix purpurea; assembly: GCA_027405865.1. NCBI lineage: Eukaryota > Viridiplantae > Streptophyta > Magnoliopsida > Malpighiales > Salicaceae > Salix > Salix purpurea. Next base: position 3,299,859 of record JAOWLH010000026.1, on the reverse strand, counting down.
CCCTACAGCAACTGCCGACTAAAAAGGTACAAGCAGATTGGCTTAGAGATTATAATCAAAGCTGAGAGAAATTATAATCAAAGTTTCCACCCCTCCTGCACGCACATGCAAAAGAAAGTGGTTGTTGAGGCTACTCAACATAGGAACCATCTTATGGCACAAAATTTATATAAAATTCTAGTTACATCTAGAACTAGTAAAACTACAATGAATCAGAAGAGATTGTTTCATGGCATCATAGATGCACCAAGATAAGTGAGATCAGAGATGCACTTTGTAGACTCTACCTGAGAAGCAACAAAGTCCACTGAATCTGCAATAAATGGTTCATGAGGACCATCACGAATTCCAGTTAAGACATACCTTTTCAGAAGAAAAGATGGGGTCCAATTTACACTGCATAAACAATACAAAAATTAAGCAAGACTATTTTGTTGAGAACCCAAATAAACACATGGTTGCAAAGAGCATATCAGGTAAAAGTACTGGTACAACTCTAATTAAATTTTAAAAATAGATTTAATAGTTGGAAAAAAAATCAATCATTCAAGGTAAAAAAATTTAAAAATAAAATGTTAGGTGGATATGCTGGATCGCATCAAATTGCAATTGGCAACCCTTAAATAATAAAGCTAACTAACCTACATCTCCATCTCTAACTGGTTGGATCATTATAAACTGTAGTGTCCAAGGGCATACTATCCTAGAGAAAGATCAAATTAAATTGTCTCCTAACTTCAATGGAAGTCATTTCAATCTGCCTCTTATACTTGTCCTTTTTGTTCCCTTGAGTTCAATGTTTGTCATTCTTTCTTTGGAAGCAGATTTAAAATACAAGTTTCATATAATTCAATTATAAAAGGCCTTTCCTGAACTTCTACTCATTCGGCACCATCTCAGCCTTTAGCAATGAACATTCATTCCTCGAAGTATTCCAGCTTGTATTGGCACATGTCCATCTTAACATCCACATTTTATTTATACTACTCTTATGGATAGACTGTTTCTTTATACTTGAAAATTCTGTAGCATAGACCATAGGAGTCTCATTGCCATCCAATAAAATGTCCGTTTCACCTGCAACTTGATAGATGTTATGGTGCATAGAGTGATAAAGCAGACTTATACTCATGGACAAGCTAATGCTATTTTATGGCAAAAATAAAATGTAAATTCAACTACTTGCACTAGAACTACTAAACTATCTATTCATATTTTTTTAAGAGGCTTCATAGTCAATTGCCCCTGCTCTTTAATCGAACTGCTCTCCTTAGACCCTTTACTTCAGTCATTTCTTTCATCATCAGCCTAGAGCTGCATCTAGTATATTTTGATACTGCAACTATTAGCGTTCATGATCTCGATTAAGTCAAGCCAATAATTAAGGTTTCATGATATGGCTTTTTTGTCTCCACGAATGATGGATAAAATTAATGCAGTTAAAAAAGAGAGATTAAAACAGGAAACATGATGACCACATACACAGGAGCCCACGGCATGGCAGATGCAAAACTGCGAGTCTCCAAAAAGGTGTTTGATAGTATCAATGATTTCACTCGCCTTGGACGATGCTGTGCAAATAGCTGTGCTAAGAAGCCCCCAAGAGATGTTCCATAAAGATGTATCTGTAAGAAAAGACTAATCAGTATACTCAACATACACACATAAATAACTAGAGCAAAAGGCCGAGTAAAACCACAAAGATATGCACTGAAATAAGAAATTCATACACTTCCAGTTTAAGATATAAGCTATTATTACAGTTAGCGCGTTGCTTTATGAATCCTACTGAGGTGCTCTCCTTATGTGGAAGGCTCAACTGAACTGCACACCTGCAACCAGTCATTCTTCAACCTACATGTAATGTTTGTAACAACTTGACTGGGTACTGGACTGGACAAGAAAAAAAGATCAAACCCTACTCCTCTACTACAAATTGAGCTGAATAGGATCTAAATTCATGCTCAACATTTTCAGCCACAAAGATCATTGTATTTGTGCCCCGCATGCAGAATCTGAAAAATCTGCAGCTTGAACAAGTAAATCTTGCTAAGAAACTGTACAGCTGAATTCAGCAACACTAAATTATCTACAGTTATCATTAGAAATAATGAAGGCTCACTGGTTACTATGACCAGGGAAAAGGTGAAGCTCATGTGTTTTGAAGTGATACAAACTTTAAGCTATTACTTCCTGAATTTGCACTGTACAAACAACAGATATAACCACTCAGCCAACAGAAAAAAGGATTGTTTCTGTAGCTGTTTGCTGAACCTCACAAGCTTCATATGGTCTTCAATTAAGGCCCATTCCTTAACACCAAAGTTCTCTTTGGTAAATTAAAAATGAAGAACATGAAGCCATAATGAACGGCTTCAAAACAGATTCTTAACCTGATATCTGTCAACAAATCTTTACCACCAAGGCAAAGTGAATATGCTATTCTTTACTAAAACTAAAAGGAAAAACACACAATCTTGCTGGCTTTTCAAAGTATATTCTTTCCAATATTTGAAGCACCAAGGGAATTAAAGCCTCATGGAATGCGAAGACAGCTTCTATAGTAAAAGAACCACATTGAAAATTCAACAAAAGGTGCATCAAACAAGCAGTAATTTGGTTTCCTGCAACAGTATTTTATATAAGTATAAGCCACAAGCAAATGAAGGTTCTTACATGATGAACATCGATGACATCTAAAAAATTTTCAAATGCTTGTATCCACTCATGAAGATTCCACACACGTGGAATATCAACAGAAATAACTCGGTACCCCTGAAAAATCACAAAAGTTATGCTGCACGACCTCAATATGATAACTGGCAACAGCAGAAAGGAAAAGGAACAAAACTCTAAACAAGTAATATTTATGGTTACAGACCGAGCAGTTTTATTTCCACAAGAAAGGACAGCAGCGAAAGTAGTCAAATGTACTTCAATTATTGAACCCATTCAACTTTAAAATATAAAGTTCCAAATCATATAAAGATAGTGAAATGAAAAAAAAAATGACATTCAAAACATCCTACAAAGAATTGCAACCACAGTTCCAATTCAGGGCTTAACAAATTTCTATAGTTAGGTTCCACTGAAGTATGGATCGTTTTCTGACTCCATCAAATAAAATCAACCAGGATTAAAATATGACTTAGTGAACCAGACTGAATGAAAGGAGGAAACAATTGAAGTAGACAAATGTGTCATAACAGTTGAAGCTTGGAGATCATGCTCAACAAAGAGTGCCAAGTGAGTCGACATTAATACAATTTTTGAAACAGCTAAAACTCAATATGTAGAGAGAAGTTTTGAATTTTTTGCATCTGTTTGCAGCTACAAAAATGCACACTCATTCACATACTGTTAAAATTTTGCCAGGTCCCCAATAAAGCTTGTTTTACGAGCCCCCATGCCAGCTATAATGAAAAGTAAATTTTGTTCCAAAGTAATGAGCTTTAAGGATTCCAGTTAAGGAGAACACAAGAGTGACAAACCCAGCACCTCTTTCTATTCAAAAGGTAAAACAGCAAACTTCCTAGTAAATCCATTCTAGAGTATTGCAAATAGTAAACACTTGTAAACAGAGGTTTAACAGTATTTTTACCCCTTTTCTTCTATTCTCTTTAAGACATAAAAGCCCTAAAAATGAAATAATATAACTTATCTAGCATTAGGTCCACCATCATAAATCCATGCTTCAGGATATGAATATGAAAACTAGGGAGACCTAGACCAAGCCTGTAGATTTCCTTCAGTGCAATGTGAATATGATAAACTGACCTCAACAGATTTAATTGAAAGTGCAAGAAACAAAGAGAAAAGATTGAACCCCTTGTATCTAAGAAACTATGATATCCATCAAATTACCTTCATGGACAATGACATGATCTGCTTATAGTAAACATCAGCTGTCCCTGCTACTCCAGGAAGACAAATTAGTGGAGGAACCGCTTTGGGACCAAAATCATAGTATCTCCACTGCTTTGTCCCGATCTAAAATGAAATTCAAATGAAGGAGACAGCAAATGAAAAGAATAATATCAGTGAGGGAAACCATCCAGCCACTTCTTTGTGCTTCAAGAAAAAAGAAAAAGAAAATAAAAGAACAACAATCGTGATCTCGTCTATTAAATCGACTCCCCATGGTTTGAAGCTTTGTACATCAAAAATAAAAAAATAAATGACCAACTCATCTGTTAAAACCTAGTAGAAAAATCGTACGGGGAAGCTACGGGATGAAATTAAATATCAGTAGAGCCAGGACTTGAGTGATTCAAGTGCTACACAAATTGAAGACAGAGTATAACGCTCGATCAATTACTGTTTTTTTTTTTTAAAGATCAACCCAATTTAGACCGGGAATTCAAAATGAACCACGATAATAGAATTAAAAATTAAATCCACGCCTAGTGACAGCCTGACCTGACCAATGACTCAAAAAAAGAGCTTGTAAGTAAAGCATGAGCACAGAAAAGTGACCAGAGTAAGAGCTAACGAGTAAAGCACCAAATCAGAGAGCCCAGATCAAGAGAGAACATGAAACGGAGACAACATCCGATGATTGACTCTCAGACAAGGGAGATCAAATCATACTTGAGAATAAAACAAACACAAAGGGTAAGAGTAAAACATAAAACCCACGATTCAATTCATAATACAAAGGGAGAAAGAGAGAAGCCTACGGGAATCTTGTGGAGAGGGACTTGGGACTTGAAATGAATATAATCACCGGGCGCCGAGAAGACGCCTTTCATTGTATATAGAATAGACGGGGTGGGATTATTCAGATCAGTGAAGGCCAGTTTTTGATATTCCGACAGAGAAATCAATATCAGTTGCAGGCCAGGGCTTTTGTTTTGGTTTAACAACTTAATTAAAAATTTGATACAGGGACACAATTATTTATTCAGATGATTGCATAATCATACCTGTCATGGTCTATCTTCTTCTTTTTAAATACATGTTTGAATAAAAATATTGTTAAATAAATTTATATATATAATAAATAAAAAACAAGTATCTTTGAATAAAAAATAATTTCTATACATTTAAATTTTAAAAATTATATGTTTGATTTAATATTAAACACATAAATTATTTAATTAATCAAATTGATGTTTATTATTGGATGAGAAAAAAAGCTATTCTTTATATATGTGTGTGCGTGTGTGTGCAAGGAACTGGGATTGATGATCAGGGTATTTAAAATGTGTCCCTGGTCTAGTCCCGAGCCAACACTCAAAGCTCATCATCGGAGTCTTGTATTTTCATTTCAATTTTTCAATTTTTAATTTAAATATAATTTTAAATAAAAAAACACTTTTAAAAAATAATTATCAGTCACAACCTTTACATGATATTGCGCTAGCTCAATTATGGAATGAATTCAGATCTCAAACAACTAATACTACCAACTCCATTAATTATGACTATTAAATAGGTATGATAATTTAATATGATTTTTAGACTTGGTCGATATTACAGGGTATATAGATTTTTAAACCCGACCAAAAACTTATTCAAACCTAGCTTTAAATATATATATTTATATTATATATTATAAAACATATAAACAGCGTGGGAAGTTGCACTGTGCATTCAGGCACAGTGCACTGTTGATTTCAATAGTTCCTCTTTTTTTTTTTCTTTTGTTGCTTTTATTTTGTTTTTTTTATGATTACGGCTACTTTTGTTTTTTTCGTTTCTTCATCTTCTTCTTTTTTTTTTTGCTTTTATTTTGTTTTTATTTTATAATTACGAGAGAAATTGCGAGAGAAAAGTTGCAAAATAATCCAAATACAAAAGGTAGGTAAAAAGGTATCAGAAATATTCTAACACAGATCAACAGATTATAAGAACCACCCGGAAGGCTAGAAATGATCGGTGAGAGTGTGTATGATGAGAAGGCAAATCAACAGGTTAAAACACTTTTTTTAGAATAAATTAATTGAATAATTAATAGCTTCGGATTTTATATTATCTGATATTATAACGTTTGCATTTCTCTATATATTCCAGTTTTATCTTTGGATTGAAATTAATTATATATGTTATTTTTCATTTTGACCTTTATTCTTTGAATATTTTTTTTTGAATGAATTTTTTCCAGCTATTAATTTTTATTTATGTTTTATCATCTATAATATTTTTTTATTTGCTCTATCTTTTAGCTTTTTATTAATAATAATAGTAATAATAATAATAATAATAATAATAATAATAATAATAATTATTATTATTATTATTATTATTTAATTATTTTTTTTGCTTACTCTTTTGTTAATATTTTTTCCCCCTCCGGATAATTTGATAATTTTTTATTGTTTTTATAATAATAGCAATGATAATTTTTACTTTTTCCTCATTTTTTCTCTTATCTTTTGTTAAAGTTTCTAGGATATTTTGAATCTTTCATTTATTTTTTTCCTTTCATTACTAACATAATAGTAATAATAATAATAATTATAATAATAATAATTTAATTATTTGCACAATAATGATTTTGTGATTAATTTTTTTTCCTTATTAAAATATTTTGCTCTGGTTTTGAAAATGTTAGTTCGCGCTCTTTTATGATCTTTCATAACATAATATCTACATTCTAAATGATGTAATCTATGCTTGCGCAATAAACTCTACTTAAATTTTTTTACATTTTATCTCCTGATGTATAACTTTTATTTACTTATATCATATAAATTTATTGTTATAAATTTAATTATGTTAAATTATATACAAAAAAATATCTGCGGCAACGCGCGGGCAATTATCTAGTATATGTGTAATATTTTGTTTGATATATACATACTTTAATATTAACATAAACCACGCATTATAAGCAATACTTATTATTTTATCATTTAATATATATATATATATATATATTAACTATTTTATTTTTTATTTATTAATAAATAATAGATACTTGAAATTCAATAGATGATTTATAATTATTTTAAATTTTATTTAATAAAATATAAATATAAAAAAAATCAATGACATCCACTCCTAAGTCACGGTGCTTTTAGTTTTGGCTCAAAACTTGAGCTTCCCATAATATTCAAAACAAAATAAAATTGTCAGCGATTCTAAATCTCAGTATCCATCTAAAAAATATTCTTATAAAATAAAAGTTTATGGATGGGCTGAACATGGAACCCATTTATATCCTGCTGGGCTCAAAACATAAAGCCTAAACAGAACCCTAATATATTTCTCATCATCAACGTCTCAGCTCCACTTTCACTGAAAAACCCTAGTTGGCAAGGCGCCTCTGCAGATCCCTCGCTGCTTTTGCTTACGGTACTCATCCTGTTCTTTCTTCTTCTTCTTCTATTTCTGATTTTCATCCCCACTCGTTTCGATCTATTCGATCTATCTCGTTAATATGTATTTTTTTTTGTTTCTTATTCTCATTCTAGCTCCAAAGACTCTCTCTCTCTCTCTCTATAAGATTGTAAACGTTTTTTGGCTTCAGAGTTTTGGGGCTTTAGCTCAGTGACTTAAGTTCTGTACTGTTACTGGGAATTAAAGAAGAACATGGAGAAGAAAAGGAAATATTCCGAGAAGGGGTTCCAGAGCTTGATCTGATTGTTTCTCGTAGTGCTACTTGATGGGATTTAAATCTTTTTACTTCTGTAATGGGTCAACTCTGACTCTGTTTGCTGGGTGCCCAAAAATCAATTTGCCATTCAAATCAATTTTATTGTTTTATAGTTCACTAGCTGTTTGTTGGCTTAAAAACGCATATATCATGAGCATCTAGAATGGAATGGTTTAACTTTGTACAATATCCGCCCTTTATTGAGCAACATTATCCAAAGCCTGGATAGCCATTTTCGTTTTAATGTTTATTTGTTATTTTGCACCATGTTTTTGTGCATCCTAGACATCTGTAACTAACAATTTCTGCAACATGTGTGTTGCAGCACAATGGTGCGAGTTAGTGTTTTGAATGATGCTCTGAAGAGCATGTACAATGCTGAGAAACGTGGGAAGCGTCAGGTCATGATCAGGCCTTCCTCAAAAGTAATCATCAAATTTTTGTTGGTGATGCAGAAGCATGGTATTATGCCATTTTAACCTGCTTTATACTTTAATTGTCTGACTACTCTAAATCATAACTCAATAGTTTTTTTGCCTTTTGCTCTGCAGGATACATTGGTGAATTCGAGTTTGTTGATGATCACAGGGCTGGTAAAATTGTGGTTGAATTGAATGGAAGACTGAACAAATGTGGAGTTATTAGTCCTCGTTTTGATGTGGGTGTCAAGGAGATTGAAACTTGGACCGCAAGGTTGCTCCCTTCAAGACAGGTCAGTGCCAAAAAGAAAATTTAAATTTAAACTCACCTTTAGAAATTCTGCAACTTTGGTTAAGTTTGAACAATGTCAATTTTGTCAGGGTGTTGTGGTTTTATCCATTTCCCTAATTTGTTGCGCTTAGAAATACTTGTTCCATTACTGTAGTTTCTTTTGAAGGAATAGCTTATGGCGTTTTGCATGACCTCTGCAATATTGTCTGACTGTTGCAGTTTGGATATATTGTCCTGACAACTTCTGCGGGCATTATGGACCATGAGGAGGCCAGAAGAAAGAATGTTGGTGGCAAAGTGCTTGGTTTCTTTTACTAGGCTGGGTTTTGCTGGATTGCCAGGAGTGAGCTGTTCTTATAATGGGAAGGGTTTTGCTGTACTCTGAAACTTTTTTTACAGTAGGATTATTTCTATGCTTTGTTTGATCCATGGTCACTTTTTGTTAGCGTTGGTGATGAAGACATTTGAAGTTTTTGTGGTTCCCATTTATCTGAAAGCAACTTGATTTTGGGTCTAATCTAAGTTTCTCTCCAGGGTGAAATTACAATACTGAAATGAACTTCGTTCCAGGTTGAAATTGCATTACTGAAATCAAGTTACCATTCATTATTGAAGTATTTTCATTAACTAAAAACATTCTCAGAATGTGATTAAGGCATGATAATTTGATTGTTGCAACCAAAACAACCATATTGTGAAGATAGATGTACTTCTCAATGAGCCTATGTGTAATTATAATTATAAAAAACTTATAAAAACTTCAATGGCAATGGTGTTTGACTCTGCCTCCAGAAACAAAAGCGCTATGGTGTTTTGCTCTGCCTCCAGAAACAAAATCACTATTCATTTCATTGAAGCACTAGTCGTGAAGATGAAAACGTCAACTTCAGCCCCTTGTGTTTTTTTTGTTACCATTCTCGTCCTTGATATTTTGTCTTACTTTTCAATTCTTCAACTTCACTTTTATATCTTTCCAGTACCTGATTTTTCGAGAGGAGATAAAAAGCTCTATTCATGTAACTGGAGTGCTTTAGTGATGTGAACATGTTAACATCGATCCCTTGGGTTTTCATTCTATTACAACTTAGTCCTTGATATTTTATTATTCTATTTTTAATTTAAAATTTTATTTTATCGCTTTTCAATTCTAATACAAGAGATAGAAACTCGTTATTTTTAACTATGAGACCACTCCAGTTATAAAAAATATTAAACTTAATGTCTATGGGTTTATCTCGGATAAAAAATATTTGACGGTGATCGTTTTGCCTGTAATCATGCCCCCGCAATATGTTTTTATAACAGGCATGATTTTTCATGCTTGGGTGTTTTTTCATTGTGTTTTAAAAAGATTTGTCATAAAATAAAAAAATATCATTTTAATATATTTTTAAATAAAAAACATTTTAAAAAAACAATCTTAATTACACTACCAAACATTTCTTATGTTTTGTGGTTTGAAATAGAGTAATTTAGATTTGGATGTTTTATGATCAAAATTAATCCTTGGAGATCAACAACCTTGTTCTCAAATTTCTCCAAAAAATTGTCCTTTATTGGAAGTTTTTAATCATGCAGTTTGTCCTTTATTTTCAATCATTCACGTAATAAATAATCGTTAGCAAGTGACAAGCACACAAAATATTTATAAAAAGATATTTTTTTAGTATTTCACTATTGATTTATTTATTTTACCATGGTTTTATTTATATGTTGTTAGCTTATCGCCTTCTTTTTGTAGAGCCAGCAAGTTTTAAAGAAACCCAATTCTACAGAGTAAAAAGATGCCCTTTTTTAGATACGGCAGCCAATTCATGGTCTTGTGCAAAGTCAAGTGCTCATGACCTGCAAAAACTTCTTGAAGCTTTGCGAGCAACCGAAGAAGTGTCTGTAATCCCAACAACTTAAGCTAGCCCGGTACTCTCTCTCTCCATTGTAAAAAGTTCCCCTTTTTAATACTCTTGGTTGCTCTGTATCAACAAACACCTCTGCATATGCTCATGTTTCTCAAATTTCGAAACTTTTCCCATTCAATAAAATACACACAGCTAAAAAACCAAAACCCGTGTTTTGAATTTCTTAGGCTCTGCCATTTTGATTCAAAACTAGGTTTGGGTTCTTCAAGCCTAGCACCAACTTTACCACCGCAAAACAATGTTGCAATTTTCTGGGATTTGGACAACAAACCCCCCAAAACTGTCTCTCCATTTGAGGCTGCTATTAAGCTTAAAACTGCTGTGTGTTCATTTGGGTTTGTTAAATACATGGTGGCTTACGCTAACAGGCATACATTTAGTTATGTGCCTCAAGTTGTGAGAGAGGAAAGAAAGCATAGAAAGTCGCTTAACCAGTTAGAAAATAAGGGTGTGATTAAGCCTGTAGAATCTTATTTATGCAGAGTTTGTGGAAGGAATTTTTATAATAATGAGAAGTTTATTAATCATTTTAAGCAAATCCATGAGCGTGAGCAACAAAAGAGGTTGAATCAGATAGAATCAGCAAGAGGGAAGAGGAGAGTTATGTTAGTGGCTAAGTATGCAATGAAGATGCAGAAGTATAAGAATGCTGCTAGGGATATTTTGACTCCAAAAGTAGGTTATGGTTTGGCTGATGAGTTGAAAAGGGCTGGTTTTTGGGTTAGGACTGTTTTGGATAAGCCACAGGCAGCGGATGTGGCATTGAAAGATCATATGGTAGATATGATGGATAAGAGGAGAGCTGAGTGTTTGGTGCTTGTATCAGATGATTCAGATTTTGTTCATGTTCTGAAGGAGGCTAAATCTAGATGTTTAAAGACTGTTGTGGTAGGGGATGTTAATGATGGGGCATTGAAAAGGGTTGCTGATGCAGGATTTTCTTGGCAGGAAATTTTGATGGGTAAGGCTAAGAAGGATGCAGAAACGGTTGTGGGACGGTGGAAGGACCGTGATGTATTGAAGAGATTGGAGTGGACATACAATCCGGAGGTAGAGAAAAACTTGCATGGCATGGTTTATGAGTCTGATAACTATGAGAGCAAGGATGAGTATGATGGCAACTATAGCGAGGATGGAGATATTGGTGATATTCTTGATGATCATGATGTTGGTTGTTTGCAAAAGGAAGATGCCAGAGGTTGGTGGGAACTGGACTCTAATCCTGAGATCACTTCACAATCATGCTGATGGGAATTGGTAGCTAGGTATACAATCAGTTTTATGGCTTGCTGAATTCACAATTTTCCTGGAAGGCAATTTAGAAAATTGTATAAGCAGAACCACCACAAAGCACACATGATCAAACACGTATTGGAAGTAGATGGAGCCATATAGATCTGTTAATCTCTAGTGTTTGTTTTTTCCATTTCTGTTATGTCATGTTGAAATCTGTCATGTGTCATTTCTTCATCAAGTAAATGATGAAATTCTGTCTTGCCATGCTTATTTTCTGGATTTTCTAATTGTCACTTTCTGGACCAGTGGACCAGAGAAAGGAGGTTGTTAGGCAGCTTGCAGCTTCACAAAGAAAAAAAAGCTTATTTATTTTAATGTTTGGATCTTGATCAATTGGGATGAAATTCATAAAACAGAAAGAAGAATTTGTATGCTGTTGCAAATAAGGAACCTTTTGAACTGAGTACCACACAGTTGCTTTAGTACTGATGGTAACTCCCATGGAAATATTCTCTGCTTGTTCTTGGTATGCATCTTAACTTGATTAGGCTTTTAGGCTGATGACATGGGCAATAAAACCTTGGATTTTTTTATATCAATGTGTGATTCTGCATGAATTGTGAGAAATCTTACGTGGAATGATACTAGATGTCAAGATGGAAAAGCAAGACTGTCAGTGGTTGGAGAGAAAGGTTATCTTCGTCAAACCAAAAGAAATTCTGAAACTCTAACTGTTCTTGGGCCAAGCAATTCTCTGCAGCTTGACATTTTCTTGGCAAACTAATGCGGAAAACATTGCTTCGCATATGTTGATAAATTTGATGCATATTTCCTGTGTTTTTTCTCATGGCCTCTTAGTGATCTAATATCCTTATTGGCTAGTTAAACTAGATTAACCCCTGCCTGAATCTCATGGATTCATTCATTAGCTTGTTATAGTGCTGAATCTCAACTTGAAGTCAACTACAGGCTAGTTGCACCATTAAATGATTAACCAGCCAGTAGTTTTTGGTTGAATTATTTTGATGTCCTGGACCATATGTTTGCCAAATATGTGTGTTGAGGCAAAGCATGCAATTACTACTATCTTGCAAGATTTTTATTTTCTTTAAGGTTAGAAGTATCATCTGCAGAAGATTGAAATTTGACTGAATCTCTGCTCTTCAAACTATTCTGTCTTTAAATCAGGGAAGCTTCCTATTAGATATTCAGGGGTTCCCTTGATTACTGGTAAAATGGGCCTGCTGATTGTAGAATTCTACTGGATAAGATATTGTAAGGCTCAGCAAAGGGCTTCCAAATTTCTTTCTTTTTGCTGGAAGATTGCAGTTTATTACTTGAGCAGTCGTTAGCATACACAACTACTGGTGTTTTATTTTTATTATGCCTACTTCTGTTATTAAAGCCAGAGAGAAGAGATGCAAGTCTATTATTCGGAAAGGGGAGGATAGTGATGTAATAGGGGGCTAAAGTTTCCCAGTCAAATGGCACTCTTCCTCAGTAATAAGGTGGATTGGGTGCAAAGAAGATCGAAGAATGGAATACAGCCTGTGCTTTGAAATGCTTCTGGACCTCATTTATGTAGCCTGGCTTTCTCTGGGTAGCTTGGTTCAGAGCTTATAAATCGAGCAATTTTTTTTTTTCAACGCTCAAGGTTCCTACTGGTTGTTCTTGGAAAATTGGCAAAAAAAGAAGCCCAGTTAGGAGTTTTATTTATTTATTACAAAAAAAAGAAGCCCAGTTAGGGAAAATTGGCAAATCAGCGACCTTGAAAAAATAATTTAGTGAAGTAGCAGATGAATAGCGAAATCAAAACGCCCTGCTGAAACTAGTGCAACTTCAATGGGGTGCGCGCTACTGAGAGAGCAACACATTCAATAGCATTGCTCCTACTTGTGTAGGTAGGCTGTCATTTTCTGCAACTTAGATAGTTTACACTATTTCTAGGAGTTCAACTCCCTATTTATTCAACTCCCTGTCTTTTTAACCTTTAAACTTCGTGAAAAAATAGATGAGTTTGAGTTATTATTTTAATTTTTATGATGTTTTTTTTAGGTCATGTATAAGTTTATCGTAGTTTTTAGATGTTTTGGGTAAAAAAATTGGTTAAAAACGAGTTTTTAGATAAATAAATAAAAAAATCAATCTTGATTTTCTAGTCACCATAATTGTATAATAGTTGTAATTTAAGTAAAATCAAATGACATGTTGCTTACCCTAAGCATATCATAAAAAGGGATCACCTGATTTGAAAGACTTAACATCTGTCATTTTTTCTATATTTTTTAATTAATGCTTCTATTTATATGTTTTTTAATATATATATATATATATATTACTTTTTCTCTTTTTTATTCTATTAAGAGAGCTTTTTCAAAATGATGGTTATCTTTTGATTATGCATTTAATTTTTAAAGTTGTTTTTATGATTCATCTATAATTTGTTTTTTTTGCATAGATGAACTATATTTTTGAAAATAAAAAATATTTATTTTTAGATATCATTTCTAATATGTAAGTCTTGCATAATATTTTTTTTATCTTATTTAATTAATTTAATGTTTGTCAATTTCTATTATTGATTGAACAAAAAATTGTAATGAACAAAATTGAGCAAATATAACATGATAAATATCTAATTTTACAAGATTAAATATCTTGATTTACATTTTTCTTTTAATTTTTCAAATTTTCTTTTTAAATATTGTTAATGACTTACTTATTTATTAACATACATAGGTCTCAATTTATTTAATTACATATATGCATAAACTTTTTAATGTACATATAATTTTCTTGATCTACAAAAACACATTTATTTTAATAAATCTGCATTTATAATTTTTTATAAAAAATAAAAATATTATACCACGGGTCATATAACCGGTTTACATCCAGAATTCAACTCAACTGGTCAATGCCGCTTTCTCTTTTTAACCACAACAGCGCACCTGTTTTCTAAAAAAGAAGAAAAAATCAACTCAACTGGTCAACGCCGCCTTTTTATTTTTGTTTCAAGCACAAGAACACGGTTACTTCAATTAGTATTACTGTATGCTCCTGGAATTTCAACTGAAGACTTATTGCTGCATAACTTTCATAAACAACCCTGATCCTGACACTGATTACAAATTCCTCTCGATAATAGTATAATCCGATTCAAACCCCTCTATCTTTTCCAAATATAGGGACAGTTGGGAGAAAAAAAAAAAACAACGGGAAGTGCACGCCGAGCAGATAGCACACCAAGAAAAAAAAAGCCAACATCAATGAAAGCAAGCCAGCCTTAATTGGCTTTCTTCTCAATCTGGTTAGCGAAATTTAAATCTTATATGCACTCAGGTTCAGTGTTATTTGAGAGAGAAGAACAGAAAAGAACGTTAAATCTCGGGGCCCAACCAAAAACTAGCAAGAACGATAAGTTACGCAGCAATTCATAAATGCTTTTTCATTCATAAAAGAAGGCAACGTCCATGACATGAAGGCAACTCGACGGGCACCAATCCAAAATCAAGAGCGGAATAATTTAACATCAGAACTCATATTGAAATAATTTTCAAGCCATGATTTCATTTTCTAAAACTATAAAACGAAAACTAATGAAGCAGCCTGTGGGGGGGAGAAATGAGTAAAACAGTTCTACATGGACGGATCAGATATCTCCTGCAACGAATATGCTTTCACCTAGCCTATCAAATGCATTGCAAGACAAATAGTCCTTATATCATAAGCAATGACAAGTTGGCAAAGCATATCTCAACATGATAACAGTCAAATTTAAAGCAAGTGATGTATAATTCACTAGGATTTCTTCTTCGTTGACCCTGAATAATAACCAGTATACCATCGCACAAACTTCTTGAGCCCCATCTCCAAATCGGTTGTTGGCATATATCCAAGCTCCCTCTGCGCAGAACTAATATTGGCATGCGTAAACTCCACATCCCCATTTCTAGGTAACGGCAACACCTTCTTCTTAGCCTTTACCTTCAAAAGCTTCTCTAATATGCTCACAAGCTTACTCACAGGCACCGGCGAGGTATTCCCCAGATTGAACACCCTGAACTGCGCTGGTCCCCTTTTCTTCCCTCCGCTCCCTGTACTATTTTTTGCTGTATCCAACGCTGCCAAACACCCCTTCACGATGTCATCAACGTAAGTAAAATCCCTGGCCACACTCTTCCCGTCAGCAGTCTCATATACACCTATCTCCTTCCCCTTCAAAATATTCTTAGTAAAGAAGAAATACGCCATATCCGGCCTCCCCCAAGGCCCGTAAACTGTAAAAAATCGCAACCCAGTAATCGAAAGACCATAAATATGATTATAACTATGCGCAAGCGCTTCTCCTGCCTTCTTAGTCGCTGCATATAAACTCGCAGGCTGATCAGTCCTATCCTTCTCCGAAAAGGGTACTCTTTTATTAAGCCCGTAGACAGAACTCGATGACGCCCACACAATGGCAGGCTGTGGATCAGCTGATTTACAAACCTCGAGCAAGTTAACAAACCCGGCAATATTACTATTCACATAAGACTTAGGATTCTGCATCGCATAACGTACCCCCGCTTGAGCAGCTAAATGCATAACATGAGTAAAATAAACAGCATCAAAGAGTTTCTGCAACAACTTAATATCATTAATATCTCCTTCAACAACGAAAACCCCTGATCGTTCAAGTACCTTTTGTCGGTCTCGTTTTAAATTAACATCATAGTAATGATTGAAATTGTCAAGTCCAAGAACACCATCGCCGCGCCGCTTCAGAGCAACAGAGACATGGGTGCCTACAAAACCGGCGGCACCAGTGACCAATACAGTGAAGCCAGCGCGTGATTTGGGACGCGCCGATTTGATGACTTTTTTCTCCCACTGGGAGCCTCCGGGATGGGAGTTGGTGATTTTGCTGCGGTGGGAGACAGTGGAAGGAGAGGAAAGGAGGGAAAAAAAGAGGAAGATAATGAGAAAGAGGAAAGAAGAGAGAGCGAATTTGGAGAGTGAAGAGTAGAGGCGGAGGGAACGTTGCTGATGGGGTTGCAGGTAAAGTAATGATTTTTCTGGTTTTAATTTGCCTTGTGTGGAAGGTCGGGTTGTGTCAAGGAGTGACATGCTTTAGAGCTTCTAGCCTTTTGTAGAAATAGGTTTGTAGTTATGATGGGGCGGCGGGCGGCAAGCGGCGGTCGGCGGTCGGGGCGGGTTGTGGATGAGGCAGATGGTTTTTTGGAGGGTTGGGATTTGGGAATAAGTGGAGGTGTTTATATTTTATAAGGCAAGGTGTGGTGGGAAAAGGAAAGTATTTTGTCCGAAAGAGAAACGTAGAAATTTACTTGTATTTCTGACTTGGAGGGTTGTTTTTTTAAAAAACAAAAATATTCTTACAGGAAAAACTAATTGATTGTTCGGGAAGTGCTGGAAAAAAAACTTTTTGAAAAATATAAATATAAAAAAAATCTTATTTAATTTTTTTTTATAATATGATTAGATGTTAATGTTAAAAATATTTTTTTTAAATAAAAAATATTATTTTAATATATTTTTAAATAAAAAATATTTTTAAAATAACAAAAATTATGTACTTAAACACCTTGTAAATTTTATAATTAATCATTTGCTAAGTTCCTTTTATTTTATTTAGATATTTGTCTTCAAGACAATGAAAGTTAGTATAAAAATAGAGGGAAAATATGTGCAGAAGAAAATAGTATTCACGAGTATTCACGGGGTGTTTGACATCATGTTTCAAAATAATTTTATTTTTATTTTAAATAAAAAAATTATGATATTTTTATATTATTTTATGTGTTGATATTAAAAATAATTTTAAAAAAATATATTTATTTTGATGTATTTCTGAATGAAAAATATTTTTAAAAATAATACAAACTACATTTTCAAACAAATACTTAATTGACTGATTCCTGCTGGATTTTCTGATTAAATTGAAACGGAAAATGATATTTGTTTTGAATGTTTTTTTAATGATTATACGGCATGGATATAGCGACTTCCATATACGCGTGTTTTTACTTTGCAATTTGAAGAGGAAGAACTTTCGTTGGGTTTATCGAGTAATCCCCGTTTTGAAAAATAAAATAAAATAAAATAAAATTGATATCATAGTCAAGAAAATCCTAATTTAATGAGATCAATAAAATATCTCTACTTGACCAATAATTCATTTAAAATGCTTTGTTTCCTATAAAAGAAATTATTTATTTTATTGCTTTGAGTTCAATCAAGAAATTGGCTAGTTTGTATTTTGGCTGTCAAAGGGTCCGTTTGCTAGACAGCATGAGAATTAATAAAAAATATTTCATTTATAGTTTTGTCCAAATCTTTTATTTTCCTCAATCCTACTACTCTTCTTATCATGATATTTTTTCTTAATATTATTGGCTAAAAACAGAACAGAAAATCATTTTTTTTCATGTTAAATAATTAATTTAAAAACGAAGATGAATGCAACCGAAATTGTTCACCCCTTCATAAAACAATGTGAACAACCATGTTTTTTTTTTTTTTAAATCATTTTCATTCTGAAAGTCTTATTTTAGACAATGTAGTTCTAGTTTAAACTTTAAAGTAAATTGCTTCTGAATTAAGGGTGAAAAGGTCATCAAACATAGGTGACATGCTAAAAGTTCCAACAATATACACTTTGGTCATCTAACTTTAAAAATAACATAAATTATATGATTTTGATGTCTCCATAATTTTCAAATTCATTTTTGGTTCAATTTCAATCTATTTTTGTTATTTTTTAATATCTAATTGAGGGAGAAGATAAAGAGAGAGGAATTTTTAATAAGAAAAATTGAAAAACATGAAAGAAATTTTTTTTGCATGATTAAGCATACCAAATATATATATAATTTTTATATTTTGCATGTATCATGGGTTTAATAACAAGTTAATTAAAAGCAATGAAGACTTGACTTAATTTTGCTGATCCATTAAAATATTTTAACATTTTTATAAGGTTTTAGATCGAAAACAATTGTTTTTCTTCCATCCTATTTATTAACTTGCTGAATAATTTAATGGCCTTAATCATAGACACCTATATTGGTTTGTCAAATAATTCAGGGATTTAACCTCATCATTACACGTGAAATTTGTTCTTAAAAATTAAAGACCAGTAGACTGCTCTATATTTACACGAAAACACCTAATTATATAAATTTGTTCAGCACTAATTATAATAAGACTATAACATTTAAAAGTATATGGATCGATGTAATGTTATTCAAAATCTAAGGATCACTACACCATCCCCAGTCTCTTCGTGGACCCGCCAGTGGAAGAGATTCCAATTCATATAAAACAACCAGATGATTTTATTTCAGAATCCATCTTAATTGATCACAGGATCCACCTTAATCAATCTATTCGTTTACATAATTAATTTCTTTGTGTGTAACAAATCCATCACTAGACTTGTTAATGAGCTGTTCACTTTGGTTTTGTCGTTTGCTTTGTGTTATTTTGGCAGATTAGAGAGACGAGACCGAAGGTGACGTTAGTTGTAAGAATGACAGCATCGGTTTGCAAACTACGATTAAGTAGTTAATTGGGAGTTCCAAACTGATGGGCTGATCATAATTAAGGTTAGTGGCCACTTTTAATGTCTTTCTTGGAATGGTGGCATCGATTCATGGAGACAGTTCTCTGTTCTTGAAATAATATACAAGCAGTCAACTTTGTAGTTTTCTATGTTAGGGAAGAATATGATTTTTCCATACGCAACTGCGTACCACTAGCAGGATGTTGCGTTTGAACTTTTTTCTGCCGCCGTTATGGAATTGCAGCATCTGCAAATCAAGAAAGTATGATGGGAACAGGTTGGACATGGTAGTATTTTGATGGTGAAAGGCAACTCTTACGTGAACACGAACCCAATTCCGGGTCAAGAAAAACTCTATGGTACCCGACTAAAAGGACTCGGATCGGAAACCCTGTCGGGTATAAGGCGGGTGGGTTATTTGTTTATCAGAGTCAAGGAGAAGACACTCTCGCAGTGTGGTCGGAGAGGTATGGATTTCCTTCCCAACAAAATCAAATGAAGACTCCTAATTAGTTTTTAGTTATCCTCGGAGATTCCCACTTCTCCAACATCGATTACAATGTTTTCCAACCGAGTCGGTTTTCTAATGAATCAAGGGTTTGCATTAAAAAGAAAAGGAACTCGAATCATACAACAAACGATTCATCTCGTCTAACTACGACTATAGCCGTAGGTTTTTATTGAGTGCTTTATATTTTATAATATGTACTGCTAAAATGATTTTTCGCTACGTGAGATTTAAAGTTTTATTTTTTAATATTCACCTTCCTATCAATAATTCGCAGGCATTGCATTCTTTCAGTATCTCGTGAAGTTTCACCTGATAATATATTTCAACGGCAAGCAAGAAACGACCACATCGATTCTTCTTCTTCTTCTTCTTCTTCTCTTTTTGGCAGGGATCGAGCAGTCGAGAATAAGGACTTTCCGATTATGTACCGTGCCAAGAGGACTTTCCGATGATGCCAGCTGTATCATCAAGTTTTGATCTAATTTCTTCGAGAGAAACCCAATTCTCCAGATCCCGCCTAATGTTGAAGAAGATTTGCCCGTGGCTACGGCTTGAACTACTAATTGTAGCGCTGTCCTATCTGCAAACAGGTAGCAGCAGTGTAAGATCTTGAGATCAATAATGTTGATAGACGTTTCAGAATAAACAAAACTGGCGATGTATTTTTCACTGCGATGAATGGATGTATGACTGGTTAGATGATATTCCAGACTTGCTTCTGGTGTGGCCTGTGACAACGGATGGCGGATGGTTTGTCTCTGTGATCGTTTTCTTTCTCTTTTCTGCTAGGAAAAATGCATCGTTGTCTTTTTGTGTTTTTAGTATTTTAATATCAATTTTTATTCTTTTTTTTTTGTAAAAGTTTGTTTGTTTTCAATTTAATGTTTCAATTATAATTTTTCAGATGTTTTTTTTTCTTTTCATTTCCATCTTTATTCTTTTGATTTTTATTTTTTTCCTTTCAATTTTACCCTTATTTCTTTATTTGGTTTTTTCTTTTGTTGAATTTATTTTTCATTTCAGTTGAAAATCCTTGTTTGTCCTCTAATTTATTCTGGTTTTCACTTTTACTATTTTAATTATAATGTTTTTAGATTCTTTTGTGTAATTGATATATTTTTCCTTGTTTTATCTTTTAATATTAGATTTGTCGAGATTGAGCTTCTTTATTGTTTCATTTATAATGCTTTCGATCTAATGACTTAGACCATGAGTTTTAAAAGTTAAAATCGTTCACATTTTTTTTTTTTTTTTGCTCATTTGATTATTATTATTATTATTTTTAGAAAAATGATTTTATTATTATCTTTGATTTTTATTGAGGTGTCATGACCTCGTAACTGATAAAATAAATTTATTGATAAGTAGTGGCTATTATAACTGATAATAATAAAAATCATGATTATGAGTTATTATAACGGTAGTTTGTTTTTGGACAATGATACATTAAAGGATGGTAAAACTATTTTTCTTGTATATAAAAATTAAATTTTGATTTACAAAATTATTCATAAAAAATAAATCTGATAATTCAACAACACTTGTTTCTACTTTCTACTTCAGAACTACAATGAAATCAAATAACACCTTGATTTTGAGTTTTATATTTGCTTCAGGCGCGATGATATCTAAGAAGAGATTCATCATATAATCAGAGAAACCTTGCATCAAGTGGCACTGACCTGTTATAGTGTCTTCACAACAATCAATTTGAACCCCTCTAAACAGGAGAAATTAATCTGTAGTACTCTCCACCAGCCCGTCGAAAAAATCATTAACCATGAGATCCAACCCAATGACTCACTACTGAAGAAGCTGCATTAGAATGTGACAGTTCTACATGCACAACATAATCACCCATTTTCAGTATCTAACAGATTGAAAACAGAAACGATCGTCAATTGGAATACTCATTCAAATACAAGTAACATCCTCAATGTTGAAATTAAACTATGTGCGTGATACCCAATTACATGCACCACAACAGTAATCAACTTTCACTGACAGGTTCCAACAGACATTTTAACAAGGTGAGTGCTTGCCATGAGAGTTTCAACATTGTCTAGAGACAAAAGCAATCAGTGTAACAAAATCCTAAATGCACCATGACAGCACAGCTTACATTCTGAAAATGGCAATCAGTGTTTGGTTTATTTGGACCACAAACATGTAATTGTCTCAGCTATCAAAACCTACATTTAGGCTGGAAACATGAATAGCACTTGAAAAATTTTCTTCCAAGAAAGTCTACTTATCTGCTGAATTCTGTTGCTGCTTAGCTCTGCGAACACATTCATAGTAACTCTTAGTGAGTGGGGCACATTTCAGAATATCATCAGCGTGCTCCTTGTAGCATGCCCTGCAAGCATTATAATCAACCAAACAGGGCATAGGCTTCTGGTATGGAAGCTTGAATTCCTTATCACGGAGATCCTTGGCTCTTTCAGTTACTTGCTGCACCATGTTATCCTCCTGCTTCTGGAACTTTTCCAAAACCCTCTCACTCTCTTGAATGACTGATCGAATTGCATCCAACTCGGCATTTGCAGGATGTACAGGTTGGGTTATTGGCAAGTACAGTGGAGGTTGAACAGGCCATCCAGGAGAAGCAATCCGTTTGTGTGTTTCAGAATCATCATGCAGCTGTTTCTCATTAGCCTTAGCTTTGAGCAGGGGAGTTTCTCGTCGGGTCTTAGGTATAGTCTTCTTTGATTTCTTCTTTAATTTATCCCCATCAGTAGCAAACCGATTAACAAGTTCAGGAGTAATTTGAACTGAAAAATCACCCATAACAGCAATCCCCCTCCCCTAAAAAGAAGTACCTGAAACGTCAAGTTTGAGCGACATTAGAATCAAATAATCCAAAGCACCAGCCTACTTTTTGTACATATGTATGAAAAAACTTTCTCCATGCCATTGATATTAGTAATAGGCTTGTTCTTACAGCTTACAAGGAACTCCACTGCCTAAGAAATATTAATAATCCAGTGTGTGTGTGTGTGTGTGTGTGTAAAAGATGGAATAACAGAAGAAAGTGTGTGTGTGTGTGTGTGTGTGTAAAAGATGGAATAACAGAAGAAGGTGTATCTAACCTGAGTCTCATTACAGATACCGACAGTAGATAAGGAGTACAGTAAACATTAAGGGAATTCCATCAAATTTAGCCCCTTCCATTGCTAACAACACCTATACCCCTTCCTAAGAATTAAAATGGAGAATGCGCAAAACACATTTCATTATATATATGACCTCGTAAATTAAAGAATCAGCATTGAAGCAGGAGACAAGCAGGCAATTGGGTAATCATGGTCATTCTAGGGTTTTGAATTTGTGCAATACTAAGGTACAATTATGAATATTTAAAAAAAAGTCAGAGAAAAATACCTGTGGGAGACAAAATTAATGTCGAGAATCGCCACTCGATTCGATCACGATCCACCTCGCTTTCCGACTTCTTCACTGGAACGGAACACTCTGCTTCGTTCAATACGAAAGCGATGTCGTGTCCTTCAATTTTTAAGAGTTCTGAAACCTCCACCACTCTCCCGAACGACTCGTCCTTCAAGTTTTTAATACATTTTTGGTCATTTTGAGAGTAAATGATAATGTAGTCTTATTAATTTAAGAAATTTTAATTAATTAATCTTTGGTACAAATTATATTTTTTTCTTGTATTTTTAAATATTTTTCTTTATAATTTTCTCTGTCAATTCCTCTCTTTTTTTCGTGAAATAGAATGCTTTCATCAATTAAGTTTTTCTAAAAAAACAAAATATTAATATTAAAATATAAATAGGTTGTCAAGAAAGCTTTTTTTTATTGGATTCCAGCTGTTCACAGCAATGTTTAATTAGTCCAAAATAATTGAGTCATAAATAGGTCATCAATGTTTATAAATAGGTAATTTTTTTAATTAAAAAGTTTGGTATCATCATCATCATAATAATAATAATAATTTAGTCCAAAACGACCAATGATCTTGCAAAAAGCAATACCCATTTCTTCAATGCAGTATATCCCTTGTCATTTATATATAAACTTATCCATTTCCTTAACACAGCAAAGTGCCTTTTGAACACGACGTATCTTTCTTTAATGGCTCTTTTTCAGTTTTCTCCAATGTGCACTCACCATGCATCATTTTTTTATTTAACTTTAAACTCTTCACATATTGTGGAGCTCCATAACTTCACATTCGGATGGTACACACACGTCAACACAGATGGGGAACGAACACCTTTCCCTCATTATAATTGGATTCTTTTTTTTAATAAAAAATAAAAAAACCACTTGAAAGCTAAACAGTGTTTTTTTTTAAAAAAATAAAAATAAAAAAGCATGTCAAAACCCACACATGATTCAACATTCCACTTTGCAGTCACTCGTTTTTTTTAGTGGAGCTTGAGAGCCTGACGTGCAGTGTCTTCACATCTTCCAAGCCTTTTTTTAAGCACTCTCCTGATTATTTTCCTTGAAAGTGTTCTTATTTCTGTCGAGTTCCTACTTCCTTGCTCCAATTCCGTAAAAAAAGAAAAAAAAAAGTTCTTTGTCATGAGGTTTATACTCACAAGCACCATGATTTTCAAACAAGAACCGACGTCATATGGGTGCCCAGCAAAAGAAACTCCAGTTCCAAAAGCATCCTTTCATTACATCATGGTGTACGTGTTGCATCAATGAAAATTCAGAATGGCAAATGTTTTTTCCATTATCTTTTCTTCCCGAGTTTAAGGTGTGTTATTAGGACAAACGTTAGTTTAATTTTCCTTCCCTTGTTTCTTAAGCAAATTCACATCGACACAAACCTTTGTGTCATGATTGTGCAACTTGACAGGAAGAACTTCTTGCTTACACTTGATGGCTTTCAAATTATTTTTTTATCACATGAATAAAATCTTGAAGTACATTCATGATAATCAAAGATTCAAGCTCTTTATGAAACATCGAGTCTTAATTGTCACAGATGTTGAATTTAAGGTCTACTGAGATCATGGATTGATCAATTGGATTGATTTTTTTTATTTGCCAAGACATTCTTTCAAAATCAGTTCTTCTCAATCAAGATCAAGGTGACATAAGATCTTTGGACCCTGGCAATGTTCTGACCAATGGTTGCAGACACACTTAGGTAGAACTCTTCGCTCAAATGCATTCCTTGTCAAAGGTAAAAAGAAAACAAATTCGTCTATGTCTGAGGTTCTGTTTCCAATCTGACTAATTAGTTTGATCAATTCTAGCTAGCCTTACATATCAACAGGTTAGATGGTCCTGCAAAAGTAGAGGGTATTCCCAGGCTTTTTGATTGCTGCAAGAACCAGATAAATAATGGCGCAGCAGAAAACTTTAATTATCAATTGAGAGAAACAGCTGACCAAATTCATTGTTCTGAAATAAACATAATCAAATAATAATATTATTAAAAGTATTTAAAGAGGCCATTAATCCATTTATGTCTTGGGATTGAGGGGGGCGCATCCAAAAGAATCTCAGTTCTGATCAGTCGGCAGCCTGTTGGTGGGTTCTGGAGTGAATTGATCAGGTAGTGCTTTTAAGAATCTGATAACTAACTAGCTCCACTAAAGAGCTCGTGCTGAAGGGCGTATCAGAGATATCATGATTAAGAACGTTGCTTAAGGTGCAATTATATTAGCGAAAACATCCTGATCAAGTGCACTTTTTCATCCAGAATAATGATGATGATGAGGTGACAAGTTCATAGAAAAGAAACATTAATGGAGTTTGTGCTCCTTAAAGTCTTATTATCTTCTCAGCTTAAACTATGAGCACATAAATCATCTTTGCCACGCCACATGTGGCTCGATCCGTAGCAAATGAATACACCTAGCTCATTCTTGGATGATTTGAGATATCCTACCTATAATCTAATATCGGCCACTTAAAAATTGCTGATTATTCAGAATAATCTCCAAAACCTGAGTAACATAGAAGAGGGCATCAAGCCTTCAATGCTTCAGTATTAGTGTAAACTAAAGCTGCACCCTTTCTACTTTTTATGAGTTCTGGTACTTTAAATAGTGGAAAGTTCTTGAGCAGAGGCTCTACCATGCTTTAAGTTCATGTTTCTTCTTCTTCTTCTTCTTTCCCCCCCCCCCTGTATTTCAGTGTTTAAAGTTAACCTTTCTGTACATACTGCGAAGAGGTAAAAGTTCAGTGCTTTTTTTTTTTGAATGACAGGCACTGCTTTTTTATCCTTCTCTGCCTGACCTGAATTTTTTTCACTTTAATTTGTGAAAGTCTTTGTGTGTGAACATTTGAAAAGTGAACAGCCGACCAAACTGCATCAGCAACTTGAAAACTTGTCTGATAATAGAGTACTTGTTCTGTACAAAGCATAGTGGACAGATGAAATTTATGCAGCTAAATCATGAGCCCTGTTTGTTGTTTGTATGGTGAGCTATCTGCTAAAGCTTAAAACCCTATTGATATGGGCAGAAATTAAAGTTTTAAATCTGCGGGGGAATGAAATTCTGTCGAGACCAGTAGCTACCATTCAAGTAAAATCAGTGTTGTCCCTGCTAGTTAATCACCACAGATTAAGAGGCAATTGTTGGATTAATCACTTTCTTAATAGTTACAGGAAATAATCCAAAACATCATCCACTTTATTTCCATCGTATGTACAATATATACAAGCAATTATAATGCTGTAAACAACCCCACTAGCATTTTGACAATATATGCCGGAGCCTGTCCCTATCTCTTACATATGAGATCACAGCATTTGTAAAGCACAAAGTAATGCTACATTTTTAATGATTTTGGTTTGATATCACTGTTTAACTGGGTTGGTGAGAAACCTCTAAAGAAGACAGGCATACTTCGACCCACCCAGCTATAATTATCATCTGATGAAACATGCAAGACAGATAAAATTCAACCCTGGCAACCTAACTTCAACAACACATGATACTTCGTAACATGTTCATATTTGAAGATGTAAGATTTTCTCAGCATCAATCTAGCGTACACGCGTATAATCTAGCGATTGAGCTCCATCTCTAATATGTCAAGTGCGCTTAATTCAATGGTGTCGAAACAGTCGAACCCGAAATCGTGAACACCGAAATCTTGACAATCCGACAACCCTGTGTAGTTATCCTCCCATGATGGATAACCCATGTCATTGTTAGTATCTTCGGCGGCCGGAGGAATAATTTTGTTCCAAGACGGATCAGCTAGCGGCGGCTCATCCATCCACAAGCTATTCAGTAACATTTCATCATTGCAAATACTATCTAACAAGAGCGAATTCTCGGTACTGCAAGAATTTTCTGCCGGTGATCTTGCATTATCATCGGAATTAATAACGATGCCATCGTTTTCTTGGATATCATTGTTGTTACTGGATTCTGGCAAAAGATCATCAGGAGATGATGAACTTTCCTCGGGCTTGGCCTCTTTGTGTAAGGGTTCATGTGTGACAGGATCGATTCCCCTCTTCAGAAGCTTCTTCTTTATATGAGTGTTCCAGTGGTTCTTAATCTCATTGTCTGTCCTTCCTGGCAATCTAGCAGCAATCTTGGACCACCTAAGTGAAAGGAAAAAATATTCAACACCGAGCCTTACTTTCATTCCAAAATCAGACGCCGAAAATTCATCAAAAATTACTCATCACTTGAATCTTAAGCAAGCAGTGACATATACTTTAGTTTTGTGAGCTCATTTGAAAAGCGCGCAGGCAATGATCTATTAAAATGATGACTGATTTATAAAACCACGATCGATGACTTAGTTATTTTGCACTTTATAGCAACTTGCAGATCCAAATGACTCTTTTTGGTGAAATTTATTGGCCCTGTCTTGTACCCCACCTTTCTATTTGCTCATAAGATCGAATAAGAACAGGAAGAAATATCTGCAGGTTTCAAATATTATTAATTTTTCAAAATCATATGTTATCACAATCAATCATGTCGCATACTCCGCAATCTAAAGACATCACCAGTTGCATTTTTTCCTCAAATGCAATCGACTAAAAGTTATTTTGATCTTTCAACATGGACATGCGTAACCTTCACATTAGTAATATTTTAACCTACTCCACCGACGTTAGCAGAAAAACATGTCCATGAAGACACCCACCAAACACCATTAATAAAACAGCCACGATATTTAAACAATATGTTTTAATGCAAGTTCATCATCAACATGTACACATGAATATAACATGAAGAAGAGATTAACCTATTGCCAAGACGAGCATGGAGATCAATAACCAGCTGTTCTTCTGCTTCTGTAAGAAGCCCTCTCTTCAAGTCAGGGCGGAGATAATTAGTCCACCGAAGCCGGCAACTCTTGCCGCATCGCCGGAGTCCTGCGAGCTTAGGGACAGCTCTCCAACAGCATTGGCCGTTGGTGAGAATGAAGTTGATGAGTTTTTTATCCTCCTCAGCTGTCCATGGACCTTTCTTGACCCCAAGTTTGTCACAGCAAGGTTGCCTTCCCATATTGCTCACAGTATCTGGAGAGCTGACTACAGCTAAACTTACACAACTAAACAAAGCAAGTCTCGTCAATAGTGCTACCTGTGAAGACCCGAAAGCCCCGTAGCCACCTTTATATAAAGTTCTTACTTCCCTCCCCAAGTGTTTATATATACATAAAAAAAAACATCCATTTAAGTAGCTAGGGAGGGAAGGGTCCACCAATGGCTTGTGAAAGGGAGATGGGAACTAAAATGGCTTGTTCTGGTTTATGGGGGTGCACGAAAAATAAGTGAGAGAATATCGATAAATGACCCGAGGACAGAGCTCCATCTAAACACCCAAAATAATTTATTTAATAATGAAATTCTTCCCATTTTCCTACACAAACCCCACTCCCTGATTGCACTCTACTCCACCATTTCCATCAGCCATTTCGTCATCACCACGTTTAAGTGTCCCTGTAATATTTGTACTCTGTTACACCATTTAGTAATTAATAGGTAATATGTCTTAATTTCCATCAATGACATTAACCGTTGGATTCGTTCACAGATTAATCTCTTAGATGGGTTATTTCTTTTTTTTTAGTTCTTTGAACTTTACCACAACCTACATATTTTTGTATCATGCGTCGGAGCCTTTGGATGAAAATTCAAACATCCTGTCACGGTTATGATCGGATGTCAAGCAACTCGATTATGAACGGGAATATTATGTAGAGGTTGGATGGATGACAAAGCTAGCGTTGAATGAAAACTTTAAGTTCATGCTCGTGTGTGTGTGTGTGTACCATTATTACCTTAATTTGTGTAATCAAAATTATTATTAAAATCAACATGTAAACTCTAAATTTATATAAAAATCAACATCAGTCACCGAAAAGTGTTTTTTTTTTCTTTTTGGAATTCCAACAAGTGCTTTGGTTTGTTGAGATAGAAAAAGATTTCCTACATTAAATGGGATTTTATGTCACAGCCATAAACATCATAGAAAGAGCTCTAGTATTATTTATCTTCACTTTATTATTTAAAGCCATTAATGTTCAAGTCATTCTGTACTGATTAATCTGTCGACTACAAGTCACAACACCGATCCATCTTTTCACAGCTGCTTAGCATTTCCTGATATGAGGGATGATAAAGTTGAATGAAGAAATATGATCCTGGCCTTGTTACTGGAAAGCACACTAGCAATATCAAGTGGCACTTCTAGCTAACACGCCCATAAATATATTTGCATTATCTGGCTCGCGGAGTTGCTGGTATTTTTTTCGTTTTTTTTTTAATTGATTATTCTTTATCTTTCTACATTTAAATTATTGAGAATTTAGCACCATGATTTTTTTACTATGAATTTATCTTAATTTCACGATTTGGGTTGCATGTTTGGCACACTAAATTGGGTCACAGTTTTTAAAGATTAACCCAGTTTAACTTTAGTTTTTTTTTTAGTTTTTATTTCTGAATTTTATTCTTTGATATTAAATTATTGGGTCCTTAGGTTCATGGTCTTTGTTGCTTTTTTTTTATTGAATTATCCCGATATCATATCTCATTCTCTAAACCGGACAATGAATTTGGCACACTACGAGTTTTTTTTGTTTTTGTAATTCGTTTTCCAATGTTTGTTTTATTGATAATTGAGTTCTGAATTTTTAATGAGGTTATCTGTTCTCATTTTATTTTTATTTTGTTATAAAATAAAATTGTCGGTACCTTGAAGAATATTTGGAGCATTTTTTTCATAATACTAACAAACATTAATTTTTTTGCAGTGATCATTGTCATTTTTTTATTATTAGTATTTTATTGTTGTTGGATTTTTATACTATTGAATTTTATCTAGTTTATTGAATCCATTTGAAGCATTGACCCAAATTCTAGATTTTCTTATTTTTTAATAATCTTGAGCATTATTTTTTTATATTAAAGATTTTTTAATCAGGCATGTTGCAAAGCATCAACCACGTGTCTAAGTATATGCTAAATAGAAAAGGTATCTTATGCTAGCTGTGAGGAGAGAGAGAAAGAAATCATTTGATGTTTGAAAAATAGTGTTACTTTTGTAAAAATAATGTATATGGAAGTGAAAAATGTAACAAAATATATTGCTTTTCGTTCTAATTTCTACATTGATTTGTTCTTTTATCAAAGCACAAAGCAACTTGCTGAATTTACTTTATCTTCTAAGCTTTATAATCAATAAGTTGATGACACTCGGTAAGAAAAACTTTGGGCTGTATTCATGCTTCTTTTTTCTATCTATATATATAATTATATCTTATACCATTTTTTCAATTTAGCAAATTGAGAAAATTCATTTGTTTAGTTTAGTTGAGGTAATTAACCACGTGCCAGCAAGATAATTACTTAATTAACATTTACCAACGCCCCATTCAATTGATCATCGCCATTGTAGATACAATCTCAGAACTTCAAAAGATTTTAGCCTGATATTAGCTGCCACGCATGTTAATATCACTCTCATACACATGCGTGCACATTTTGATAAAACACCATAGAAATGTTCTTCTTTATTTAGTTTCAGAACTTGAGAATGCTTATGTTCTCACCCATTGCCACGTATTTGTATATGCTCTGGAGGTTATTCTGGTTTGCTCGATTCATGAATCCAACTCAAGACTGATTGATTGGCTAAGAAACTCAAAATCCCAGCCGTAGATTATGATTTTGCTCTTGCTAGATGGGTTGAAATCAAAAGAATTCGGTAATACAAGTTCGGAATTCAGGGTTTGCTACCCTGTGGTTTTAGATTCGAGTCTTATATTTATTAATATGATGATCAGTGAAGTTTTGCATGGTCGTCAACTTCAAGATTCATGGATATAGTTGAGTTGCGCTCGAATTAATTCAAACACTAACATTAATAAATAAATAAGTATCTTGTTTGATTGCGTGACCAATTTGGTGTGGGCACGGACGCTTCTCTTTTCCTTGAGAGGAGCTTCATGTCAAACTTTAAATCAACATCTTGACCTTGTGATCTCCGAAACAAAATTTTATAGTAAACGTACGTGTAGGTAAGATTTGGGGTAGTCCAAAACCCAGATTGTTGTTTTTTGACTTCTGTCTCTTGGCTTAGGTAAGTGTAGTTCAAACGGGGACCCTTTATCCTCAACAACGCTAGCTTCTATAAAATTCCTCAGGTGGTGTCATTAACAATCAACATCCTCTCTTCATTTTTCTATTTTCCGTCAAGCAATCGTCGCCCACAATCGTATGATCATATGCAGTCGCGGATTCAATCAGGATCTTGTCCTTGGTCCACGAATGGCCAGGTGTTGAAACTCGAATGGAAAGCTTCCGGTGACTAATTGCGAGGCAATACGTCCAGACACCTTGAATTTATAATGTTTTGTACGCGTGATTTGCATTTGTTTCAAACGAAGCGGTAATGACACCTACTTTGTCCGGAAGAAAACGCAAGTGATAGAAAATTATCAACTGCTGATCGGGGCTCATGATCTCATGAATTATTAGCCCATGCAACTGTGAGACAAGACACTTGCTCTGCGCTCACGATCTCCCGACCGTCGAAACATAATCTCCAAACATCGGTGAAGCTCTCCCACTGCAAGAACACGAGATCATATTCTCTGCATGTCAACATACTTGCCTTTTTTATATATATTTCAAGGTAGCTAGAGAGACAGGTATTGACCAGCTTTTCTTTTCCTTTTTAAAGAAAAAGAGGAGGAGGAGGAGAAGTACGAACCAACCTCTTGAATGTGGGAAGGTAGCTGAGGGTGATATTGCTTGCGTGGTTGGGTCTGTCTGGTTTAAGCGCGGTCCTTCTGTTAGAGAATAATATAAATCATATTCTGAAGATTCATCAATTAATTTAGTCTTATAGGTGAGATGGTTCTTTAATATGATATCAGAGTCTTGTTGATTTAACGGTCACGAATTCAAAACTCGCCACACTCATTCTATTTGATATAAATAAAACACAAGGTAATATGGGTTTGTGAAAAAAAATAATACAAATCGAATTGTAAAGCCTCAAGTATTAATTTAATCATTTAGATGAGATAATTTCTTAACACACTCAACTATATACTAGTAGCAGATGTGAGTACATTTATCCTTGGACCCTTTAGTCATTGTTTGATTGATAAGAGCATATCAGTCCTTTATCTTTTTTAAGCAAAAATTCCTCAACCGGCATCTAACGAATTTTTTTATTTTCTTAATCACCATAAAATGAATCAATTGGCTTCTAAAACAAGATTTTTTGCACTGACATTTAGGAGTTTTTTCTTTACTTTCATCCTCATTCTTTAGTTATAATTGAATTGATTAAAAAATAATTTGGTGTTTTAATAAATATATATATTATTTTTTAAGAAAAAAATTATGAGTGGGTGCAGCGCCCACACCCGCCTCGTTCAAGGCGCTTGAAAAGGTGTTCGGTGTAAAAATAATTGTTTGCAAGGCGCAGACGCAGATAGCTATGGACTCTCTTTCCTCCTTGATTGTCGCACCAAACCCTTTTAATTTTTAAAACAGCCATTCAACTTGTATTTTTATTTAAATCTGGTTCTTTTTTATTTCTATTTATTTAATTTGAAGTAATTTATAAAATTAGGTATTTCTCAATTTCATCCTCCGATGTTTTTTCATTTTTCAGATTTCTTCCCATTCAACTTATTATTTCTATTTGTTTAATTTGAGATAAAAAAAATAAATTATTTTTTTTATGATTTCATTCTCTTTTAGTTTTTTTTCCTATTAGATTTGATATTAATTCTTTTATTGTTATTTTAGCAATTTTAGCAATTTTTTAAACTCTTTTTTTTTAATTTCATACTTCAACATTAAATTAATTAAGAGTTTAGCTTGTTGATCGAGCCCGAATCTAGAATTTCACGGGTTGCGAGTTTGAAATATTCATCAGGGTTTGATAGATAAATTTTTTAAATTATTTTTTTTATTTCATCATTCAAAATTAAATTGGTTTATAAATGTGCCTCTTGGTAGAGTCTTAATCAATGGTTTCAAGTTTGTGAGATTGACTCAAGTTTAGGATATTCACCGGGTTTGCTTTTTTTCTTTATTTTTTTTAAATCTTGAGTATGATATTGAAAACATATATTTTATATATAATAATTGTTATTTTTTCTGCTGTATTTGCTGTTGATGTATTTAAAAAAAAATCATATTATTCACTTAATTGAGTTAATTGAATTCTTTTATGTTAGGGAAATTTTAAGCCTGCCAAGACATAACATGTACCACTTGTCTAAGTAGCTATCCATAGGGAATTCTTATAACATATATTTTTTATAATTGAACCTTCTCATATTTTTAATATTATAAATAATTATATTTCAGTTTTGTATTTGAAATTGAATAAATAAAATAATGAATGCTGGTATTTTTATTATATATCAAGGGGGCATTTGTTTTGCATATTTTTTCTGATATTTCTTTTTCATTAAATATTTTATAAGAAAAGTTATTAGTGTAAAATGTTTTATAATGAATTTGTAAACTTTGTACATTTATTAAAAAATATAATTTGAAACTGCCACTCTCATTTCTATCGTCACAATTAGTACAAATATTAATAATGGCATTAGCCTGACGTCATAATACATCGTCATTATCATCACCATGTTAATACTATCTTATTTTCATATCATTACTTCTTTTTTTTGGTAATAATCGGGGCGAATACGCCCTTCTAAATTAAACGAGAAATAATATATCTAATCAGGTCATAATACAACAAAGGATAAAGCCATGACGGTGGGTCCTCTAACACATCGGATCCCCTGTCTAATAAATCTATAGTTATCCCATAATTCATCAACTAATCGGCCACACAATTGGTCTCCCTGTACACATGATCTGTTGTAACTTCCCAATTCAATCTGCATGATTAGATTATAATTTCGATCCACTCTCACACTATCCACATTAATCAGCCCCACTACTACTCTATAAGTGAACAAGAACAAGAGCAGATCTCAATCCATTTTTTAATGCTAAATTGCTAAACAAATCGATGTGTCCGCTATCAATCTATAAGTGATAAAATCTTGGATCACATAAATTATTTTTTAATGACTCACTTTTAAAAAATAAATATTTTAAATGTTAAATGTTATCATATATTACTCGATTTTAATGTTCCCGTATTCTTAAAACTTGACTTTTGAACCAACGGTCCATCTACGAAATTGAAAGCGTCGCTTTTATTAAATGAATTTACACTATGACTTCATTTTTTTTTTAACTTTGTTAGCAAAATCTTCTTAATAATCTCGACTTCATTGGGTCGACCAGGATGTCTTCTCACCGAGGCCATCATCTAGAGGCTCGGTTGATGTTTTCAAAAAATTTAGTCTTAACTAAATGATTTGAAAGAAGAAGAAGAAGAAGAAACTGTTTTAATTTAAAAGTAACGTTAAACATTAATTAAAAATTATAAGAAGAAGAAACTTTTAAGAGTACATATAAATTATCAAATGGGTGATTTAAAATTACATATAAGTTTTGCAAACATATATATTTGAAAGACTTAAACCGATTAAATAAGGAAAAGATACTTATAGTGTAAGAGTTTATATTTGTCATCCTTGCACAAAAACGTTACAAGCCCTTAAAATATTGCCAATTCTTGAGAGTTTTTTGTCAAAATTTTATGGAGAAAAAATCATGAAATTTTAAAGACAAGTAACATGGGACTTGAAGACACCTTGGTCATGGGACCTAGAGAAAAATGATCACTAAAGCTGGGGAAATTTGGTTGTGAGGACGTAGTGACATGGTAGAAATTAATGGATATGTTTCCATGGAGATCTTTCATGTTTGGAGATATAAAGATGCATCACGATAGTTTTTTTCATGTTTGTTCATATTATATCTCCTCCATTATAAACTTTTGAAGGTATGCTTTGAAAAGATCAATCTGTACTCTATCTCTTTTGTGAAAGCATAGCACTTTTACGTGTCGATTCTATGATCATAATGAAAAAAAAAAAAAAAAAAAACTTGTTGGGGTGTTAGCCCAACGGTGGAGGCTTGGGACTTGCGTGGGGTATTCCTCCCAGGTCCTGGGTTCGAAACCTGAGGGTGAAGCTTCTTCTGAGAGTCACCGTTCCCTTAGTAAGAGCCTGGGACAGCCGGAGGTTTACGCATGCTCTGGGCCCACAAAGTGCGCTTTCCGGGTCATGTGGTTCCCCCGTTCCGCAAGGATATCCAAAAAAAAAGTTTCTTGTTTTTAAACCATTTTCAAGTGGAAATGGGTATTGCAGAAAGTCCTTTTTCTTTATGGCAACCAACACATCAGCATGTGTCACTATAAGATGTGTGGTCATGAGCTCAACAAATATTATATGATCATGGATGTGCCTTTCGGTACTTCTTTTGGATGGTCTCATGGAGATACCTTAGAGAATAATATAAGTTATATTTTAGAGTTTCACCTAATAGTTTAAGTGTTTAGGTGAAATAGTTATTTAACATAGTATGAAAGCTTTGTTGATCTAGCGATCAAAAGTTCGAATCTCATCACTCTTATTCTATCTAATAAAAATCAAATAAATGTGATGAGATGATTTCTTAACAAGATACACTTCTTATATATGAAAGCATTGTTTGGTTGCGCTAGCCTTTTCTAACCTCATATAGAGAATCTATAACAGATAAAATATTTGTATAGTATTCTATGTATCTCACCATGAAAGGTTGTACTTTTCATTCATAATAATAGCAGCATACTAAAAAAATGGAAAGTAAAAAAGAAAATACGCCAATTATGATAATTAACAAAACCATACATATTTATTTGACGAAAAACATTTTTATTATTATTATTATTTTGGTCGATTCTGAGATCATATAGACGCAATTTAGAGATCATGCATTTGCTTTATCACACCAATGCTGTTATCATTATTCCATGACTATGAATTATTACCATTTTGATTTTCCCTCTCCTCTTCCAAGCAAGTGTATTATAATATCCAGTGAAGTGGATAGCATAACATGCGGCAAACCACATGTTTAACTGCCTTGAACAAGTTTAAGTTATTAAAAATTACATGTCGGCAACCAGTTATCCCACTTGTGTTGATGACGAGGGTCCAAAGAGAAGAGCACAGTTATGCTTCAAAAAACCATCAATCACGTATCACGGTGACTTGCGAACTACCGGTTAATGGGACTCGTTAGGAGACATTGAATCAATTACTTTCAACATTATTTGTATTACAAATAAAAACAAAACAAAAAAAAGGCATTGCTTTTAGGTCAGGACAGTTGAGAGACTCATCAGACTGCCTGATTACGTTATTATCGAGCAATATTTCCGTCATTAAAGTATAGAAAACACATCAAATCGAATATTACAAAAGAATTTGGATCTGTTTGTTTGGGAGTGTAGTTGAGATTACTTTTTAAAATATTTTTTATTCAGAATAGTATCAAAATAATATTTTTTATTTTTTAAAAATGATATTTTTTATTTTTTAAAAAATCACTTTTGACATCAGTATATTAAAAACACACACAAAAAAAAAACTTAATTCAAAATAAAAACTAAATATTTTCAAAATACAGTCTCAAACTAATGGAACAAATTAGCGAGGTTTTTGTATTCAAAACTGCAACAAAACATAAAAAAGGTACTGGTACTAGAGAGAGATCCACTGAAGGATAGCAAATAGGGACTCGAAAGGTCCTGGGAATCAACTAAGTAATGAGTGATACAATGACCTGTATATTCCCAACTCTCTTGATGGGTCAAATATAGCTACATTCTCTTAGACACTCTCCAATGTCGATTGTGGTTGGTATAGAAATAGAACAGGGAGTTGGGTGTACTTGTTGACACTGAACTTTGGTGACCGCCCAAGCAATTATTTGTGTTTGGTGACTTTGTGTGATGTAAATATTTGTTATACCACCCCATTAAAATTATACAGCCAATTTATTTGCGACAATAAGATCCTTGCTTTCACTCAAATTAGCCAGCTTGGTGCCAAAACTTTCCCTAACATGAGTTCCCCAATATAATTTTAATATGATTAAGGTTGTTTTTCAAAGTGTTTTTTATTTAAAAATATATTAAAAATTGATTAAGGTTGTTTTTAAAAGTATTTTTTTATTTAAAAATTATTTTTACATCAACACAGGAAAATAATCTAAAAACACATAAAATAATAATTTAAAATAAAAATAAAAAACATTTTTAAAATATAATACCAATCAGAGTTTAAACACTTTAGAGCAAGTCTAACGGGTGTGCCATCTAAAGAGGCAAAAATAAAATATATATATATATATATATATATATATATATATATATATTTAACATTTTTTTTTACTTTTCTTCATTACAATAGGAAAGTTATTTTAATAGTTAAAATAGTTTTTTACTACATGAACTGCTATTTATAGCAACTCAAATAGAAAAGCCATAATAATATTTTATAATATTTACCTATGATGGTTTCGAGATGGCTTGTTGTTCTCTCTTGTGGCCCTTTGAAGAACAGAAACACCAGGACTATGGGAATAAATTCAAGGTTTGGTTCGGTGTGAGTTTTTATTTCAATTTAAAAAAAAAATATTGAAGGGTTTTTTTTAAATAATTATTTAATTACATAAATTATTCATATTAATTGTATATTTATATTATATACAAAATAATTATACTATATTTAAATGATATAAAAAATAGCTCTTCTAAATGGTTTTTACCATTAAAAAACACATAAACAAAAATGCTTTATTTACACTATTTAAAAAATTATTTTATTAATTTAGCTCTCAAAAGTCAAAATAGCTTTTATGCTCTTATACATCCTTCGCGAATGGATGATCGCATAGCCACCGATTAGCTAAAATAAGGATATTAGTACCCGTACTTTATGAAAAATTACATTCGAGCTCCTCTGCTTTGTTTTTTTTATTATTATTATTATTATTATTATTTATTCAAGCTCTTGGGCGTTTAAAATAGATTGTTTACTACAGTATAGGCCGGAAAAATTTTAGGCACGGAACTGGCCGAAACGGCATCGAATTCAATGGCCTGCCAATTGCAACCTTTTTTCGATGGCAGCAGCTCTCCTGGCCCATGAATCTTCGTTGTTCACCAATCACCTAATTTTCTAGGCCTAGCCCTCCATTTCAGTAGGCGTTCCTGTTTTATGCTCACAGGAGAGGTGAAAACCTCTCAATAAAATCTAATCTCCTGAGTTCTATGGAATGGATCGTAGTCAGACGAGAGAAACACAAAAACCAATCATAACAATTAGTAGCCTGGTCCGTGCCATTACAGTAATGAAAAACAAGGGCACAATACAAGATTTATCAGGCTGTGACACTGGAACACACAAGGGCGAACCCAAGCACAATGTCAAATTCCACAACCACTCACTCAGGTCCGGCAAATTTGCCCATCATCTTTGCAATTATAGGAGCCACCTTGGGGTTCCCTTGATGCTTTGCAAGATTAGCTGGGTTCTTCATCACTGTAAAATCATCACCCAAGAGCATGAAAACCACTACCATACATGTAAATTAGAATTGTACAGCAAAATAAGTGTAAAATTCACCAAAGCAAAACCCGCGTAGCCGTGTAGGCTGCTTAGGGGTAAATAGTGAATTAATTATACAATGTTTTGCGAGTTTTGCTAATCTTATTTTCTTAATGTCCTTGAATTCTGTCAGCCCAGGCACGTGTTTCACATGGATATCTTTCTATTACCCTAACTAGATGAACATGATTACATGAGCACTCGCAAGAAACCAATCAGAAGCAACTAGTTTGTCAAGGCAGCCACGAAATAAAAACAAAAAAAATATAAAGTGAGAAATCCCTACCATCTTGAAGAGCAGCCATGACTTCCGGGTCACTAAATGCAGCCATCAATTCAGGGTCCTGCAAAAACATAATCGAATAAAATACCAATCAAATAGCAAGCCAAACCATAGAGCATTCACAGGCTAAGTGGTTGAATTATGCACTGTATGCCTTACATAAAAGCATGCGTACAAGTACATTTGAGTATGGGTGCCGGAGCTGCCAGTGCAGGAGTGGGTGCAGAAAACACAATCATATCATCAAACTAAAATGCATAACCAATTTTGTTTGTACTTGGCAAAAACAAATTGAAAAGAAATTTTACATAGGAAAATAGATGTTTTTATATATACTTGGCCAAAAAAGAAAATTTGACAAGCATTCTAAACAGCAAGAACACTGCATGTAATTAGAAGCACTGTAAACTGCTTTTGTATATGATATAAAATGGCAAACCAGTGAGAAGTTCAATAGCACTTACATTCAATATTTTGCTAAAATCAACATTTCCCGGCATCCCTCCTGGTGTGGCACCTGGCATTCCCCCAGGCATTCCACCAGGCATTCCACCAGGCATTCCCCCAGGCATTCCACCTGGCATCCCCCCAGGCATGCCACCTGGCATTCCCCCAGGAAATCCTCCCATTCCTCCCGGAAATCCTCCCATTCCTCCTGGAAATCCTCCTGGCATGCCTCCAGGTCTTCTACTGGAAGATGATTGCTCTTGCTTCTTGGCCTTCTCATACTCAGCCTTTAAAAAGAAGAAATTAAGTCACATGATGAGAGCAAGCTAATATGTCAGGATGATTGTGATCAAAGTTACCTGAGCTTTGGCACGACGACGCTGTCTCTCACGCTCAGCCTTTCTATCCTCTCTTTCTTTGTGTAGCCTGTCATATTTCCTGCGGTGTTCCTCGATCCTATGAGCATTTGGTTCAACCTGTGTAACATAGCAGTTGCAGTGATATGGTGAATCAAATACCATACAATGCACCAATGAGATTTTTCTTTTAACATCCCAGTCATGTGAACTAAAAGAGCAAGCAGCCACACACATGTCAGCTTATAGCTTATTTTACAAAGCAATGGCCCAGCTAGTCAAACGATTAAGCTGTTAGCTACTAGTTTACTTGGTTTGGTGAATTCATGGCATTGAAATTAACAATTCTGAAATTGGAAAGCTGTCAATTGCACACTTGAACCCAAAAGATGTATTTACTGTCATACATTCAAATATCTACAGTTACTACATTATCTGTAATGAAACAATAAATGCACATATGAAACAATAAATGCACATATGAAACAATCTCATTCCCAACCAAAACTAAATGATCTACAATTACTAAAATAGTTGAGTTTGTCGGTCCAGGGGCTATAGAGATTTAATTGGTTCACTCTTGGTTCTTAAAATTAAATAAAGGGTAATCTTATTTCACATCACAATTATTAATTCCAAAGAGGGAAGGCAGGAGAATCTCCTTCATGCAAGCTCCATATTTCAACTACATTCAACATGAAATTTAACATATGATTAGCATTTGTCTGCTACACTCAAATATCAAGCATTTCATATACATGGAGAACAGCATGTAAGACTTAATATTATACTGTATTTGAATATTTAGCATTTCATAAATAGTTTCCATTGCTTCCATCATTTTAAATTTGAATGTACTGAAAATACACCAAAAAGCACAGAGATGCACGCGCGCGCGCGCACAGAGTGAGAGAGAGAGAGAGACCTTCTTGAGTACAGCACTTATCTCTTCATCATAATCTAATTTTGATGCCAGGTGGAGATCCTTAGCAGCATCTTCCCACTGACCAAGCATTGCTCGTGCCATGCCACGGGACTTGTATCCCTTAGCTGAATCCATGTTAATCTGAAGTAACCATTATAATTCATTAATACTGTAAAAAGTATCCTCTCATACAAAAATACACAGATGCAAAAGGTGTAAATAAATAGGGAGGCAACAACCTCAAGAGCAGCATTAGCATCCCGGATAGCAGCATTGGGCCTCTTCATTTTGATGTAAACAGTAGCTGTAGAGCATTGCAAATTAACAATATTAACATAGAAGAAATTGTACAAACAAAATCTACGTATACAACTTCCACACTATCAACAGGAAACCTTGCAAAAAAAAATGTACCTCTTGTTGCATACATGATTGCTGATGTTGGATTGAGTGAAATTGCTTCTGATAAATGCTCAATTGCTTCCTCCAATTTACCTGCATAGAAAGAAACGCCAGAATTACATACACGAATCCCAGTGTAAAATTATATCGACTTAAATTACATGGACACGCATGTAATCAAAATTCAGCATATTAAAATAAGCTCGCATGAGCTCATAGGCAAAGCTTGTAAATGATAATACCTTCAGAGATAGCTTCCATGGCTTTAGCCTTGGCCTCTTGAGAAGCATCACGACTTTCTTCTGTAACCTCTACAGACGGGTCCCCCATCTACAAATAGTCAAGTTCATTGTCAAACAAAACAGCCACAACAAATAGAAAAAAGAAAAACTAAAATACAACCAAAACAAACCACACCGCATGAATCCCTTAAAAAAAAAACCTTCTGTGGAGGATCATTATCAGGCTCAACAATCTCGCCTTCAAGCTCAACATCGGATTCAATTATCTCCTCCTCCTCCTCCTCTTCGACTTCGGGTTCTCCTTGTGACTCTTCCTTCTCCTCCATTTCATCATCACTCTCCTCGACCACATAACTCTTCTACGTCCAATCCAATCCAAACAGATTTCAGTCAAAAAGCATCGACGTAATTAAATACAACAACAAAAAAAGTACCGATTTGGAGTCGTCGTGCTTGTGAGCAGAGGCAGGGAGCTTAGCACCAAGACTGAAACGAAACGTTTCGAGAGGAGGGGAGAAACAGGGTGAGATATATAGAAAAGTGAAATGATTAAAAGATTATACTGTGAGTAGATCTTACAATACCTTTCGAGGTAGTCGTGGAAGAAGGAGAGAGAAGGATCGGCGAGGATGGAAGGATTGGATTTGCACTGTTCGATGAATTGCTTCAACTCTGTTAGTTTTGTTGCATCCATCATTTTGATCTGAGAGTGGGTGTCGAGGGTTTTAGATTTGGGGTTTCTATTTTCTCGAGCGGACTTGAAGAGATGAGAGCAAGCAGTGTATTATTATTATACTATGTAACCGGCTTGACTTGAATCATCTGAGGGGTGGGGCCAGTGGGCCTGATGTCTCTCTGAGATATTATTAGCATCTGCTTGCAAATTACTACTCCGGTCCATCTAAATCCACATTATGTTTTTGTCCTTTTACCAGGTTATGTTATGAATGCCTCCTCTTTTTACACATAGTTCTTCTGTTTGAAACGGCTCGAAAAAACAAGAGATAGATAGGGGGGGGAAGATTTTTTTTTCTTTCCCTTTTTCTTCCCTCTTTCTTTTCTTGAAGGTTACGGGGCCAAATAATAATAATAATAATAATAAAGGAATTAAAATAATTGAGATGGACTCTTTCTATATGGGCTGGGGCCTTTTATTTTTTTGGGGCATGCAAAGCCCATTTCTTGATGTCTTGTTTTGATTATTAATACCACTACGCTAAATTCATAATGGTAATAATAATAATAGAAGAGTTAAGCATTCTCACGTGCATTATTGTATACTATCTCTCATTTCACGGTAGACGGCACAAAACATTTTTCTTTATTTTATATGATGATTTTATGTGTTGATATTTTCTTTTCCTTGTATTTTTTTGATGATTTAATGTATTTGGTGAAGTTTCAGAATTTATTTAGAGGTCAATTTTGCAGTGTTAAGAATAATTAAAACAAACAATAAAATAATATGTCTTTTTTCAAACTCTTGCAAAAAAAAAAATGTTTGTCTAAAATTTTTTCACTTGCTTAATTTTAGTCTTTTTAGTTTTAGAATTTTATGTTTAAATTCTACATTTTATTTATATTTACATCTCAATCCTTGAGTTTGGAGGGGTAAGAGAGTAGATTGTTGAAAATTAGAGAGAAAGAGACAATAATCAAACAAATTAATAATGATGTCATCTGGTTTTTTTTTTATGGGAATAAAACCATTAAAAGTGTTTTAAGACTTTCATCTTGGCGGAGGATTTGGTTCGAGGCTCGTGAATTTTTTTTATATTTTATTTGTTTCTTTTACTTATTAAATGGTGTTTTGAGATCACAAATGAGTTTATTTAAATGTTCAAGGTGTTTTTCTAGTAGTTTTCAAGTAAAAAAATAGATTTTAAAAAGCCCTAAAACTCAAGTCTTGATTTTTTAGTCACTTCGATAACTATCTTTAACATGCATCATCTATATATTACTAGCTATATTGCCTGCGCGTTGCCGCGGGCATTTTTGTGTATATAATTTAACATAATTAAATTAATAACGATAAATTTATATGATATGACTAAATAAAAGTTATAGATCAGGCGATAAAATGTAAAAAAATTTAAGTTCAGTTTATTGCGCAAGCATAGATTACATCTTTTAGAATGTAGATATTACGTTATGAAAGATCACAAAAGAGCGCGAATTAACATTTTCAAAACCAGAGCAAAATATTTTAATAAGGAAAAAACAAATTAACCACAAAATCATTATTGTGCAAATAATTAAATTATTATTATTATTATTATTATTATTATTATTATTATTATTATTATTATTATTATGTTAGTAATGAAAGGAAAAAAAATAAATGAAAGACTAAAAATATCCTAGAAACTTGAACAAAAGATAAGAGAACAAATAAGAAAAAATAAAAATTATCATTGCTATTATTGTAAAAATAATAAAAATTATCAAATTATCCGGAGGGAAAAAAAATATTAACAAAAGAGTAAGCAAGATAAACAATTAAATTATTATTATTATTATTATTATTATTATTATTATTATTATTATTATTATTATTATTGTGTTAAATACACTTATATATACATGGACAAAAGTTATACTGAGAACAAAAACTAAAAGCATAGATGCATAAATACCAATAAAAAATAAACATTGAAAAAAGAACATATGAATTAATATCAAATAGAAAATTAAAAGAATAAGGACAAAAATAAAAAATGACATATATAAAATTAATTCCAATTGAAGGATGAAATTGAAAAAAATATAATTGGAGGACCAAAAATTAAATAATTATCAAATGTTGTCATTGTATAAAAAAATTAGAAGAAGAGGGACTGAAATCAAACTTTGTATATATTACCAATTGCAATTGGAGGACCAAATTAAAGAAAGAAAAACTTTTGTACCGGAAAAATTGAAGGAACCAAAAAGAAACCGAAAATCAAAAGTATAGGGACCGAATTAAAATTGCTTTATATAATTAGTTTTAATTGAAGGGCACAATTGAAAACAATCAAACTTTTAATTCAAGAAATCAGGCAGAAAATCAAAATCAAAATCTCAGGGACCAAAATTAACTTACCACACACATGAGGGACCGGACCTGACATTGGGCCCGGAGGAGAGAGAAACGCGACAACCTCCACAAAACCGGTCACCGTCGCTTACACGGGCATCGACGATGGTAACGCGTCGCGACGACAGACAGAGCACCTGGAGGCGCACCGTAATCACAGGCGGCGACCAATTTTTGACCGCTGAATGGACCCGCACACGCCGCCTAAAGGGCGCGTTGGCGCCGAGGGCCGCTGTCGCGTCCTAACGACACGCCAACGGTTCAGACGGGAATATAATAAAAAAATAGGCTAATTACCAAGCCACCCCTGACTCAACCCAGATCTACGAAAAAACCGAGGGGGAAAGGACGCCCGTGTCCCCGTTTGCTGTGCAGTATTTTGTCGTTTTCGAGGCCCTTTCTCGTCT
The DNA here is from genome assembly GCA_027405865.1 of Salix purpurea. Taxonomy (NCBI): domain Eukaryota; kingdom Viridiplantae; phylum Streptophyta; class Magnoliopsida; order Malpighiales; family Salicaceae; genus Salix; species Salix purpurea. The sequence goes on along the minus strand of JAOWLH010000026.1, from coordinate 3,255,160 downwards.
GTGCACTGTGCACTTAAGGAGGGAAAAACCGACAGCGCCCCTCGTCCCTGTGCACTATTTTGTCATTTTCGAGGGGTTTATGCATGATTACACTGTGCACATTGCGACTAATTCAAATTAATTAAAAAAAAAACAAAAACTGAAACACACCCCCATTAAATAAAAACAACTCGCCTGACGTTGAGACCTATTTTCGTCACGGCACTGCCACAATCCACGGTGAATTATGAGAGAATACACAGTACAACTCCCGCCCTTTAGCTGGTTTGTAATTTGTTTTTCAAAGAACGACATATCATTAATCCTATTAAATAAACAAGACAAGAAGGTCAGGCATATGAAGCGCCTCGGATTTTTTATAGGCCAGGCTCGCCTATACTGGTTGGGCTTTTCTCCATGTCCCCCCTTTTTTTTTTTTTTGACAAAAAAACGTTTTTTTATAAAAAAAAAATTATTAGAATAAAATTTAAGTGATTATCCAGTTACTCTATTATTTTTAAGAAGAGTATGATGATATTATTGATTATTTTATGAATAATTCTGTATTAGTTGATATGCAAAATTTTAAAGTAATTTGCTTATTAATATTTAAAAAGAGAGAAATATATATTTTTATTATATTTTTTTATATATGATTTCCTCATATATATTATACGCAAATCTAATCATATAGGTGCAGAAAATTGTTCAATTCATTTTTTTTTAATTAAGACTTGACTCATGATCACCGCAAGTCTTTTCTTAAAAAATAATGCTTTCCATAAAAAAAAAGTCAAAATAAAAGACATGAATAAATAAGAAGATTTCCAAAAATTAAGTGTCATAATTTGTATTTGTATCAATTCTAGTTCTTATTCTTTTGATTTGTTTTCTTGTTAATGTTTTTTGAAGTTTAATTTATTTTTCAATTTCATCCCTTAATATTTGATTTTATTTAGTTTTTGTATCCAATTCGGTCCATTTGTTATTGTTATTTTTTTTTCAATTTTATCCCTCATTATTTAATTTTATTTAATTTTTATACTAGAATTGGTTCTCATCCTTTTAATTGCTATTTATTCTGTCTTTTAATCCTTTTATTGATTGAGTTTATTTTTTTAACTTAATCCCTTGATATTTAGATAATTGAGGATTTGGTTTGTTATTTTTTCCTATTATGGTGTAATTTTAGTGTCATTATCCAAGCCAAAGTTTAAGAGATTAGTCCAATTTATTTTCAGTTCTTTTTGAATTATTTTTTTTTATTAATTTTACCCTTCAACATTAAATTACTCAACATTCAACTTCATAACTGTATTCACTTTCCCTTTCCTTGAGATAATCAACTTCATAACCCTGTTCCAATTGAATTCGTCGAGCCACATGCACGTCTTAGACCTGTGTCCATCTGGGGATGTGTTTTATTTCCATTTCCTGTCACATTCCTTCGACTGTAAAAAGACTAATGGGACGAACTAAGATCGTACTGCAAACAAAAAACCATGGCTTCAAGGCATGGACTGATTGAAATGAAGTATTCAGATTCATCGCTGACGACTGATGTTATCTATGATTTAGATCTAACAAGCAGCTATTCTGAAAGACAGAGCTAACTAAGAAATCACGACCAGTTATGGACGTAATCCAGTTCTGCAACCACATTACAGATGCAAAATGGCAAAACATCAACATACAAAGGCGAAGGGCATCGTAATTCAAGTCTCACATAAGCTGGATAAATTATGAGTACACGATAACATTAATGTCTAAATAAATGAGATATCAAATCCAGAGAGCGAAAGAGAGTAAGAAAAAAAATCCTTAAATGGAGGAAGTTCGGCTCCATACTACACAATGCTCACGGCATTATTTACTCTAGCAGCTCCATCCTGATGGTTTTAAATAAGTTGCTTAATATAAGAGAACAGCAACCAATAATGTGAGCAATCCTGAAAACCCAGTCCATGCCATCCTACTGCCACCATCCTTTCCAGGAACTCCTGTAAAGATTATGACGCGTTAATAATGAACTTGATGGGAAACTAATATAGCATGTATAAAATCAAAATGATTCAAGCCTGCAAATTCTAACCCCTGCTGCACAAGGATCACCAATCCTTGAGCGCCAGTTTTTCAGTTCATCGCCTCATACTAGCAAGCATGTTCGCTGAGTTATTACTTAATAAATTCAATTAGCAGACTACCCTACATTTTAGAATTAGCCATCTTGCAAATCAAAGAAAGTCAGGAGATATACACCAGAAGCAATATCGCAAAGTACACACACTTCCATCTCAATTTCTATGTTCTGCCAACACCAACCTTCAAGCAGCATGACTAAAACCTTCATTTGGATGCTAACAAAGGAACAGCACAGCTAAATCCTTCATTTGGATGCTTACAAAGGGCCAGATAGAAAAAGAAACAAACAAGTTGTATACAACCAACAAGGCATCAAATATGGCTACAACCATTACCGCATTCAAATTTTACTCTCTTGTTTTTCATCATCCTCGTCAACTAATTGACAGCCAACAGAGACAAAATATGAGGTGTCCTCCTTGAAAACGCGTGTTTGGTGGCTATAAATTAAATACAGTCGAAATCGGTGGGACTGAAAGGGTACGCTGGGCATCATCATCATATGGGTTCGCCTTATAATATCCTCAAGGATTCAATTACGACACATTAATTTAGCAGCTTAGTAGGCATGCTATTTCACCAGAACAACCTAAGGGTGAAGGCGCTTCACAAATTAATTACTGAACAAAAATCAGAGACAGCCTGGCGCTAAAACATCATAATCTAATATCTCCAGAACATGATACTCAGACATCGATAGAAAATTTCACTGGAACAAAACAAATGGCATCATATAGAATCTAATTTTACTTTTGAAGTTATCACATCTCAGCCACAAAATAAGTAGCATTACCTGGAGGCGTGCCGGCCGGCGTTGGAGCTGAAACTGTAGAAAGTTGCAAAAAAAATTATAAAATCAGTTTCAAGTTCAAGAAAGTAAATTGAAATATAACATAATACCCCCAAATGTGTAATCTTCCACCTTGATGTGAAATGAAAATGAGAATATCAAGGAAATCTGAAGAAAGTGAACTGAAAGACAATAATTAATTTTAATTTTCAGTTTATCAGAATCAAGATTAACATGGTAAATCAAGTTGAAATTTCTTGAACCCCAAGGGTCAAAACTACCAACGTACGAATTAACCCCATAAATCAACAACTCTTAACCCATAAAAATGGAAAAAACATATCAAATTAGTTTAAGAAAATCCCCCACACAGAATCCGTAATACCATTGCAACTAGTGAGATCCGAGGGGACACCGCATCTCTTGCTGAGCAGGACAGCCTGGCTGACATTTACACCAAAACTCGGAAGCAATTTGGGGTCATTATAGATTGTGCAAAGGCAAGGAAGCTCATTTTTAACTGCTTCTTTGATGGGGTTGCAGCAACTGTCTGGTGGGGTGGTTGTGGTGGCAAGGTAGGGTGAACATGATATTAACTTGGTTGCACAAGATGTAGATGAGTTTTGTGCTTTTGTTAAAGTAGCTGTGCTTGAAACGAAGACCAATGCCACCATCACCGTCATGCAAGAAGATGCCATTTCGTGTTTCTTTTTCCCTGCCGTGTTAAGAAACTGGGTTGTTGCTTCTTTTGTTGTATATTTATAATTTCCTTGTTATGTATTTGATAGAGAAAAAGTATCGCATCAACAAAAAAAACTAAACTGAAAATTCACGGTAGATAATGTACTAGACCATGCCCCCGCGCTTCGCCGCGGGTAACACAATTTTTTTTTCAATATAAAAAATATTAATTATGTGTATTTTTTTTATTATAATATAAATTTAGCTAAAATAATAAATCTATGCAGAATTCATGTCAAGTGCAAGTTCTCTATAAAATATATGAATTTAAAATCGATATAAAGTTACATAAAAAAGCATAAATTTATCATCACCATTTAAAAAGCAAGAAAACTAGGATATCTGAATTATTCAGTTCATTGTATTAAGATTAGTTCATTTTATAATTTAATTTAAATAAAACAAAAATAAAATTTAAATTGTGAAAATACCCACAATAATTAAATTAAAAATTAAAATTTTTATTTGTATTTTATATTTTAAATTAAAAAAAATGATGTTTTGAGAAGAGTTAAATTTTAAAATTAAGATATTAATTTTAAAATGACTACCAATTTAAATTAAGATCTCAGGATTGAACCGTTAAAAAAAAAGCCCAACAAAAAAACCTATAAAAAACTAAAAGTATAGATGTATAAATACGAATAAAAAATATACATAGTCTAAGACTTTTATAAAAACACTAAATGAATTAATATAAAAAACCCTCGAACAATCAAATAAAAAAAAATAGTTGAATTTCTATCCACAAAAGATGAATACATAAATTGAAAATTTGTCCTTATGTGATTGTTATTACCATTACTATAATAGTTAAAATTATTATCAACATTACTGCCAAAACAATCTCAATAATAAAATGATCAGGAAAAATCATTAAAAAAACAACCACTGAAATTATCATGATCATTGCATAAATAGTCAAATCATAAAAATCATCTAATCCAAAGAAAAAAAGAAGCAAAAAACAAAACAAATGAACAAAGAGAAAAAATGAGCAATATTAATAAAAAAGCAATTCAAATAATTAAATTGCCCTGGAAAATTATTACAAAAAAGCCAAAAACTTGTATAAAAAACAATAAAAATATCAATTTATAAAAATAAAAAAACATTAAAAAAAAACAAATGAATTAATAGAAAATAAAAAATTAAAAGAATAAGGGCCGAAATGAAAAACAACATATATTAAATTAATTCCAATTGCAGGATAAAATCAAAAAAAAAAAATTGGAGGACCAAAAATAAATAATGCAAACTGCTGCATTTTATAAGAAATCAGAAGAAGAGGGACTGAAATCAAACTTTGTATATATATTACCAATTTCAATTGGAGGACCAAATCAAAGAAATCAAAACATCCGTACCGGAATAATTGAAGGAATAAAAAAATAAATACAAAATCAAAACTATAAGGACCGAAATAAAACTTTCTTATCTAATCAGTTTGAAATGAAGGGCACAATTGCAAAAAATAAAACTTTAATTTGACTAAATCAGTAATAAAAACGAAATCCAAACCTCAGGGACCAAATGGAACTTCACACCAACATTAGGGACCGAAGCGGAATTTGGGGTGGCAGGAGAGAGAAAAGGAACGTCGGAGAGAAACCCGTCCGCCGCGCCTTCACCGGACATCGGGGGCGGGAACGAGCCGCGACAGAGGAGAGAGGACCTCCCGGCGCATCTTCTGGCAGGGCAGACGTCAATTTTGGTCGGCGTAAAGACACCGCACGCGCCTCCAAAGAGGCGCGTCAGCGTGGAACCCCGCTGGCGCGGACCTGCGACGCGCCAGCCGCCGCACGAAAATATAATAAAATAATGGGGTAATGACCATGACGCCCCTGACCCCACCCATAATTACGCAAAAACCTGATGGGAAAGGACGGCCCTGCCCCTGTCTCCTGTTAGCTATTTTGTCGTTTAGTGAGCCCTTTTTTGTCTGCGCACTGTGCCAAAAAAGATGGAAAATCCGGGAGAGACCCTGCTACCCTGTGCACTATTTTGTCTTTTTCGGGGGCTAGAAACGCCAATACACTGTGCACAGGCGGAAAAGACAAAAAAAAAGGTAGACATACACCCGCGAAGCACCGGGACAAATTGCGAGTCCACAGTGCACATGAGTCACGCGCTACAGTAAACGGATGCATAGGAAAACATCAACATGGTTTATTTTATAGTTAATAGGTTTGTATTTTATATATTTTATTAGAAATTCATGTTTAATAAAAATTAAAAATTTACTATTTTATCTAGATTTATAGTATTGTGAAAAAAAATCATTTTTAAATTTTTTTATATTTAAAAAAATATAATTCTGACTACAATGGGTCAGATATTTTTGTAGATCATGTTATTAAATGTAAGGATTACAATGCCTAAGATATTTTTTATATTTAAACTCTACATATATTTTTTTAGGTAAAAAAAAACATTATAAATTATTTATTAAATTCTATGTATCCTCAGTATCTACTTTTTTTGTTAATTAATGAAAAAATAAAATATCTAATATTTTTTAAGAGTATGTATAAATCATTACTGCGGTGTTGGCGTTTTTATATTGTTTTGAAATGTAATTTTTAAAAGATATAAAATACTTGTTATTTTAATATATTTTGAAGTAAATAACAACCGATAACATTCATCCAATCACCCTTAAAATCAGGTAATGTGTTAATTATAATTTTACTCTTTTTATACGAGAGTGTGAACTGGGTAAAAAAACAGCGTGTTGAAAATTGACCTGTGAATGCATTGCTGGGAAAAGACTACAAATCGTCAAAAAGTCCGCAAAAGTCGTACGCAAATTGGACAGCTGCAGCTGCCTTTTGCTGAATTGACGAGGTGTCAATTATTTGTAGTTTTAATATGTGCAGTGTTCATATTTTTAATCCTTCCATGACATCACAATATTTACGATCGACGGAGAAAAGGAAGGGAAAGACGTGAGCTAATTGCAAATATCATAATCATAGAGCCGTTAGCAGGTTTAGGATTTTAAGTTTATTTTAATTTATATGTAAATAATATATGTGTTTAATAAAATAAATAAATAGTTATACGAATAAAAATATATAGTTGCAACTAAAAATTAAAATGAAAAGTTAAAAAACACATTACATACAGATATTTATTTTCATATTATGGGATATTTTTTATATAATTTATATGACAGCAAAATATATTTATATTAAAAAATAATAAGCTTAAGTTATATATGTGTGTGTGTGCACGAAAGCGAAGTAAAAATATATTTAAAAAATTTAAAAAGAATGGTAGTAGTTTTATCTTCGACTGTGTAAGTAGGTTGCAAATGTCGCGTTCACATCACATGGGACAGCCAGTATGTTTCACACCATGAGCGTTTTTGTTATAACGTTTGGTTGTGATTACTTTTTTGAATATATTTTTATTTAAAATATATTTAAAAAATTTAAAAAGAAATAAAAAATAACTTGAAGAAAAATTAATTTTCTTAAAATGTAAAAACAAATGTTCTTTATTGCTGACAAGCTTAAGATTTCTTGTCCTGTTGTTTTAGTGGAAAATTAACAATTTAATGCATCATTTTTGCTGTCAATATAACAAACTAATGATTTTCTGGTTTTTAAAATGAAGATTTGGATTTTAACAATTTTGATGTTTGACATGAAAATGATTGGTTTTAATAATTATAACACCTTATATCTCAAGCAACAGGGATGACAAACTCAATTTGATGTTTGCTCTTAAAGGTTCAAAAGTCTATGAATCCATCCATCGTAAAGTCAATTTTATGTGGCTGTTTGATATTATATTTTAATAAGATTGAAAATATTTTTTTACTTTGAATAAATAAATTTTTTGATGTTTCTTATCATTTTGATATACTAATATTAAAAATATTTTTTTAAAAAAATAAACATTATTTCAACCGCAATCCAAATCAAATAACCTCGTACCAAGCACCTTTCTTATTTTTTATTTACTGGTCATAAATCTCTAAGTGGACGTGTAGTCAATTTACTGTAACGAGATGTGAGAAAATGAATTTCAAAAACAGTATGCCTATGCATTTACCCGCGCTTCATATTTTTTTTAACACAAAAAAATATTAAGAGTATGGGAATTTTTTTACCATACTATAAATTTGAGCAAAATAATAAATCCATACAGAATTTACGTGGAGTGCAAGTTTTCAATAAAATATATAAATTTTAAATTGATATAAATTTATCTGTTTAACAGATTTCAACGAAATAATCAGTATTAAATTATCATAGTCATTAAAAAAACAAGAAGATTCAGATACCTAAATCATCAAATTCACTGTATTAAAATTAGTTCATTTCATAATCTAATTTAAATTAAACATAACAATAAAATATAAATAGTGAAAAAACACCTATAACAGATTTCAACGAAATAATCAGTATTAAATTATCATAGTCATTAAAAAAACAAGAAGATTCAGATACCTAAATCATCAAATTCACTGTATTAAAATTAGTTCATTTCATAATCTAATTTAAATTAAACATAACAATAAAATATAAATAGTGAAAAAACACCTACAATAACTAAACAACAAAAATAAGCAGTTGATTTTCTACCTATAAAAAGAAGAAAAAATCATTGGAAATCCATTGTTATGTTATCATTATTATCATGACTATAACATTTAAAATTAGTATCATCATTGTTATTCAAACAGTTAAAATCATTAAATCTAGAAAAAAAAAAGCAAGCAAGAAAACAACAAAAAAACAATCACTAAAATTATCATTATTATTGTGCAAACAATGAAATCATAAAATATCTCGAAGAATAAAAAAAAAACTTTAACAAAAGAGCAAACAAAGAATAGCATAAAAAACAAAACTAAAATAAATATTATGAGCATAAAAAATCATGTGATTCGAAAAAAAAGATAAAATTATAAAAAAATAACAAGGTAAAAAGGAAAAAATATTACTTTTAATTAGGCTGAAATGATTTTCATCTGAAAAATATTTTTAGATGTTTTTAAATATTTTAAACATATTCACACCACAACCATATAAAAATATTAAAAGAAGCATCTCCCTAAACAATATAAAAACAGTGGCTAAAGCTAGATTGATTATTAAGGAAAAGAAAAGCATCCATCGTGTCATTCTCACATAATTTAACAAATCAATACATTCACGTAGCCACTGTAGGGTGTCGAATGTTTTTCCGTCATCAAACGCCACTCAATATATGCGTGCGTGCGTGTGTCAAAAGCTTATCAGATAAATGGACGGAGAACATGAAAAAAAAAAAGAGGGGGGGGGGGGGGGGGGGGGAGAGCTTCTGCACGTAGCATTCTCTGAAGAACGGCCATCATTAAAGGCCTCTACTACACCCGGCTGCAGCAGAATCACTGTCCGTACAAGACCAGTCGCAAGAAACGACTATGAACCCTGCAGAATCTCCTGCTTTCTTGGGTATCTCAACTTTCCATTTTCTTTATTCAGCATCTCAATTTAATTTGTTTAACTCTTCTGCTTTCAATAACTATCCATTTCTGTTTAGTTTTGTTTTGTTTTTGCATGAAGGACGGACCCAGAGGGGTTATATGGGACACCACGAGCTGGCAACTTTGCTCGACGGGAGATCAGCATAAGGCTCGAGAGGGACGCAGAGTTTCGTGAAGCACTTGAGCAGAGCATCCCGGTGAAGATAAACAGCGCCGCCATGCTCTTCGCCTAGTAAAGATTCAATTAAATTATTGTTGTTATTGCTAATATTCGTTAATTCTTTTGCTGTGTTTGTGGTTGCGAATGTTCGTGACTCAGAGTTTTAAGAACAGAGATTTACTCAGAGTTCGATGTGAAAGTTGAATCCCCTTTCCACAACCATATCAAACCAATTTAAGGAAATGTTCGTGATTGTTGTTGGAGATGGAAGACAGATTGATTGAGTTGGAAGCATTACAGAAAGCTCTGCAGGAAGGAACAGGTCTGTAGCTTATAAGCTTTTGCTCATTACTCCGTGCTTTTATTTTTTAGTTTTTGATTAGTTTTTTATATTTTAAAATTATTTTGATGTATTGTATTGAAAATTAAAAGAATATTTTAATACATTTTTTAATAAATATAATCCTGGCGATCAGAGAACGTGAAAGCTAGCTGTATGCCCTATTGCCCTCCACTTTTCACTCATCAATCTTTTAATTTTATAGAAAATTATTGTACAATAAATCCAAACTCAAACCCAAAGCCGGAGCAAAAGCTAGGCTATAACCTCTCTTACAACATACCCAGACCCAATTCGAAGCTCAAAGCCGAGTCACGCGTGAGCATATGGGTGTTTTAACTCAGCCTACTTTGCTTACAATCTGTCTCTTCTCTAAGAGCTTAAAGTGCTTTTTGGATCCAATGGTCACTTACAGTATGTCGTTTACAGTTCAGTTACTGTAGAAAATTTGGGAGAGAAAACCTCTCCTAATGCCTTTTATCTGAGGTTATGAGTCTCTTTTTACTGCAGCTAAACATGTATAGTGTAAGAGCATGGCGGTAGTGATAAAGAATGAAAAGACCAAAAGGTGAAGAAGAAGGAAGGCTATCATGGGCACGTGACATCTATAGAAATAGACAGCACCTTTTGAACTCTTTATAACAATCTCATTCTTTCGTTCAGTTCAGTGAATCTAAATCATTTCTCTTCTTCAAAGACATGGCAAAACTTGTCCTTTTCTTAACATTGCTCTCCTTTGCCCTCTGCATGGCCGCCACCAGCCCCACAGATTTCATCAAGGCCTCATGCAAGGCCACTCGCTATCCAGAGTTGTGCGTCGAATGCTTGTCAGGTTATGCTGGTGTCATTCAACGAGATGAGCGACGTCTTGCTCACTCGGCCCTGTCAGTGAGTCTAGCCAGGGCTAGTTCAGCCGCAGCATTTGCGACCAAGTTAACCAAAGTTAGGGGAATTAAGCCTAGAGAATACCAAGCGGCGAAGGACTGCATAGAAAACATGGGTGACAGTGTGGATCGACTTAGCCAGTCAGTCAGAGAGCTTGGTCATACGGGTCGAGCTGTTGGCCGAGACTTTTTGTGGCATATGAGTAACGTGCAGACTTGGGTTAGCGCTGCACTAACTGATGAGAGCACCTGCCTTGATGGGTTTGCTGGCCATTTGATGGATGGAAATGTGAAGGCTGCCATCAAGCGCCGGATCACCAACGTTGCTCAGGTCACTAGCAATGCCCTTGCGTTAGTTAATCGTTTTGCATCCAGACACCGTGCCAGAAATCCTTAGAATTCATCTGAGGCTAATGGTTCCTGTCGTGTGTAATCATCGTTTTGTGACCTAGTTTTGTGTTTGAGATTACTACTTGTTTGTAAATGTAAGATAAATGAGCTTAAGTCTGTCACTGTTACCTCCGTCCTGTTTCTTGTAAAATCATACTGCTGTGAGATGGTCCTGTAACTATAACTTATCTTGCTGAATTGCAGCTTTTAGGGATCATTGAAAGAATAGGTTGAAGAAATCAACCAGCTTGAATTTTCTTTGCGAAACCACCTTTCCCAATCAAGTCTTTGCCATCTTCAAATAATATTCAGCTTTATTGGACGCGAGTCAGAGCCCCTTAAGATTGAGGACACTTATTTTGCATGATATCTCCATGCTCACAAGTAGTCTGGGTTTTTTGTGAAATTCCTAGTTGATTGAACCTAAAGGGAGTCGTTTGAAACGTTATGCGTTATAAATCTTGCAAAGTGGAACTCTGCAGAATCATGTTTTTTTCTCTGCAAAATCATGTTTTTTTCTATGATTTGGTCGTAATTTCTACCTCAATATTTATGAGAAAATAAAAAAATTAAAGTTAAAGCGAAAGCAAAAGCACCATTATTGATTTGATTGTATACTTTTGACCTGCTTTGCAAGCAGGTAGAACGAATCCGATTCTGGTTGATTTTGCAGAACAGTAAATGCAATCTAAAGCATTAAAAGCAGTGAACGTATCTTTGCAGTGCTTGTCTCTTAAAATTATCCAAATTGTTTATGGATCTGCCTATAAAATATTCTGCCACTCACACTGAACAGAAACCGACAAAAGAAAAAAGCAGGGCATAGCTCTGTTCTTGTGAAGTCCTCGATGAAGGTAGCGTCCCTGAAGACTAACACACAGCTGGGACCGATTCGAAGTGGATCTCAAAGTTACAGAAAAAGTTTATTCCTCGTTCCCCCTAGCCCTTGATCTTTACAGTTTTTTTGAGATTTTCATGTAAAGCATGTCAAGCTTGAGATTATCACTTCGAACAATAAAATCCTCTTTCGTTGAAGAGGGACGGGGACTTCACATGGGATATTGAGATGACGAGGCTGTGTGTTTTTCTCTCTCTCATGATGGTGGCAAGGGACGCAAAATATAGCGTACATGGAACTGACAATATTCTAGAATTCAATTCTAATTTATAATCCTGAAGTGTAGAGAAATAAGTGGAAAAAAACACTAATATTATCTGAAAAATATGAAATTTAATAATTTGATTAAGAAATAACACATCAGCTACTTACATAGAAATCACAACTAACAAGACCAAAGAATCCAAAAAAAATAGAAAAAATAAATAAATAAAATTAAAACAGCAAAAACATATTCTAACCTAATTCAAGGTTTTTTTGTCACAATTAGTCAAGTCCTTTATGGGAACGGGATTAATGAAAAGTTGGTGGTTATCTTCATAAGATTAAAGATAATACACTTGCTCATTATTATACATCTAGTTGGTTTGGCTCATGTTGCACTACTTGTAATGCTTGGAGAGATATTATGTTTGGATGATGTTGTATCAACGGATGAGATGACTTGTACATTAAGAAGTTGTGTTATTGATAAAGTCGGCCTATTGACTAATTATTGTAGACATAGATAGATTAGGATGTGTGTAAAGAGTATAGTTATATTGATTTTATTTTTAGTTACACATTTGATTTTTTTTATTTATGCATTGTATTACACTTTTATAATTGTTCTGGACTTATCAAGTTGAGATTTTAATATTTTCTTTTATATTATAAACATTCAAACCTATTTTAGACAAATAAGTAGAGTTTAAACTCATAAATTTACAAGTAAACATCCAATCAATGTTATAATTGCAAAATGGGTATTTATAGGTTAACGAATACTATGACATGTACATGTGAACAAATATGGTGCATTGTTATATTGTATTATTGCAAGGATCAATCAATGCTATGATAAATGAGCGAAAACAACATTAACATAATGTCATTTTTGTTTTTCCTAGGCCTACAGATATCTCATCCATTTTTGCTAAGTGATTTTGGGTTTAAGGTGCTTTAGGAGGTTTGAATTTAATGTTGATAGTGCTTAGAGATTATGAATTTTGTATTTAGGACTTGGGTTTTGGATTTAAGAGTTTAAAGCTTAAGGCTATGAGTTTAAGTTTTGGAACTAAGAGTTTAAGGTCTATGATTATGAATTAAGAGCTTGGTTTTATGGTTATGGGTTTCGAGCAGTGATTTAAGAGTTTGAGTTTATCGTTATGGATTATAGGTCTTGGGCATGAATTTAAAGTTTTAGGTTTTTGATTATAGATTATAGGTTTAAAGTTTGGATTTAAGAGTTTATAAAGATCATGGGTTAAGGATTTAGGTTTAAGAGTTTAAGGAATGGGATTTGTATTTGAGATTAATTTAGAGCTAGATTAGTTTAAGGTTTGTATTTAGGGTTAATTTAGAGTTAGGATAGTTTAGGGTTTGTATTTGGATGAAATTAAATGAAAAGGTTAGCATGGGGTTTCAATTAAAGATGTGAATCATATTCACACATGTTTATATAATGATTCAAATATGATTATCATGTTTGAGTCAAAGAAATGAATGTTGCATCTTTGACTAAATTATGTTATTTTTCTAATATTTTTCTTCCTTGTAGTGTTTTGATAAAACTTTTGGCTAATTTTGTTGGAAAGGAAAAATATCCTTAGTTAAAAGGGTATTTCATGACTTATTCCTCCAAACAGAGAAAAGTCAAGTTCTTACACCTGGAAAGTACAAGAGCTTAAATTTTCTTTTCTAGATAGGTTGCAATACAATAGGAAAAGAGAAGAGAAAAATAAATAAATAATAAATAAGATCTTGTAATATGGTATCATTGAAATGATCATGATGAGATGAATTCAATTACTTGAAAAAAATCATCATTGATGATCGAAGTTGATTGCACTTGCCTCTGAGATGCAAGTGAGCCACGAGTCACTTTGGCAACAAAAATGGTCCGCTATGTCATGGTTGATGATCTATTTTAGTGTTATTGGATTCACTTGTAGAGATATTTATAATGATACATGTAGTATTGTAACTGTATTTTCTGTATGTTTTTAAAATCTTTTTCTGTAATTCTCTCTCCTCTTTTCTCTTATATTTTTTTGCAATCTATTATACTTTTTTTTTTGAGTTCTCACAATTTCCAAGTGCAAAACTTAACTTTTTCACATTTTAGAAAGTCATGTAGCACCCAACTATACTCTTTCATAATTATCATTTAATATCATCTCAAAACCATGTTAATGTGCCGAAATACCCAAAATTCATTGTGCCAATTGCATAGTTTGTACTCCCTCAATCCCAAATAATTGTATTTGCGTAAATTTTTAGAAACATAAGAAATTTATTTATGTTATTTTTCTCTTACCTTATTATCGTTAAATGTTTATTTCGAGCGAATTGAAAATAGGAAAGGGTATAAGAAGGAAAAAGAAAGAGTGAAAGGGTGTCATAATTGTATTTTGATATTATATTTATTTAAAGGACTGACGAGTAGCTTACGTGGCATGATCCAGAACACTCCATGGTGATGAGCAGTACATTCCTTGAGCTTTTTGAATAAAACATGGTCCTCCGTCACGAAAGTTCCTAAATAAGTGTCTTGTTTTCCTTCATTTTATTTTAACAATACAAATTGAAATGTCAAAATGGGATAAATATCTCACTTTACTATTGTACCCCTTGTCATATTCTAAATTTACTAAAAACAAAAATGGAAGTGTAAATAGTAAATACAGGATCAGGGATAAACTAATGGTAAATTGTTTTAATGGCTTCCCGAGTGCATTATTCTTTAGTATATAAACAAGGCCTACCCAATCAATCAATGTATAGATCACCGTTAATATCCCTACCACACACTTGACAAGGCCCTCAACCAATCGTTTTACAACAAATAAATTTATGAAAACGACGTCATCGATGCTGCTTGTTTCAAATCTACATTTTCTGTGTGATCAGGCCACACCTCAATTGGTTCAAGTTTTAATTTCACGATCCCTGGAAAAGATGGAAGAGAAAGAAGCCGGTGAACAATTTGGTGGGGCGTGGCAGTTTTCAATTAAATACGCACAGTTTTTTTTCTGTTGTTGTTGCGTGATTTGATCAAGACTAGAAATCAATTGGACGTTGATATAGTATTTGTCCTTTTTTCGACACAAGTGATAAGTCTTTGCAGACAGTTTAGCTGTGGTTCATGTACGTTTGATTGTGGGGAGATAGGGTTTTCAACTTTTCATTCAAGACGGTCCTATTGGCTACAAGTTTCTGGCTGGGACCCAAGCCTGGAAAACTACCGTTACCTGAAAGTTTAGAAAGAGATGATCATGTGGGCTAGAAAACCCAGCAGGGAGGGGACTTGGCTGAAAATGGTGAGCATCGAGTAAAATGTCTCTAGCTAGCTGACTAATAACGAGTCTAACTTTTCAGCAAAGATTAAATTGCAGTATAAAAAGTAATTTGTTTCTGGATTTATGAAAGTTAGAGTCGTTTTCTTTTTTTTTAAGTGTTTTTGAAAAAGGTTATATTCTTTTTTGTTTTACGTTAATTTTATTTTGGTGTTTTCATATTGTTTTAATATGTTAATATCAATCGGCTATTACAATTATAATCATGCTATTAATACGAGAAGGCCTTCATCGTTAAACATAATTAATAGAAAACGATGGAGTGAAATCCACAACAAAATCTCAAACTTGTCTCACCTGTAATTATAAATCAACTTGGTTATGATCTTAGAGGTGAGGTGATCAGGTTTCTCTAATCTTCTCCATTACTCTAGTTTTTGAGATGGACTCACTACGTGCAGCAAGCAAGAAAGCAGAGATCTCCCCATCAAAATATATGATTTTCTAGAGTGGAGTAAAAGCAGTGGCATAACCCTAGCTAGTACTTATCCATCCAAAGCTTCGTATGCAACTTCATCTTGACTAAGCCTTTCTAAAGAATATCTTCATTATCTCGCCATCCTTAAAACAAGGTCCCTCTTTTGAGCAGCCATACAGTTGAGCCTCTATATAATTTAGGTCATTCCTCTCTCTCTCTCTCTCTCTTCCTTCTCATAATCAACAGAGTTTCTCTGGTTTCAGAAACAGGACAGAAATGGAGAGTTCTTTTTTAGGGCTTGCTCTAGCAGCTATTCTCATTCTCCGATTCTCTACCCCAGTAAACTCTTCGTGCTCAGCCACTAGACCATCACCAAGAAACGTAGACATAAGATATGTTGAAGTTTCATGTTATAATACCACACTCTATCCCAAGTTATGCTACCACACCCTCGCAATCTATGCAAGCACAATCAAAAGAAGCCCTAAATTACTAGCTAACACCGCCCTTAATGTGAGCCTTGTAAACACCAAGTCAACATCAAGGTTGATGAAAAGGGTGCACAGAATTCCAGGTCTGGAGCCCAGAGTGGTTGCGGCCATGTTGGATTGCGTGGAGGAGGTCGGTGATTCAGTTTATGAGCTTCGAAGGTCCATGAAAGAGTTGGGTCGGGCTGGTGGGTCGAACTTTTCTATGGCAATGAATGATGTAGAGACATGGGTAAGCGCAGCATTAACAGATGACGATACCTGCTTGGATGGATTTGCTGAAGAGGGCATGGATAGAAAAGTGAAGACCATTGTTAAGAAACATGTACAGAGAATTGCACGTTTGACTAGTAATGCTCTGGCTCTTGTCAATAGATATGCTTCAACTCGAGCTAGCTTGCCTTGACTCCTCCTTCTGTCCCTCTCTGCTGGAAATTGTAAGGAATCCATTCCCGGGCCAGCGAAGCTCAATTATACAGTAAATTTTAGTCCGAATTATCTTGTCTTCTGCATTTTCTCAAGATACTTGTTTTCAATAAATCTTTGGTAATTATGGTGCTGGATTACATTCCATACAGTAGCTCTTTCGAGTTCAATTTCCCCAAAGTCAATTGGGGTGCTGTGCTAGTGGGTTCGGTTTTTGAGGCAGAGAGTTCAGTTTCTTTCGTGCCCTCTCGTCTGGAACCTGCAAGCATGGTATTCAACTGCGCTCTGTACGGGAACTATTAGTCATTTGACCCGCGTGATCCGCGTAGATTATTTTTTTCAGCAAGAAAAAATAAATACTCAGATTTTTTTATATGTTTTTTTTACATAAGCTTTTTTTGTGTATAAATAAATAGAAATCATCTAATTAAAAAATTAGGAACTATTTGTGTAATTAAATGAAAAACATCTGGGCTTACAATTTTGGATCCGGTAGAGCAGTGGGCCGCTTATATATGCCCAAGTCCAATCCAACACAATCAATATTGAGATGCTCGGGTTAGCTTTGGGCCCACTATTGTGTGGATATGCCCGTAATGATATAATCGTCATTAACTGAGCTGTTACTTTCTATAGAGTCAAGACCCAACCAGATTTGAATGGCCCAAACGGTAAGGTCAGACTTTACAAACTACAATATCGGCTGGTGACAGGGCTTTGTTTGGGCTGGACCTGGACTGAGCTATTGGATTTTGATGCTTGATTGGATATCACCATGTGAGGGCTTAAAGTCTGTGAATCCTGAGAGAGCAAGCAAACACGTCAAACTGGAAAATATGTTATCTGGGCTTGAATAAGAAGCCCACATGACTGGGCATACTTTGAGCTGCTTTACATGATTTCTAGCCTTAAAAATTGATAAATATTTTTTATTAAATTGCTAATTTAGGAGCCACACATGAATGCAGAGATTTTAGTGGGCTAATATTCGCCCAAAACAAGAGAATAACTCTGGGGTTTTTTTCTTATAAAAAAAACTAAACAAATTAAGCCAATTGAGATTAAGAAAATAAAGATCTCCTTGATTTCGAGGGGCTATGGTTGTTGTTTTTAAAAATATTAATTTCTCGTCCAAATATTAAAGTAATTTAAAAAAATAAAGATTTTGCAAAACTCCCGGGCAAACACTGAACGCACGCTTAACTGTGGTCAAGAAATCAACAAGTCACATGCGAGCTCTCCAGGCTTCAGAGTATGGATAGGCTATTTCACAAATACCCGCGACTAGAAATTCTGAGCTACGTGGCCGCTTTGAAGCCTCTGATATTCGAAAGCATAAATAATTCATAGCTGCATGGAATAGTTGTGATCATTGACATTTTTAACCATTATTATTTCTGAGATTTTCAGAATTGCCATGCTTCATGTAAACGATATCTTACACGCCTTCAATGGTTTGTGTTTTCGGACAAGGCTTTGTGCAAAATCCATTTCATCGTGTGCTCGAAAACATAATAATTCACATATAAACTAATGTACCGTTTCTTTTTTCCTTACAACCTCTTAATATATGAATCATGGTTGATAATAAAGGATAACTTATAATTCAAATCAATTAAAATATAAAAAAAGAAAGATACAAATCATACACACACAAATTAAAAACAATTAATTTGTTGAAATCTATGCATAAAATAAAAATGTCGAGTGACTTAAGTAATTTTAATTTCATAAAAGGTAAACTCATAATGCACACCATGATTACACATGGGAAAATTAGCCCAGAAATTGAGGGGGATTTTAGGTAATATCGTTAATTTCTTCAAATAAAGGGGCAAACAATAAACAGGCTCAATTTTAAGCAATTAACTTGAAGGGAGAAAAAAAAAGAGAGTACAAAACAGAAGCCTGAGCCAAAGCAGACGAGCTTCGTTATCCCCAAACGAAAAAAGCCCAGCCACAACACAAAACCAGTAGAGAGAGGGACTCAAGGGAGGTCTCTTAACACAGAACAAAAGCCAATAAAAATGGCAGCGGAGACACTGAGACTACCAGGTTCAGGTTCAAGCACACCCTGCAATTTTAATGGGTCTCAAAGAAGACCAACTCAATTTCTTGGTCTCCCTTCTCCACGTGCTTCAATTTCAGTTTCTTCTTCTCTTTCTCATTTCTTGGGAAGCTCTGCGCGCTTTGGCTTACACTCTTCTAAGTTTTCAACTTCACGCCAACAGCGAGAGAGGAGGAGAAACCTCTCCGTCTTTGCTATGGCTGCTGATGGTCTCTTTCTGTTTCAGTTTTTATTATCTGCATTTTTTTTTGTTTTAGAGTTGGTTTGGTGTTGTGTGCGGGGTGTTTTTTGGGTTTATGAAGGAACCCGTCTGTGAAATACTTGTTTGTTTTATGTGTTTGATGAAACTGTGCTTGTCTTTTCTGTTTTCGCTTCATATTTAGCAATGAAATTTGAGATAGGGAGCTGCTTTTATTCTGTTCCTTTTGCTTTTTCTACTTTCCGTTGATTTATTATTTGAGTTTCTTGTGCATTAACATTAAAGTTTGATAGTTTTTTTTACTGTCATGATAGAGCAATTGAGTTGAGTATTCGGTTGGTTGAAAAGAGGTTGCTTTTTTTTTTCCTGTTAGACTTATGAGCTGCTGGATTTTGGATATATGAAAGTGCAAGGCTTATTTTTCCTGCACAAGGCCTTTGCTTTATCTCTCTTTCATACATATCACAAATGCTGTTCGGACTCTACCCTTTATAGTTTATGTTATCTGTGTCAGAGTCAGAAGTCACACAACTATGATAAGGTTCCTTCCAAGGATAACTTCGTGATTTTGATTTGATTGTAGAAGTTCTAGTTGCATACTGTCTGCAAGAGTCAAATTTTCTTGATTGAGTACGTAAGCTGAGGCACATGAATTTTGAATATGATCTTTAATCTGGAATATGAATTTCCGTGTTTCAAATGAGGTGCTTGTTGCTGTCTCCACATTTGGCTTAACATGTTTTCTACTTTACCTTTTCCAGAGGCAAAGCGTACGGTGCCTTTGAAAGATTACCGGAACATAGGGATCATGGCTCACATAGATGCAGGGAAGACTACCACAACCGAACGGATTCTGTACTATACAGGAAGAAACTACAAAATAGGGGAGGTACATGAGGGAACAGCTACAATGGACTGGATGGAACAAGAGCAAGAAAGAGGGATCACCATTACTTCTGCTGCAACTACCACATTTTGGAACAAGCATCGCATCAACATTATCGATACCCCTGGCCACGTTGATTTCACACTTGAAGTGGAACGAGCTCTCAGGGTTTTGGACAGTGCTATCTGCTTGTTTGACAGTGTTGCTGGTGTGGAACCACAGTCTGAAACTGTGTGGAGGCAAGCAGATAAATATGGAGTGCCCAGAATTTGCTTTGTCAATAAGATGGATCGGCTTGGAGCAAACTTTTTCCGAACTCGAGACATGATAGTGACAAACTTGGGTGCCAAACCACTTGTTATTCAAATTCCAATTGGTGCAGAAGATAGCTTTAAAGGAGTTGTTGATCTTGTGAAAATGAAAGCTATAGTTTGGTCAGGAGAAGAATTGGGTGCAAAGTTTGCGTATGAGGATATTCCAGCTGATCTTCAAGAGTTGGCCCAAGAATACCGTGCACAGTTGATAGAGACAATAGTTGAGCTGGATGATGAAGCTATGGAGGGCTATTTAGAGGGAGTTGAGCCCGAGGAGGAAACAATTAAGATATTAATTAGGAAAGGAACGATTGCAGGTGCTTTTGTCCCTGTCTTATGTGGCTCTGCTTTTAAGAATAAGGGGGTTCAGCCATTGCTTGATGCTGTCATTGATTATTTGCCTTCGCCTATTGACTTGCCAGCAATGCAGGGTTCTGATCCTGAGAACCCCGAAGTGACAATTGAAAGGGCTGCAACTGATGATGAACCATTTGCTGGACTAGCATTCAAGATCATGACTGATTCATTTGTGGGATCCCTCACATTCGTGAGGGTGTATTCAGGGAAGCTAAGTGCAGGATCTTATGTATTGAATGCGAACAAAGGTAAAAAAGAGAGAATTGGAAGACTTCTAGAAATGCATGCCAATAGCAGAGAGGACGTTAAAGTAGCTTTAACTGGTGATATAATTGCTCTTGCTGGTCTAAAAGATACCATAACTGGTGAAACTCTCTGTGATCCTGATAACCCTATTGTGCTTGAGAGGATGGACTTCCCTGATCCTGTCATTAAGGTTGCAATTGAACCCAAGACTAAAGCTGATGTAGATAAGATGACGACTGGTTTGGTCAAACTTGCACAGGAAGACCCTTCTTTCCACTTCTCACGTGACGAAGAAATCAACCAGACAGTGATCGAAGGAATGGGAGAATTGCATCTAGAGATTATTGTAGATCGCCTCAAGAGAGAATTTAAGGTTTGTGTATGCCAGTCATGCTTCTAATTTCCAATTATTCCATCACTTTAAATTTTCAATAACTTGGGTTTTAAATGTTCTTTGACTTGCTTGCTGCTTGAAATATGGCGCACACTGGGTACGGTTAAATACTTAATTTTGCATTCGGTCCCCTCTCCATGTAACAATTAAGATGTGCAATCATTATAGATTACATGTCATGCTGTTTTATTGGCTGGCAAGTGTAGATCCAGTAAGAAATCAGAGTCCACTTAATTAGAGAGAGGGGCAGGAATTTGATAGTCTGAAATTGAATTCTTTGGTCACAGTATCTCTATGTATTAATCTTATCTTGATTAAATTATATGTAGACAGTTTCCTGCTGAACAACTAACAGAGAAGCTCTGTTCAACACTTAGTTTTGTAGTTATTCTGAGATCAAAAATATTGGTTGGTAGATGTTAATTTGAATTGTGATGGCTTGGCTGCTTCCCTTGAACAGGTAGAAGCAAATGTTGGTGCACCACAAGTGAACTACCGTGAAAGCATTTCCAAAATAGCAGAAGTGAAGTATGTCCACAAAAAACAGTCTGGTGGGCAAGGACAGTTTGCTGATATAACAGTGCGGTTTGAGCCCATAGAGGCAGGGACTGGATACGAGTTCAAAAGTGAAATCAAGGGAGGTGCAGTGCCAAGAGAATATATTCCTGGAGTGATGAAAGGACTCGAGGAGTGCATGTCTAACGGAGTGCTTGCTGGCTTCCCTGTGGTTGACGTGCGTGCTGTTTTGGTAGATGGTTCTTACCATGATGTTGATTCAAGCGTTCTGGCATTTCAGCTAGCAGCCAGGGGGGCTTTCAGGGAAGGGATAAGGAAAGCTGGTCCAAGAATGCTAGAACCTATAATGAAAGTTGAAGTGGTCACGCCTGAAGAACATTTGGGCGATGTTATTGGTGATCTCAACTCAAGAAGAGGTCAGATCAACAGCTTCGGTGACAAACCTGGTGGTTTGAAGGTATGTGATGCTAAGTGAGATTGTCCAGTGTTATTTTTTCTTGATCTTTGCTGAGCTTCATTTCCAATCTCTTAACGGGCTGGTTTGGGATTAATGCAGGTGGTCGATGCCCTTGTTCCATTGGCAGAGATGTTCCAGTATGTTAGTACACTTCGAGGAATGACAAAAGGTCGTGCATCCTACAGCATGCAAGTAGCCAAGTTTGATGTTGTCCCTCAACATATCCAGAACCAGCTTGCTACCAAAGAACAAGAAGTTGCTGCTTGATTTCATTTTTCCGATTCCCTGAAGAGGAGGGGAGCATTATATTTTTGTGAAACTGATGCCTTTTGTTTTAAGTAACCAATTTTGATTTATTTTGTACCATTCATATATGTAAAATGCAAAAGAATTTACTAAGAAAACGAATCAAGGATTGAGAAACGTGGGGTTGATTCAACCGGGCTACTAGTTGTTAATTTGACTGAGCTATGTATAGATGAGGGAGTTAATTACGAGAATAAGAAATTAAGGGCAGATTGACAAATACCAATGACAAAAGGAAGTTGCTGGTTGGGCAAACTGGAAGTAGAAAATTTTGGTTGCCACCGTAGGGAAAAAAACACCGCGTAGAAGGGGATGGAAAACATGGATTCAATAATGAAAAGCATGTGTCTGATAGGGGCGTCCAGTTCTCCAGAATGTCATTGTTTTATTTATTAAATAACAAGATAATAATAGCATGGTTAGAAAAACTCAAATTCTTGTAATCTTGGGATAAAATTTCTTGTTCAAGGACCTGGCTCGGAATTGGTGGATGCTCCAACAAGAAAAGCTATGATATACTAGCCAAAAAAGAGAGGAAAAAAAGTGGAGAAGAGAACCTCCAGCATACTCGATAGTGGTGATTAGAGTTCCTAAAAGACTGGGTAGGTTTTAGAAATGGATGGAACGAAGCTACCGCACTCCCACCGAGCACCCACCTGAAACCCGTGAAACCTCCTCCATTTCGGTGCTGCGTGTGGACGAAAGGAAGCTTTATACATTCAAGGTGAATACGAAGTAAAACCTAGTAAAAGTGATGTTAAGCGTGTAAATAAGCACGTGTTCCTGAGACGACGCGCAGGTGAGAGTCCCATCCACCTGTTATTCTCCATGCTCTTCGCTTCTTTTGTTCGTTCATATATATTTCAGCGACAGGGACCGTCTAAAAGATTCATTTTCGCATTAGCTGTAGCTCTCTCTGATTATCCCCTCGTGTGGCAGCTGACACAGAGAGATACAACAATTCCAAAGCATCCCGTTGGCTACGCTGGGGAATGAATCCAATTCATATCCTTGAGGAACCTTGTCCACACGCAAGCAAATATAAATATAAAGCAAACATATCAAAAAAATATCCAACTTCGATTAATTTTTACCACCTGGCCCACTCAAATCCACGTTGAAAATTACAGTTCACTGGTGAAAAAGCTTTTTTTTATAAAAAATAAAAATAAAAAAGGAGTTTGACCATTTAACTGCTTTTTTGCATTCAAATTTATTTCATCTGGACAATTCCAGCTTGAACAAGCTTCTGAATCTTGCTCATCACCGATGGGTTCTTCGTGTGTTCCTGAGCTGCCTTGGGATTCTCTTGGAAGTCAACCAACACCTGCAGATTGAGACAAAATATATTATTACTACCACACAATTGCAACCATCTCTGCGGATCTAGAGAAAAGGGTGACAAGGCAGTTTCAATCCTTACCTGTCTCATGACAGGATCTGAGAGAATGTTCTGAATTTCTGGATCTTGCATTCCCTTAGCCTGCAAAACGGAAGTCGCAAATTCAAGACCATGATCCAGCCAACACTCTAGTTTCTGAGCATAAAACAAAAGTCATAAAAACAAACCTACCTGTCTTTCCTTTAGTTCCTCAGGGCTTAGGTCACCACGGCTGGCCTTATTGAGCTGCCCCACGCATCTGTAAAAAGTGAGAGCACAGTTTTACTCTCTCGACCATGGGTGCACTTGAATGTAAAACAAATCTAGATAAATAAATACCTTCTAACACCATCAAGCAATTCCTGGTTCTGGGGGTCATGTTTCAGACCTTCCTGATAAGTTTCCAAGGCTTTATCATACTCTTTCATGAAGAATTGAACAGCACCTTTTCTTGTATAACCCTTTGAGAAAGTGGGATCAAGTTCAATGCACATCTCTGCATCCTTCAATCCCTCAGGAAGAGCCCCAAGTTTGGTGTAGCATGCAGCTCTGTTACTATATGCCTGATAACAGCAACCGGCCAAGCATTAGAGTGGAACAACCGAAACCAATCACATACATAAGAAAATGCTTGGATGACTGTTAGTACCTTGGGATCTTTGGGATTCCTTCTCAAAGATTCCGTGTAGTGCTTCACAGCCTCTGGATACTTCTGCTGCTTGAAAAATTCATTGCCTGCAGAAAGTGCACGCCATCACATCATACACATGTAACAAAATGGATTAAGTGACAGAATAATATGAACTGCATTCAAAAGAATGATCAGCAACTAAACATGAACAAAGAAAGGCTACCTTTCTCACGCTCTTCCTCAGCCAAACTTGGATCAAAGTATTCTTGTTGCTCAAGATCCTTCTTTGCTTTCTCCGCCTCATTTAGTCTCTTCAGTGTGTCTGGATTGCGATGCTCTGTAAGGGCCTTCTGGAAAGCCTCAATGGCAGGTTCATAGTCCCTTGAGCATTTTGCCATTTTCACAAAGGCAGTCCCTTTCCTTGTCAATGCTCTTGCTACCATCTTAAAGTCTGATCTAAGCTCTCTACCTCTTTCAACAGCTTTGTCACAATCTTTAATACATTCATCATACTGAAAATTGTATTTGGGTCAGAAAGAGGTACAGGTGAAATCAAATAGTAAAAACAGGTGCTAGTTCTTCTCCTATACAAAGCAATGGTCAGCCCGTATGTGCTCAGTAACATTAAGAACCTTCATCAGAGCAGAGTAAGCTAGTGAGACTATAAGTGATCACCTTAATTTCTCTCGCTAGCTATTACCAAAAGGACTGATATGCTCAGATACCATTCAAGTACGAGCATCATAACCCCACATCATTCTATTCAATCCATTTCCAGACAAGTTTCCAAACACTTGAATAGGAGTTCCCTATTCAATCTCTTCCTCGAGCAGCGCAGTCCACTGCAATAGTTACCAAAACCTGCAACTCCTTTTGGACCCAAACTTACGACGAGAAGGTTGGGACACAACCTAGCGTTCCTTATGTACAGTTTAATAAAAGGAAGCGGAAAGAGCATGACAGAAGATTTGCTATCATACTTTTGTGACACAGTCTCCATTTAGACTCTTCTCAAACTATAATCTCCCAAATTATAATCCGAGTTTTGTGTGGACATGAAAGACTTTAAAAATAAACAAAACTTATCTTCACTTCTAATGTGATAAAACGTCATTAGAACTTACTCTAACCCTTTAAAAATAGTATGTACAACGAACCTGAGCAGCAGAGCAATAATACACAGTTTGGGCTACTCGTCACTAAGATCCAACAAAAAGTGCATTGCTTTAAGACTATACAAGTATTCCAAATCTAACACACAAAATAAAAATTGTCACTAGCACAAGTAACAGCATTCAAAAATCATAGAGCCCATACAATTAAAGCCAACACGAAGCCAATCAAACCAAAATAAACAGCAAAACATTAAATTTACCTTTCCTGTCTCCAAATAAACAGCAGCACGATTCGTCAAATACGAAATATCCTCGTCATCAAGCTCCATCGCCTTTGTGTAATGCTCAATAGCCTTCTCAAATTCCTTCTTTTTATATGCAGCATTCCCCAACTCCTTCTCTTTCACTGCTTGAGGTTTCGTCCCCTTCGCCTCCTCCGTTACTTTCATTGGCTCGGGCTCCACTACCTTCTCCTCCATCTTCTTATCCTCCTTCCTCTCTGACGCAGAGGACTGGGGAGTTGATGTCTCCTCCGGAATCTCCATGTCGTCCCCTGAATTCGGCCCTCCAAACTTCACATTCAACAAAACCCCAAAAGCCCGCATCACTCTCTGGTCCTTCAAGTAGAGATTCAAATTATTAGGGTTTTTCTGCATCTCTTGCATCATCTTAACGAAATCTGGCTGCTGCAAATACATTCTCGTTTCCGGATCCGCTGTTAACTTCGCCCACATCTCCGGACCAGAGAATGCATTGCCAAACGGACTAAGCGGCGGCGCATCGCGGCTGCGGGGGGCAGCTGCTTGAGCATCCGCCAAACCAGATTTTAAGCCTTCATTATTAGGATCAATCTCAAGTCCTTTCTTGTAGGCAGAGATAGCTTCTTGGATTTGGTGCAAGCCGAGGTGAGCGGCACCGAGACGTGAGTAACCTTTCGACCAGTCCGGCTTCAGCTCAACGGTTTTTTTAGCGTCTTCTAAAGCATCGGCATAGTGGTGGAGAGACGCGTGAGCCGCCGACCGGTTAGAGTAGAGGACGTGATTGGTTGGGGAAAGGGCGATGGCGTCTGTGAAGTGTTCGACGGCGGCAGCGTAATCTCCTGCTGAGAAGGCCGCGTTGCCTCGGGATTTGGCTTCTTCGGACATGCTGAACGATGTTGGGTGATGTCGTTTGGAGAAGTGAGGTTTCTGAGATATTTTTTATAGAGAGCGGGGACAAGAGGGAGGAGGGTAATATAGGGAAAGAAAAAGAAGAGAGAGTTCTGATGATGGGAGGAGAAGAGGAAAGTGGGTTCTGGAATGTTCTTTTTTGTTCTTTTAAAATTGAATTGGATTTGCTTGTGGGTGTTTGGTGACGGGACATTGTAGCGGTATGCTTTGGTTAAGCTGCGTTTTGGTTTGACTAATTTGACTGCCAAGTCGTCAAAAATCATTTTGGGATTAAAAATTGTTTTATTTTAAATTTTACAATTGGAGTTCAAGTTTTTTTTACCAAATTTAGAAATCTGTATTATGATTTTCAGACCAAACTCGAAGCGCAATCCGATTTCAACCTTTATTCAGAATTGTGTATTAACCCCTTGAATTAGTAGCTTGATCAATGGATTGATTATTATTAGATTGTTGACTTTTGCATTGTTTTGCGGATCAACTTTTTATTTTTTAGAAAAATCTATTTAAATATTTATGACGTGTTTTCTATAAAAATAACAATTCATGAACTCAAAATAAGATGTGTATTGAATAATATTTTTAAAAATATTAATACCATAATATATCCAATGATTTTTTTTTATTATTAAATTTATATTGAATTGATTCGGGCTAGAAGTTTGCAATCTAGATCATAAAACTATAATAATTTAATAAAAAAATCACAATAAATTATAAAAAATAATCTCTAATCAATCCAATATTAAAATATAATTTTTTTTATCAAAATAATTTAGATTAATCTGTCAAACTCGTAAAATTCAATCAAGATATCAGAATAGCTTTATAGAAGTAATTCATAGAGCAAGTGTGAAGCATGATTTCCAACTAATCCAATGTTAAAGGATGAAGTAAAAAATAATAATAAATAAAATAACCCAAATCAACTCAGACTAGTTTGTTATACCGATATGACCCATGTGAATGTGATAATTTCACATGAAGTGAATAAGTAATAAAATCATTGGACCATGATAACTTCACAAAAAAAAAATGAAACTCAATTCCCAAACAACTTAATATTGAAAGATAAAGTTGGAAAAGAAAAAAAAAAAGAGTTGTTGGAGGTTATAATTGGAAAAAAAAATACATTCAATAAATAAATAAATATTTGATTAAGTTTTAATCAAGTTTTCTAAATTTTTTTGGTTTGTTTTTTATAGGTTTATCATATTCTAAAAGAAAACATGATATTTTATTTATGCTCAATTTCTTAAGTGTCTATTTTTTGAATCATTTTATTTAGTAAAAATTAGTTTCATAAAAAAGCTATTAAACTAGTTGTGTAACATTTCCAATTATTACTAGGAAAAATTGCAATTTGTTTTATATAAACAAATGTATATTTAAAATTTCACAATTTGTTTTTGTTTTGGCAGAGTTTTATCTATAACACCTATTTTACATTCCAACATAATTTTATTTAACCTATCCAATCATCCTGGATCATTCTTGAACAACTTCATCCATACAAATTTATTCAACAATATTCACAAATGTTAGTGCTTTTAAAATTCCACGCTTGAAAATATAAAAGTGATATAAATGTATTATATTTAATTGTGAACATATTTAAAATAAAAAAATATGTTAAGCTGTAAAACCACAAATGATCGATCCAATATAATTTTTACTTATTATTTATAAAATAATTATTAGCACATATAATTTTTAATTTAATTAATTACATTTATCGAATTTTTTTTACATTCACTAAGAATTTTTTAACTTTAACAACATAATAATAAAATCTATATGCATAATTATTTTTTGTCTGAATGAAAATAATCAGATCAAACGAAGGTACACTATCATCTAGACGCTAGGCGGTGAGGCTGGTAACGGTACCGTTTCGCAGAGAAGAGAAAATCAAACGCCCAGACAAGGGAGGTTCTCGCGGATGCCACATCTCCGTCTCAAACAAGTTTTCTTAGTTTCATTCATCATCGCACAAGGAATCCCGAGTCGCCTTGTCTTATGAAAGCTCCTTTTCCGGTGTTTTTACTTTCCACTCTCTGTCGGTAAGCTTCATTTTTCCTAAACCATTTCAGTGCTTAAATTACTTTCTTGAACACATCTAGTTCCCTTCATTCTTTTCTTTCTGCGAAGACAAAAAGAAATGCCAATGATTAGGAATGGAGTAATATTCTTCGGTTGAATGCCTACAAGAGGCTGCCCTTCGTCAATAATAATCTGTAAAGTTTGTTAGCTTTTTATGTTTACTCCCAGTTTCAACCACTTCCATCTGTTAGACAACTTCATATAAAGTCTCGATTTGAAAGCTTCCAGTTATGTAATCACTCCGTACTAGACAAATGAAACGGTGACGTTTGTTTGAAAATCTACATACTTGGTCTATAAGGATGACTGCCTGTATTTTCCTCATCCATAACTTGCAGTCATCTTAAATCGGGCACCGTCTTTTTTCCCTTGGAGGCTTTCTGTTTTGTGACTGGGCTGTGTTCTTAAGGATTTATTAATTTCAATTTTCCTGTTTTGAATCGATAAAAGCTGTGCTTTAAAATCTTATGTCTTTGCTGTTATAATCATTGCCATTTCGAGATGACAGCGTTGTCTTACCTCCGAGTACAGAAGAGAGTGACCAACAAAGCTCTTTCTCCTACTCTGAGCAGGAATGGTAAGAAAGAAAAGATGTTGGGCAATGACCGGAATATATTAAGGAAACGATTTATTGATTGGTCCCACGCATTGACATTCACTTCATATGTGGAAACCCTCCATGAGAATTTTTGTCTTTGAAATCTTGAAATTCCGCGAGCAGTTTCTTGACACGCAGAGAAAACATGGAGAGTTGGAGTTTCAGCCTGAGCAACAAATGAACTGAAACCGACTGTGCTACAAAATTCAACCGTAACTCAAGATAATGCACAGTGAATCTCTTTAATAAATGGTTTTTTCACTTATGGTCCATCTGTAACATGCTTGACGTCCTCAGCTGGACACTAATGTCTTTGGTTTGGTGTACGAGGGACCAGTTCTATCTTGCATGCCTGAAAATGCTCTGTCACTGCTGCAAGTTCTATAGCTTGAACGCTACAAGGATGATTCTGTCAATCTGAATTATGAATCGATTGCTGATCTCTTGGAACTGTAGTGTACCTTTCTCCTCTACAGGTTTCTAAATAATCTGCTTTACCCGAAAATAAAGAAGTGATGTTTGAGTTTTGTTCTTTTAAACCATTATCTAGATTGCCATTTGTGTAACTATGATGCATTTATAGGAGGAACCGTGGTGGTAATTTGATGAACGGTGCTTCTAGAAGCTTACATCATTTTTTCTTTTAAATTCAGATTTTCTATGTTAAAGCTTAAGGGGAATTCATGAAAACTTGGTTCTTATCGTCTAATGTTAAATGCTTGAATTCTATGATCGAAGGAGCTGTGGCCAGGAAAAGACAGAGAATACATCTGCCGAGGATACTATTTTTGGGAATAAAATTCAGATAAAATGTCTAATCTCATGCTTAACCTATAAGCTTGCGATCCATTTTCTTAAGAATCAAAAGGCTAATTATCTTTAAAAAAACAGAAAAAAAATATTAATT
The DNA here is from genome assembly GCA_027405865.1 of Salix purpurea. NCBI lineage: Eukaryota > Viridiplantae > Streptophyta > Magnoliopsida > Malpighiales > Salicaceae > Salix > Salix purpurea. Next base: position 3,224,818 of record JAOWLH010000026.1, on the reverse strand, counting down.
TCACTGTTAACATTTATATTTTTTTTTCTTTTTAATTAAAATCACACCGAGTCTTTGGATAATTTTGTTGTTTTTTCACTCTTTTTTTTTTGTAGTTTGACAGTTTCTATTTTAAATCAAAATTAAATTATATAAAAGATAGATTTATTCTCGTGTGTGTATATCTTAAAATAAAATCCTATCTATATAAATAATTACAGCGATATTTAAGAAATTATTCTATTATGATACTTTTAAAATAATATTACAGATCCTGTGGTAATATTTACATGTATTTTTTTTAATAATAATATATGAAACTAACGAACATAATTATAAATAAATAAATACACATATATTTAATGAAAACAAAATATATTTTTATTTATTTTTTATATTATATTTTCAAAATAATAATTATTTTATTATTTCACATAGTTGCTAAAAACTAATCAAAATAATATTTCTTGTTTCTTGATTGGAAATTTCCATGATATGTTTTTATTTTCTAAATCACGCGTCTAATATTTTTGTAATTATAAAAACAATTTATTGAGCTGATATCAAAAATTATTTTTAAAAAATAAAAATATATTATTTTAACATATTTATGAACAAAAAACATTTTCAAAAACAATTTCAACCATATGTTAAACAGTCACTAAATCATTGAATTTTTTTACATGCCACAAAAAGAAGTCTTGAAAAAGATTAGTGCTGTGTCTGCAATCTGTCGCGGGGTGACTGAGGGTATGAGCAGGAAGTGAGTATTTTGATGGTGTTAAATGTTAATTATTATAAATAAATAAAGTTATACTTCAATTCTATTCTAGACTTAATTAAATTGTTAAGAAAATCAATAAAATAAATTACCACACACTTTTTGAAAACTGTTTTGTAGAGACTTCATAATGTTATCAAGTCTTAATTTGACAACGAATTGGTAACATCTCATTATTATCATATAAAATAAAAATTATAGAAAACTAAAATAGTCATAAATGCAGATAGATAAGAAATCATGTATGAAGATAGATCAATAATGTAGATCAGAAGAAACGAAAATAATATTTAGGAGGTGACAGCAGGAGGTTTAAGAGACAAAAGACATCATCTCGTGGACTCCATTGTACTTTTTTTTGTCTGACTTGCAGAATACCACAAGATATTTTTTTCAACATTTAAATATATTATTATTATTATTATTATTATATATTTAGTACATAACTCATAGCTAATCACAACACATAGTCGTATTATTATTATTATTATTTTTAAAAATATATTCCATGTTGATTTCTTTCAAAGAACTTGATTTATTCTGCGTTTTTTTAGATATATTTTATTTCAGTTTTTGTATGATTGATTCATTTGATTTTTTTAGAATTATATAATTTAATGACCCGAGTTAAGAAATTTTATAGATTAACTTTGTTTGATCAAAGATTTTTATTTTTACTTTTTTCTTTCGATTTCATTCTTTTAAGCTCTTTGTTATAAATATTTATTTTTTATTTTTATAATCATATATCTAGTTAAAATAATTTAAAAATTAAAATTATTAAAACTATTATCGTTTGAATAGTTTCTTTAAAAAATACCATATTGATTTTTTTGAAACATTTCATTTAATTTAAATTGGTCCTTTGATTTTTGCTGGATTAATTTGTTTCTAAAATGATATCATACATTATCAACTTGACAAATTAATATTGATTGATAAGAGTCAATTTAATATAATATTATATCATTTTTTTAAAAAAAAATTACATTGCTTTTCTTTTAGTCGGCGACGATTTGTTTTTTCGTAGAAAAACAATCAGCTCAAAACTGCAACGCCAGAGGAGGCAGTAACCTAGTTTTAGGTGGTTTTGCTTTGTTTGAGGTCAAAATCAGGAAAGCCCCCTGTATTAAGAATCGTAACGAGCAAATCCTTCTCCTTTAAACAATTCATTAACACAACTCCAAAACACGAAAACAGCACAGCACAGCCCTCTTGTACCTTGGCATTTTGGGACCCGCCGGTCTTTCATCATTCCCCTTGCTTTGCATGGCATCTTGAAATCTCACTTTATAAACACCTTCGCCAATTCTCTGCAGGCCACCTAGCTAGCTCTTCCTAATTTCTCCCCGGGCTCTATATTTTTCCCTGGCCAGTAATTGTTTTTGACCACTGCTGCTAGTTCGATCATTTCTAGGAAAGTTCAACTCTCCGATGGAGACCCATAAGCCCTGTCTTCTGTCCGCTGTTTTTGTACTCGTGATACTGTCTTTTCTACATGCACAGAGTAGCCAGGCCGCTCGGTTGAACCCGGTCGAAGCGGGAATTCTGATGCCAACAGAGAAAGATGGACCGGAAGTTGACGATGATGATGGGGAGGAAATCGGCACGAGATGGGCAGTTCTTGTGGCCGGTTCAAGTGGTTATGGAAATTACAGGCATCAGGTGAGACTGATCAAACTCGCCAGTATTAACTAGCCCTCCCCCTCTCCACCCCTTCTTCTTTTTTACTTTTTTTAAGAGAACAGGTGGCTTATTCATCTTTCTGGGCTTGATTTGTTAATTAACTGGCACTCTTGATATACTAATTAATTAGTAGACTAGATTACGGATTTTTTTTCTTCCGATGCTTGATGAGAAAGTAATCTTATGGATGTTATTGATTAAAATCATCGGTGATTTGACTGTGGATGGTTTTGAAATATATATAGGCGGATGTCTGCCATGCGTATCAGCTACTAAGAAAAGGTGGGATAAAAGAAGAGAACATAGTGGTGTTCATGTATGATGATATAGCTGAGCATGAGCTGAACCCCAGACCTGGAGTTCTCATCAACCATCCTCAAGGAGATGATGTTTATGCTGGCGTGCCTAAGGTAACTCCACACACTCCTATTCTCTTATTAAATTATAATATATATACTTATAGTGCGTTCGATGATGTTGTTTCAGCTGTTTTTTAAAATTAATTATATTTAGAAATATATTAAAATTATGTTTTTTCAGTTTTAAAAAATTATTTTTTGATATTAACACATAAAAATAATCTAAAATCACTAATATTTTTATTTAAAATCATCGAAAAAAAACTCGAATCACCTCTAGGCTCTAGCTGTCTCTTTGACATGGGACCCCACTTTGGTGGGATATCATTATTTGTTTTTCCTATGCAGTTTGGGTTGATTATTTATACTCCATTATTAATAATCAGAGCTAGTCACTTTTTAAAATATCTTTTGAATTTGTTTTTAAAAATTATTTGTTATTGCGGTTATATGCTCCATTTTTTGATATTCTTTATTATTATTTTGATGTCCTATAGAAAATCAATATTTAAAAATAAAAAAATGTTATTGTTAGCGTAATAGAGCAGCAATACAACAGCATCTTAATATTAATCATGTCTGCCATGTTGAAGGTTTTGGTTGGCATATTCCATCCCAAGTTCGTCATCGATGGGGATTGATTCTATGATATGCTAACATGTTGCATCTTCCCTTACCAAAAAAAAAAGGGTTGCATCTAGCAATTATTGGCTTTTATCGCTACGTGTCGTTATTTTAGTTGCAGACAACCTAGGACCGTCCAGGGTGCGTTCTAAGTAAGATCTATATTTCAACCTTATTGGTCTGTCCTAGATATTTCAAACTACCGACATAATTTTATGAATATTTGTTAAAAATGAAAAGGACGGCCATTTATATTAAACCATGAATTAGTAAGTGGGCTTATCCTCAAAATTCCTCTTCTTCAATTACAATATTATTATTGCTCACGTAGCTGCAGCTGCATTAATGTTCATTGTAACTGCTGCTATTCTATTTCTATCTGGGAGAGCATCCGATCCGTTTCTCTTTTTGTCAGCTGGCAAAAGTTAATTATGGCCGAACTTGAGATTAATTTAATTATAAGCCTTAAATTGGCTTTTAATGGCGAAAGTCTTACGTAAGCTGTTGAAATACATGGTTTGTCGTGGCAGGATTACACTGGCGTACAGGTCACCACTGAGAATCTGTATGCAGTGCTTCTTGGTAACAAGAGTGCTGTCAAAGGTGGAAGCGGCAAGGTTGTGGATAGCATGCCCGATGACAGGATCTTCTTGTACTATTCTGATCACGGAGGTCCTGGAGTTCTTGGTAAATGTTTTTTCACATTTTCCGATCATGTGGTTCTGGTTCATTTCTTAATTAGCCTTCAAAATGCCATCGATCTTGATATTAGGGCTAAATATATCAGTTGCTAGCTCATCCATAGCAACAGCACCCTTTCCCTCCAAATTTGTTCCCTGTTTGTTAATCTAGTTTTTTTTGGGGGAAATGCCACACGGTTTTGGAAGAAAATTGAAGCTCTTGTACCATGTGAATACAGGGATGCCAAATCTGCCTTTCCTATATGCAATGGATCTCATTGATGTTTTGAAGAAGAAACATGCGTCTGGGAGTTACAAGGAAATGGTAAAGAGGCCATTGATTCTTACCTCACAATCAGAAATTGTGTATACTGCCACCATGGTAATTGACAAACATTTGATTGCTGACACGCTTTTGTGTGCACGCAGGTCATGTATATAGAAGCTTGTGAGAGTGGGAGCATCTTCGAAGGGATCATGCCCAAGGACATAAACATTTACGTGACAACAGCATCAAATGCGGAAGAGAATAGCTGGGGAACTTATTGTCCTGGGATGGAGCCATCTCCACCTCCAGAGTACGTCACTTGCTTAGGGGACCTGTACAGTGTTTCTTGGATGGAAGATAGGTGTGTACTTTAATGGCTGCTTTCTATCCTTATCATTTACTGCATAAACCAATCAATTCATTCTTCTCCGATAGTAGCTCACAGCTGATGAAGGTCCCTTTCTGAGGAAACCGAGGATTTGTTAGTTTTAATATATGTATTATCAGCTTTCTGTTTTCCTGCAGTGAAACACACAATCTCAAAGCAGAAACAATAAAGCAACAGTATCATTTGGTAATGCCAGCAAGTATCATTAGATGATGATCTCTACTTCCAGCTTAATATAAACTGGCGCTGGTACTGTAATGAAAGATTTGTTTTTTGTCTGCGCAGGTGAAGGAGAGGACCTCCAATTACAATACATTCTCCACTGGATCCCATGTGATGCGATATGGGAACGAAAGCATCGAAGGAGAGAAGCTTTATTTGTACCAAGGTTTCGATCCTGCCAGTGTAAACTTCTCTCCAAACAACGTCCACATTGGTGGGCGTATGGATGTTGTTAACCAGAGAGATGCAGAGCTTGTTTTTCTCTGGCAAATGGTGAGTTCAAATCTGCGAATGAAGTAGTATTTTTGGGACTTTAACGATTTATCTTTCCTGCTGAGCTATAATTTTGTTTCGTGCCGTCCAGTACAAAAGATCCGAAGATGGTTCAGAAAAGAAGACACAAATCCTCAATCAGATGAAAGAGACTGTGAGGCATAGAACTCACCTGGACAGCAGCGTGGAGTTGATCGGAACACTACTATTCGGACCTAAAAAGGGTTCCGCCATGCTTAAATCTGTCAGGGAACCCGGCTCTCCCCTCGTGGATGATTGGATATGCTTAAAATCGATGGTAGCATACAAATGCTTGTTCAAGTCCTTACCTTGCTGCGCATTCACTGTATTATTAATTTACTAAAACATGCTAAACTTTGAAAATTCTAGGTTCGACGGTTTGAAACGCACTGTGGATCATTGACGCAGTATGGCATGAAACACATGCGAGCATTTGCTAACATTTGCAATGGCGGTGTCTCTCAAGCCTCAATGGAGGAAGCTTGTTTCGCAGCATGTAGCGGCCGAGACTTTGGGGACTTGCATCGTTCTTCAGACCAAGGTTACAGTGCTTGAAATGAAAGAGGAGCTCGAGTATGTTAAATTAATTTTGTTACTGTACATTATGTTTGGATGCTTTAATTATCCCTCTGTAGTCGCATTTCCATGCCCAGGTGTTCCAAGTTGATAGTATTTGTTAAACAAGGCTTGTGTCCTTGTCATACAAATTTCCATCTTATCTACTTACATGGTTGAGGTTGAATGATATGTTCGATGTCGATTTTTAAAGTGATTTTTAAAAGATTTTTTTGTTTAGAAAAATATTAGAATAATTATTTTTGACATTAACACATTAAAATATCTATAAATACAAAAAAAAAAAAAACTCAATTTAAAATAAAAAATAAAATAAAAATTTAATTTAATTAAAAACATAGTTCATAACAATCCTTTGAGTATGCCTAATTTCCCATAAAACTGTACTCGAGATCCTGTATCCGCAGGACTCATCTGAGAATTGTTTTTTCAAAGCCATACACACAAGTCATCCATTAGCTCTGGTGTCATGAGAAAAATTGTCTGTTAATTTATAATTTAATTTGAAGTATAAAAACTTTGATCCCTAATTCTATTATTTGTTTGGTGACCTCTCACGGTAACCGTATGGTAGATTTTGAGGAAAATGCACCTCTCACTAATAATAATATCCATCACCTCTCTCTCTCTCTCTCTCTCTCACACACACACACACACACACACACAAACACACACACGAACTATGTAGAAATACACTTGTTAAGGAGCTATGGCTACAAAGTACAAACAGCAATTTCTAGAGAGGGAGAGAAAAAAAAGCCCAAGATCGATAAAACCAGTCAAAATCAACTAAAAGCCCTGAAAAATCAGGCCGGGTATATGTGAGCCCAACCAGAAGAGCTCTAATTTCTATATAATTTGTTTTTCACTGACTTTATCACCAACCTAGGCACCCAGAAGAGTCGCGTGCCAGTATAACGTAAGCAGCTCCGATGCACGCATATTGAAAGTTTGAAACCAATATTCTTACAAAACTATGATTAATTGATTTTTTAACAAAAAAGAAAGAGAAAAATAAAAACAGTGATGGTAAATATCACGAAAGTGCCATTTAGTAGACTATTCATGAATAAAAACAAGAACACGTCTTATTTATTTGAAGAAAAAAAATGTAATGTAAAGAACTATTTCATTTAAAAATTTAAGTTTTTAGGTAAAACTTCATGATATAATTTATATTATTTTTTAACAACTCTCTCAAGTGAAAGTTTTTTGAGCTTGAAACTTGCATAGATTCACACTATTTTGTATTTGATTTTTATCAAATAGAATGAGAGTGATGAGATTCGAACTGAGACCGTTAAATCAACAACTCGGATACTATATCAAGAAATCATCTCACCTAAAAATTGAAGATCTTAAGTGAAACCCATAATATAATTTATATTAATTAATAACATGTGGACCGAGAGAAGATTCATAAAAATATACATTCATGTATCTAGTTTTGGTGTTGAACTTGTTGGTAAAGTGGACCTTAATTTGTTTTTGCTTTAACTTCGAAAAAAAGACGGGAGAGGAATAAGTAGCGCAAATTCAGAAAGTGCAAATAAAATAGAATTTCAACAATAGCATTTTTGCTAGCAATATTTTAGATATGGAACAAACAAAAATTTAAATTAAATGATTTGAAGGTGTGAAAATACTGTTTTAAGATGGTTATCTGTCATATATAAAGAAAATATTTTTATATACAACTAAACTCTTTAAATCCCTAAAAAAATAAAAAAAAAAGAGAAGGAAAATACATTTTTATTTTGTATATCGTTCTCTTTATGTAGTCACATATTTATAGATACTTGAAACATTTCAAAGAAACTATATATTTTTTAATAAAATAATTATATTTTCAATAAAATAAAATAAATATCATTTAATTTTATCTCAACATTAAAATAAACTAACTTAATAAAAAAGTAATCTTACTGACAGTAAGTTTCAAGTTATAAATATCTATATAATAGAATTAGAAAACTTATTACAAAAACTCAGCTTTCACTCAATTCACTATTCAACAAAAACTTTTGTATTTATAAACACTTAAAAATGAATTTTTTTTTCCAGTAAAGAATATATATGTTTTTATATATTTACAAATCACATCAGTATGTTTTCCTGCTTCCACAAGCATTAATATTTTTTTATTTCAATGCATGCCTTTACAAAATGACGCTTTGCATGCGAAATATTTGCTAGACAAAGCGGTGGGGTGAACTTTATCCTGTATGAAATCTACCAGTAAATCAATTTCCTTTCAATATATATTTTTTAATTTAAAGTTATTTAATTTGGTAATGTCGAAAATAAGAAAAACACTACCCGATGCATTGCTAAACACACATTGACATTCAGATTCGATGGTGTGGCCTCGAAGAACTTTCTTCTCTTAAAAAAAAAGAAAAAAAAAGTAAGAGGATTGAAAATATATATCACTAAATGAAATCATTTCACTTCTTCTGTTAATTAAAACCACTGGAATCGAATAAAAATCTTCGAGGTCCAAATTCAAGACCCACCAATGACATGGATATCACCAATACTTATGGTGCCTTCCCTGTAAACTGCAACCACCGCTTTTATGGCAATTATCCCATGCGGCAATCCTCACCTTTACCTTCTCAAACTCAGAATACCCACACGGTATAGTAATCCCACCCGGATGATTATACCCGTATACCCGCTCCGATCCCTTTAATAGCTCTCCAAAGAGAGGGTGATTGAAGTAAATGACTGGCACCAATTCCCTCCTCGTATCTCCATCTGGTTGTCCCACGTACACGGCCATGTGTCCTTTAGGTACCTCCATTGGTTTCGCATGACCCAGTCTGATGTAACCCGGATCCGAATTCGGAAAGCAGAGAGCTTTAGCTCCACGTTGAAGACATCGAGCCATGTCCAGGATTCTCGAAATGGAGTTGAAGGACTTTCCGGGGTGGTCCATGGAACACAAACGGGCAGGTTTTCTTCTGGGTCGGGCTATCCATTTGAAGAATCTTGCTAGTTTCTTGCGTCCAATCCTGAAACCTCTCAGCCTTGCCATGAAATCTGAACAAATGGGCTACCTTAAAATGAAGTTTTAAGAAAAGGGTCTCTGGTGTTTCAGTTACAGAAGTTTGTAACTGGACATCAAAGACTTCTGTGTTTTGGTGCGAGGAGAATCAAGTTGCCTCGACAGGCAGGCTTGGCCTACGGTGTATATATTTATAGTGGGTGTAAATGTGTACGCGTGCGAATTACGTTGAAAGAAGGCAGGCGTGGTCGGTACGCGGTTGCAAAGTGAAGTCGTTTGAAGGGAGACAATGAGGGATTGAGTTTTATGGTCAATGATAAAAGAAAGTCAGCAAAATTAACAAATAGCTGGAAGTGATTAGATCATAGGAATTAGCCGAGTCAGAGAAGTTATAGGGGTCAGGGTCAACTATATGAACGTTCTGATGTTTTCTGGGATTCAGGGTGTCCCAGGAGGACACAGAGTTTTGGGTTTGATTGATCTCTTAATTTGATCAATCAGGTTATTGAAAATCAATTAATTGTGTAATGAATTATGAACACGTGTATCTATTGGAACGTAAGCTTATGTCTCGGGCATGGATTGTCTAGGTCTTCTAGGAGATTTGCGTGTGCCCTTAAAACTTGAAAGGTCAAGTCTTTGTACTAGTTTCGTTACGGAAACTTGGATTTGACAAGACAAGAGGCCTTTCTTCAATCACAACCACTCATTTGCTGGACTTGTCCATCATTGAGAAATATCTAATATTGATGTTGAATCACTCCCGAAAGCTTACAAATTGACCAAAATTAGCAAGACCATTCAAAAGTCAAAGAATGCTCTTTGAAATTGAAAATCTTCAAATTTCAATAAAAAATCCAACCCTTTAATTTCATATATATATACTAGATAATTGCCCGCGCGTTGCCGCGGGTAATTTTTTGTATATAATTTAACATAATTAAATATACATCGATAAATTTATATGATATAAGTAAATAAAAAGTATAGATTAAAAGATAACATGTTTAAAATTTTGAGTTGAGTTTGTCACGTAAGCATAGATTACATTTTTTAGAATATAGGTATTACGTCATAAACGATCACAAAAGAGCGCGCACTAACATTAGAAAAAAAAGCAAAATATTTGAATAAGAAAAAAAAAATTACTGAAATCATTATTGTGCAGATAATAAAATTATAAAAATCAATTAATAGAAAGAGAACAAAAAAACAAAGGGAAAAGGAAGCAATATTAATTTAAAATATTATCACAATAGCAACATCGGAGTCTTAATAAATAATCACTATTATTATAATAATAGAATACATAATCACTATTATTATAATATTAATAATAATAACTATTATTATTATTATTCTTATTATAATTATTATTATTATAGATTTAACATAATTAAATCTATAACGATAAATTTATATGATATAAGTAAATAAAAATTATAGATCAGGAGATAAAATATATGAAATTAATTGGGTATTAAGCTTTCCAATTTATTTTTTGCAAGATTTTCCTTATTGATCTTACAGGTCAACTCGGATTACCCGTGTAAATTTAATATATATCCATCTTAAAATTAGATAAAAATATCATCCAATATGCAACTATTTTTGAATTCATGATTAAAATCTATTTATTTTAGAAAACATGTTAGCAATGCTAAATATATTTTTATTTCTATCTATATCTTAATTTTTTGAAAAGTTTAATCTTTACTTATCATTAGTATTTTTTTATTAGCATGAATAATTTTTATTTAGTTAATTAAATGTATCCATAGTGTTTTTATTTTTAATTGAGATTTTTTATGATAAAAAAACAGAAAAAGCTAATGAAAAATTATAAATGAGAAAAATAAATTAATATTATAAGTTAAAAAAATAACTTTAGTTTTGTCCAAAAAAAGAAATTAAATATAAGATTTAATCAAATTATAAATCAAATATATAATCAAAGGATGAATCTGAACAAATTAAAACCTGTGGACCGAAATTCTTAATAATATCAAACTAAACCGAAAAATTAAAAGACCAAGGACTGAAATGTAAACCAATTATATAACTAACGTTAATCAAAGGATAAAAGTGAACAAATTCAAACATCTGGACTGAAATTATTAACAGATTTCAAAGAAATCCGAAAAAGTTAAAGACCAAGGACTTAAATGTATTTAGCCATGCAGGAGAGAGAAATGCACAGATTCTACTTCAACCGGCCACCGCCACCTACCTAGTCACCGTCCGATGACACGCGCGGCACCGATCGACAGAACACATGGAGGCGCACCCGGAGATAGGCCGGAATAACATTTCCCATGCCCGATAACCACCGCACGCTCCGTCGAACAGGAGCGTGCGATGCAGAAGCTCCGGCGCGTCAGGGGACGCGCCGTACAGAAATCGGGATTTAATATTTAAAAACAATGGCGAATTACCTAAGCACCCCTGCCTCAATTTCTTCGATTTTGTCTTTACTGGGGCTATAAGCGTAGTTACACATTTTTTTCAAAATTGAACACCCGAAAATAGCCCTCCAGGCAAGGTCTCTATTTTGTCTTATCTGTGCCCATTGAGGTCATTACACTGTGAGCCGCAATTGTGCAATTACTGGAACAGCCCCGCCGGTTTTTCTTGCATTTTGTCTTATCTGTGCCCATTGAGGTCATTACACTGTGCATCAAAATGGAAAAAACGAAAATAGCCCTGTCTCCAGCGTTAAAAGGCAGGCGCACCGAGGGACAAAATCGTCATTACACTGCTCGAATCCACAGTGATCTGTGAGGGGCGCTACAGTGGAAATCCCACGCTGTTTGTTTGTTTTGTAATATATATATATATATATATATATATATATATATATATATATATATTAAGTAAATATAAATCCAGCCCATTGATGAAATATACTATTAACATTATTAAGAGGTGAAGGGGCATTTAAGTTCAACCATTGATGTTTTCTTTTTCCCAAGTTCATGCATGAACTCTAATTAATGGCATGTTTAAATCATTTTCACAACGTCCGCATCTAAACATGTTTATTCTTTATCATCTTTTTATCACCCTATATTTCTTTTTTATTCTTTATTCTCTCTTATCCTTCCCTTTATGTTACTTTGGGGAAAAGGTCAATAAAATTCATGTTAATCCTTCTTTCCTTTCTCAATTATCATTATGCTCATTAAAGTTTTGGTTTGTTTGCCTTTTTTAGAAAATTGTAAATGCAAAAACAGTAAGTAAATGGGTAAAAAAGTTACGAAATGGTTAGAAATTGATTGAATTATGTTGAAGATATATTTTTATATTTTTAACTAAACAATAAGACCGGATTGGAATTGTTTTAGTTGGCCTTAATGGCAGACTTTCACAGACTAATTAACTAGCAAAAAAGAGATAGTCAGTTGATACAGAGGAGTAGCTGTGGTGGAATGCATAACGGTAAGGATGTTGAATATATAGGGTGGAAGTATCCACCAGATGGGTGGATCAAGCTCAATGTGGATGGATGCAGTAAGGGTAATTCGGGGTTGGCGGATGTTGGAGGAGTTATTCAGGACCATATGGGGTCTTGGATAGGGGGATTTACAAGAAATATTGGTTTGTGTTCGTCTGTGATTGCGGAGCTATGGACTATCTATAGTGGGATTCAGCTGATATGGGATAAAAGGTTTGGAAAAGTAGTTTTGGAATCGGATTCCATAGTTGTAGTTGGACTCATTAATGGGGAGAGTGTGAGGGGAAATAAAAATTATAATCTTATCATGCAAATTAAAAATATGTTGGGCAAAGATTGAGAAGTTGTAATAGTTCATGTTTACAGGGAAGCCAATTGTGTGGCCGATTGATTGACTAATTTTGGGTTAACTAGAGATTTGTTAGACCGAGGGGCAGATGATATAACTGACTCCCCGGCAGGGCTTTATATTTTGTTGTACTATGATCTTATTGAATCTACAGTTCCTCGTTTAATTTATAAGTGCGTAATGCCCCGATTTTTACCCCACATACACAAAAAAAAAAAACTAGCAAAAATGAACTCTCCACAAGAACAACGTTTTTCTTTTTTTCTTTTTAATTGGAATATTAGCTGAATAGATACAGACAACGCCCCTTACTTGCAGCTACCATGTCGGGAGTTAATTACTGTTCAATTAATGCAATTTAACAACTGGCCAGATTTTATGAGACAAGCAAACAAAATCTGAACTCCTGTCCTTCCGTTGTTCCCGGAACTTAAGCTCCGTTCGGACTAAACGTAGTTATACATGTCTAATTATGTATTCATCTACTTGCAAAGAAACTACCATCATGTATGATCCTTTGTTAATTAACAAAATCCTGAAAGACATTATTTTAATTTTTCGAATGAATAAATCCAAGGCCAGCCATTCTGACGAAGAATTATAAAATCCTATTCCTTCAAGCTCTAGTCTGACCTGTAATTTACTACTCTTGATCGACCAAATTAACATTAACGTGATTGGTTGGTGCATTTCCATATATAGCTTAGATGACACTCCGAGCTAGGGTACACGGACAGCAGGATTCTATCATTATTAACAGGGATTTATAAAACGGAGGAGATGGATTAAGATACATTAAAATCTACAGTTCAAATTAAATTGATGAGAGAAAACTGTGATTTGAGAACAAATTTTTACTCCTGAAGGAAGAGGATGGGCTTTTCATTAATGTTTTCCTGACATCGGTTACTAGAAGATGGCTAGACAATCTCCCACGGGACAAGATTCATGCCTTGCTCCTTGTTTTGTTTTAATAATGAATTAGCGTTTTCTTTCATGAGCTTCGTATAACGATAATTCTTTTTTAACTAGACTTTAAATAAATCATCTACACATAAACTAACCTAAACTGATACGTTTTTTTTTTTTTTTTTGTTATTATGGGATAGCCTGGTTCTCTCTGAAAAATAAATTTTGGATAACAGCAACCTAGCTGTGCTGTAACATGCCAAAAGGGTTTAACGTTGTTTGGTCAGCCCCGATAAATTGAACACGTCAGAGTTCAAATGCTCCAAGTTTGTGGATTGAAAAGATTCTTTCGAGAATGAGTGGCTTTTATATGAAGTTTTGCATCACTTGATAATTTGACAAGCCCATCAAGTGCCCATTGGGCCAGTTAGGTGCTAAGTCGTGGAAGAGCTTCCAGGTTCATCGATAAGGTTCCTGAAAGCCCATTTGAAAAGGCAATGCTGGGTGGGTAGGAATCAAAATTCAAAGGGCCTCCTTTAAAACAGAGGAGGAGGGTTACCAACACCTCAATTCCTATTCAGTTCAATTCATGCTCCTTCTGCAGAATCGGCATGATTTACTCATGGGATTGATTAAAGATTTAACCTTTTTGTAGTCATGTTGTGGCATCTTTTTCCCAAATGATGTATTTAACACATAAGCTATGTTTGATTGGGTAGTGCCATACTTTTGTTCGAGGAATTTGGATTATGTACTCATACTTGGCTTGTTCGTTCTCATTAGTATCACCAACTATGTAGCATGATTATGAGAACCACTCCATTAACTCTTCTAACTCACCTAACAACATGGTATCATATGTATTTCTTTGGTGGAGATGAAATCAAGCTGTGTCATTAAGAAGTGGCGATCCATGTTTTCTTCAATCCGTTTTTGTTGCTAAAAAGCAAAACAAACATCTGTCAACCCGAACTTAATTATCCCTCTAATCACTACAAGATAAAAGCTTTCTTTGATTCTATCTTGTAGCTTTAAAAAAGATGACAAGCCAAAGAATTTGCTTCAAGTTGATTTTAGATAAAAATAAATGAATCACAGTTGATACTGGGTATAGTTACCATACATCAGCATGGCCAATTTGTCATTTTCATCTTTTGAGACGTTAGGGTGCAGGTTGACTAGTGATTAACAGGGGTAAGAAGAACCACTGAGCAAGCTCCACGTCTCCTTTTGAGCTCAGGCGTGAACACAAACATGAAGGACGTAGCCTTATAAAAGAGTTTTGTACTGGTGACCTTATCTGGAGAAGCCCCACAACCCTATATAAGATGATTGCTGCTTCTTCAACTGTAACTGCTTTGAGGGACAGCACAAATCCTTCTTTTTTATACACGGTGCCCTAGCAAGAACACTTCACATTGGCCTCGTCGAAGGTTGTTGCCTGTAAACCACAAACGATTCCCCATGTCCAAGGGCTTGGAGGAAAAGCAACAGACATGGCAACCTGGATTTTTGGCGAAAGAGAGAAATTTATATTTTCAAACTGCACGTATCTGCTTTGCAGTTGGACCACCTAAATGAGCAGATCGTTTCATTAAATAATTACACGTAAATATATAGAGGTTCTAATTAGGTTAGTTTAATTTCTCCACATTTTCGAAGCTTTGTCTTAAACCAGAAGAACTCTATATTCATCTTGAATATCATTATGGATACTATATATAACCCTCCAATTGCAGGGATATGTGCCATCTAGAAACCCCAAGAATAGCAAAATGATCCTTATAATTAAGGGCCTACAGTACCACAGAACAGATCGATGCATTAGAGCTATTTTAATTTGCTGATCATTTATTTCATTAAATTTTGAACTGTCAGAGTGATATACACAACTAACCCCAAGCATCTATTTATAAAAAAATGCCGGTCTTGGATCAGTTGCTATCATGAAAACACATCTTAGTTGACTCCTGTATTTCACTTGTGTACTGCTCCATCAACACCTATATATATATCAACACCTATATATTCTCCATCAAAAAATATCAGTGTAGCCCTATAGCTCATGACTCAGGGCGTGTGAAATTTTAATTATGGTAGAATTTCAAAACTTGGAGACAAAATCTTTCAAGATCAATCAACTAATTGAATGGATGTATGCCTATGGAAAAAGAATTTTGTCCTGTTTCGCTATTTTGTCTGGGTATCATAATCTTTACACTGTGCAATATAAATGTTTGGAAAATAAAATGTAATTTAAGACATAATGCTGGCCGCAAACGAATGATCAAAAGCCTATCATAATCCACGTCCTCGTTTTCTATGATCTCACCAATCCATATATTCATTGCGTTTTCAGACTATACTGGATATGCTGGCATGTTTCTTATGCCAAAACCAAGCTGGTCCCTTTATTTCACTCAGGTTTGTGGTTAGTTCTACATCCCATGAATCTCTAACTCAGGTTTAAACCATCACATAGGCCCCCCCCAGAGACAAGACTGTAAGCTTTTCTTGAATCTCTTGACATCTACTTTCTGCTCCAAATGGTGCTTGATCATTGCTGTGAAATTTGTGTGGATGAATTGAATATGATGGTAATCCTTCCAAATCCCACTATCTTACCCTTTAATTTGCTCGCATTTCTTAACCTTATTATTAGTACCATAATTGGAATTATTATTCAGAAGGGGACATATAAACCAAAATGTAATCATGATCTGATCTGCTGCTGTGTTGACATAATTGTTTATTTCATTTTGCTCAATTCCTGACATGGCAATAAACAACCAAAAAGAGCCACAACCATTGAAAATGACATCGAAATTGTAATTATTAGCCATCACACCTTGAGCAACAAACCGTGAAATGATGCCGCTGCTCCTTCCTGTGTGCATGAGTTTCTGTGCAGGAACTGCAAGCCTTTGAAGTCAACAGTCAACGAAACACTATCCATTAAATAAAGGTATTGTTATATATTATATTCCACATTTATCATTTTTTTTATTTGTTGTGATCATAATTAGAGAGGTGGGGTTTGCTTTAGCTAACTCTTAACTAAAATAGGCTATGCTATGAACGTGTCCCTTGATTATATTCTGAAAACAGACTAAATTATCAATAAGACTTGTAACAATTAGATCTGAAAATCAAGTTTGTCGACGACGGTACATTGAGTTGTTTAATCTGGGATCAAAATGGAAGAAGAGGAAAGTGTTAGTTCTTCATTCAGATATATTAGAAAATAGAAATGCAGGTCCATGATTTTTTCAGAATCTTCAAATTCCTACTCCAATCCTTTTAAGGTTTAAATTTGAGATTTTCAAATGGAAATTCAATTGTTATCTATTAAGATATATTTTAGAAGAATGACTTGTTTGAAGTTTAATTAATTAAACGAATAATGGCTATAAAGCTGTAGCTTAGATGTTTTGAGATTTGGTGAAAACACAACTTTTTGCAAGTGCAATATAAGATTAGCTTGATGAATAGATTTCATATTAATGTTTATTACAAGCAACATAAATAATAAAAGTTTAGAGTAATATAACATTATTATTAAAATTTCATCTAATAATTAAAATTTGTGTGCTGAAACAGTTCTTTAATATAATCTCAGAGCTAGAATTTGAATGATGAATATATATTTGTTATTTTAATTGATTAAATTAATGAAAAAGATGAATGGTAGTTTAAGTTTTTGAGCTGTTTTAAGTCTTCTTCTTTTTTTTTTTAGATATTTCATCTATCTATAAACCATATAAAAAGAAATATAAATATTAAATAAAATATCTGGCCTCATAATACCTTAACAACAAAAGCTTGGGGTATCTATTAGGATGTGCTAAATAAAAAGTAAAATTATATATATATATATATATATATATATATATATATATATATATATATATATATATATATATTATTAATTTGTCTTTTAATGTTTATTTTACATGCTCGAAGAGAGTGCTGAATAGAATACTAAAATATTGTTTCTCCTATAAAAATGTTATTCTCACATATCTTATAAAAAATATCAAAACCTTACAAAACACTATTCATTTCAATAAAAAAAATTACTTGTTTTTTTTCTTTCATTTTCCATATTATCCCTAGATTTGCTAAATTAACCGGGTTATATTGTGTTATTAAAATAGTTATGAATCACTATTCTAGATGATTTTCTTCCACTTAAGTGCACCTTATAATAAAAAAATATTTATTCGATTCAAATCACTATTTTGGCTTTAGAAGCCCTCTTTCCGTGTACTTGGCTGGTTTTTTTCATTTTCCGCCGAGTTTGACTGATGCTCCCTCAACACCACCAAACGACAACTCCTCGAGGACAAGAAGCAAGATCTTCTACATGAGCGCGTGTTTTCCCTTTCCATGCTGTGTTTATGCATGTTGACTGCGCTTAGCAAGTCTCGTTCGCTCTCTTTAGCAACTAACAAATGTGTACTCTCACGTGCTTAAATTTGTGCCTGGTCTCTCTCTTTTCTTTTCTTTTTAATTTCAATTCCATCATCATGATAATGCGACCCCCATGAATCCTTGTCTGCCGCGTGGTTATGCGCATGTACTCTTATCCTAAAACTAACTTAGACAGCTTATGGCCTGTTTAATTGCTGCTTATTTAACTGTGTCGATCAAGATTAATCGTGCAGCTTGTAATAAATTACCAGAGCATTTTTATTTTTAATTTAAGAAAATGTTTACGACTTGCTCAAATTTTATCTCATCACATTTCTTTGTTGATTTCCTTCTAGCTCTCGTGCACTCTATTAATTATAAGCTATAGTTTTATTTTTTAAATATAAATATAAATATTACATTTACTGTAATTTAAAATTCTACATGTGGTGGCCGAGTGAACAACTGATGACTCATGACCTGTTTGGAAACGGTTTGAAATTGTATTTCTTATAAACTTGGATTTTTTTATTTGAAATTATTTTAATATGATGATATTAAAAATATTTTTTTATAAATAATAAAATATTATTTTAATATATTTATAAATAATAAAATATTTTTAAAAACTATACTATTGTCAAATATTATTTAAAAATAATATAAAAATTGCTGATCTTTCCTAGATTTTCTAAGCCTTCCACGTGTCATGGACATGGGGCAGGCGTGGGAGTACTGGGGCAGAAGGGACAATAGAACTTTTTCTAAATTTAACCAAAACTTTTAGGGTAGCCTTGGTAGATCGTGGGGAACCAAAACAATGATGGGTCCATTTCAGCAATGATTAAAATCAAGATGCCCCACAATTAGGTGTGTTTATTCAGCTGACCACCCTCCACTACTAGCTACGCTTTTGCTAATCTCATTCTTAATCAGGATTAATTCATTCAAGGTCCCAAAACCAAAGTGAAGTCGTTGATCAATGCTAATATATAGCTCAGAAGTTCACAGTGTAGCCATGCGTGCCCCTAAAGTGTATTGAGTTTGGTGTTGACAACTGTTTTTCTTTTTCTTTTTTGTACTCTTTTAAAATCTGAATTATTTTAATTTTATTTTTTAATATTTTATTTATTGGAAATTAATTTTCATGCTTTTTTTATTGTTTTCTTCTGGATATTTCTTCTACTCTTCCATCATTTAGGAGTGTTTTTTTTTCTTCCGTTCAAACATAATTGTCATTCTTTTTATTTTTATCCTTTTCGTTTGGTAAGTTTTCTAATTTTTTTCCTTCATAATTTCTTTTTTAAAATTAAATTGATTGATAATTAAGATTTTTAATTTAACCTAAGTTAATGGATTTCATGATTTTCATGGTCACGTGATTTGCAGGTTAACTCATATTTTAAAATTAAATTCATGTTCATGGATTTCATGAACAATTAAGCTTATGATATTATTTAATTTGCTTTTAAACGCAATTATACTAGTATTATGATTGGATCAAAGAGTTTTGCATCTTGATTCAGGTGGGCCTAGATCAAGTTTATTAAACATTTTTTAATGTAATTCGTTTTGTCTTCTAACATTTTGTTGGCTAGAAATCAGGCTTCACCTTTTTTTTTTGGAAAAGAAAGGAAGGGGGGGTGTTATTGTCAAGAGCAAGCCTGGTTAGGACAAGATGACAGTGCTTGAATTAATCACGTTTGATCCTTTAGCTTCACTTCTTCACCTGTTACAGCAAAATATAGCTAAACATTGAAAACACATTACTTTATTGTTATCTCACTGTATCCTTTGCCCTTACGGCCATAACTGTAGGCGATAAACCGGAAGGTCTCATACAGTAGAGTACTAGTAGCTTAGCTTAACAGTCTCTACAAAGATGAAGTATGTATTTAGTAATATGGTACATAACATTTTTTATTGAAATAATAATTTTTAATATCAACCTATTTAAAAATACTTAAATGTGATATTTTTTAAAATAAAATGCTGTTTTAAAAACAGGTATGCCAAAAAAAGAAGCAGTCGAAGACTGGCTAAAGTAAAAGGGATGAATAGAGGATTGGCTTACACGTGTCAAGTCAGGAAGGCAACAGGTTCACCGGCAAAAGAGTGCAAGACAGTTGGGCGAAAACGGGGCAATCTTCCTGCAACCGAAATTGTGAGCTTAATGATCTGAGGGGCTAGCCCACGCCGGACCATTAGCCGCCACGTATGTATACAACATCATTCCGTTTCGTGGGCCCCATTTTCCACTACAATAGGCTGACAAAAATAGAAATTAAAACACCACCCAGTAAAGAAGAAGAGAGAAGGAAAGGGATTGTTTTCCCGAGAGAAAGTAAGAAGAATATGGCACGTGCTTTACTTGTGATCCGAAAAACAAATCCAACCGGTTACAAATCATGTGGTAACTTGCTACTTGACGTGCGCTTTGCTTTATGTTACACACTAACGTTTTTTCAACGTATTTTTTACATAAAGAAAATCAAAATTTAAATTGAGAATTTTTTGCAAATATGTAATTAAATAAATCAATATTATTTGTGTATATATATATATATATATTTGTGTGTGTGAAAATTAAACTTGACAAGATAATGTGTGTGAAGTTTATTTACTAAATTATGATTAATAAGCTACTTTTCATTCTCTAAATAGGTAAATGATAAAAAACGTGTTAACATTTTTTTAGATGTGAAGTTTACATTTTCATTTTAAATAGTTAGTTAAGATGAAGGATTTGTGTTTATAAAAGATATCTTTTTACTTGTTATTAAATATTCATTATTAATAGTTTTGAGGACTTGCAATAAGATTTTTTTTTATTACTTTCTCTCCAGTAGGATTTTTACTGTGTCTAAAACTTGATGTTGTTAAGTGATCATTTATGAAATGTAGATGTTTAAGACTTTTTAGTTTAATATTTATGGTTTTTGATGAATTTTGTAAAGTTAGCCTTTTATTGTATAGGGTAGAATGCTAGATGATACAAGCATATCTACACTTGATTTTAGGGGTGTATTTTTTTTAATGGGAAATAGATCACCTGTAACTACATTACTATAATGTTTGGAAAATCAGGAGAGAATCTATTTTAGCCTAAAGAATCTATTTTTCAATCTATTTTTTTTTTTATCGAAAAACTCCTAATAAAACACCATTAAAACTTTCATTAACCACTTGCCAACCCCAAAATCACTAAAACAAATCAACCAAAAAAACAAAACCCAATTTGTGTTTTTAAGAATGTTTGTAGAAAAAATCACCACCATTGAAAGTATATGTAGAGTAACAAGTACTTGAATTGTTAAAATATTATTGAAAAGTACATTATTGTTATTTAAAAATTAATTTGATGATTATTATTGAAAAGTACATTATTGTTATTTAAAAAGTTATAATTTACACTATAGCTTATATAATTTATAAGGTATAGCATAAATTATTTATTCTTTAATGTATGATTATGCAAGACCATCACGCATGGCTAGGCAAGGCTCATATAAATGTCAGGACTACATAATTATATTAAGTATAATTTTGTACTTATATGCTTATATTTATTATTAATAGGATCTTTTAATTATCCTATAATTAATCTTTTGTAAATATATGGATGTTGGCATTGTGCATATGATGTACTTACTATATGTTTTATTTAATTTCTTTTGTACTTATTATGTCTTATAACTTTGAAGAAATACTTTTGGTTTGTATTATGTGTAAATAAATTTTTTCATGACATTAAGAAACAATAATAATAATACGGGATAAGGTCCGGGATAGTTGGACTAATGTTGTGGTGGAGTTTGTTATGCTGTGTATGAAATTTTGGCACGGTCCAAATACAAAAAAAAAAACTATTTTAAAATCAACGTAGAATAAATAACATTATCATTTGTATCAAAGTGAGAGAAATATTGACTTTAATTTTATTATGTATATATAATGTCCAGGTAAAATTGTATTGATAATTAAGATATTATAGAGCCCAAGTATATATGAGTATGAAGAGTTGTCTTACCTAATATTATTGGATTTAACTATGCATTGAGCCCAAGTGCACATAGATTTAGAGAGGTTCCAAGCCACATGTTCTCGGGTTTGATTACACGCTAAACCTAAATGAACATGAGTCTGACAAGTTGTAAGACATAACATATTTGGATTCAGTTATATATTGAGTTCAAGCACATATGAGTTTGAGTATATACCAAACTTATCACTTGTGGGTTTGCGATCGTGCCAAGTCAAAGGAGATATGAGCTTAATGATTATTATAGGTCTCATATTGGAGAACAAGACTTCATTTGTTTATTCTCATAACTTTTAACATAAAATATAAAGGTCAAGAATACTTATATATCCCAACACCTCTAGATGTATAAAAGTTTTATAAGAACATATCATATTTTTATCAATATTAATATTATGTAAATGATATTTATCTCTCATTGATGTTGTGTAGGATATATTTATCTCTAATTAATGCTATTAAGAGAAATGACATTTCAAACCCCTCTATTTGAGCAATATGACGAGACTCAAGATCTTTAAATACCTCTTGAGCCAACCAGGTAAATCATTTATAATTTTTAATCTTTAATTATTCGTACTTTATTTTTCAACGTATTTATCATACAAAAACAAGAACAAACACTCTTGTTCATATAATTTAACACTCATTCTTTATTTATTGCAATTCATTATAAAAACTCATTAACTTTATCATCTGAGAGTTTATAAACCCTAACAAAAGAGATTGTTGCTGGCATTTGGCCATATACCATCTACCATCAACTTCGTGAATTATAGAGAAAGGAATATTGATGTGAACATATGATTACTCATTGTCCAAACACATAAAAACCTTATTCTTAACATATTGGATTTTTAGAACATCATCAAGACAATTAGATTTTTTTAACTGAAGTAATTTCTCATATAAATATTTATATAAATATGAAAACTTGTATATTTTTTAATAAAGCATTCTCATTCAGTTAACATCTTTTTTATTTTATGTTTTATGTTTTTTAAATATTATATTTGCATTTTTCTAAACTTAGATATTTCTCTTACCGTCAATATTTTATTCTTTTTTTTCCTCCTACAAGACAATGGATTCAATTTATTTTCAAAATTATTGTGTTTTGTTACATACAAAACTACTATAATTATCTTACCATGTTGAATAAGATATATATGTATAACATCAAAATTTATTCTTTTGAATATTGCACTATATTGACTCAAACCAATGTGAATGAATAGGATATATGTATACCATTGAAACACTTATTCTTACAATATACACCAATTCTGATTTTATCATATAGATATACACATACATGTAAAACATTTATATTTTTTGAATACAATACAATATACACATATCTCAATAATAATATAATACAAACATATATGCATAACATCTATAATCTTGTCATTTAATATATATTATTTCATTTTTGATAATAAGTATAAATTAAATAATAAATATCTACATGAATATTCAAAACACAATAAATAAGATGTGAATATCTAAATTCTTTATTCTTAATTAATTAATAAAAATATGTTGTTTCTAGTACCTGGATGGAGAATGAAAGTATGAGTATACTATATTATCCTGAGAAAATCAATGCTGGAATATTCAAATCAATTTCTTTAAAAACGATCATTAAACATTACGAGATATTAAAACATCGCACTTTCCGAAATCTATTTATTTTAGTAGTCCAAGCGTGTTCTATCGGCTAATCTCAAGTGGAGTTAGCTAAGAATTTACCGAGCGGGCACGCTCGTGCACAAAACACTCTGAGTTTTGGCTCAGCCTATGTTGGGTCGGCTTCAAATGAGCCAAGCTGAAGCTGTATTGAATATCTTAAAGCAACATTTGGAGAAGTGTCATGATCGCGGTATACCGGGTCGGTTGGTGGGGTCCAGCGTGAAAGCTTTTTTTGAAGAGAGAGAGAGAGGAAAAACAGTTATTAGAATAAAAAAATGGGAGACCAACCAACCAGAGGCCGCGTGCAACTGCTGGTGAGTGAGGATAATATTTCATCATCCTCAAAGCCACCAAACCTTAAATAAACTTTTAGTTTACAGGTAGTATGCTTTTCTTATTCATATAAAATATTTGCACTTTTAGACACGTAATATTATTTATTTCGTTATTAAGGATGTCTTTTTTTTTTTCTTTCACTCCTCCTATCTTTAATTAGCGAGCTTGCTCATTGTTTGAGTGAATCTCATTCCTAGTGTGCGGCCATGTCGATGTCCTCCAATTTATGCTAGTGAAATGTTTAATTTGTTTTGAAATAATTGGGAGTTGTTCTTTTTGAGTGTTTGATAAACATATTAATTGACCGTGGTTAAGTTTTACGGTTAATTAAGGCCCAATTCTGAGCGGTTTTCACCTTCACTTCCCTGGCTTAATTGATGTACAGGCACTGTGCTACAAGGGAGACAGGAGACTAATCATGTTTTAAAATAAAAAAAAGGACAAGGGTTATTAATTAATTGGTTCAAAATATCACGAAAATCAATTCTGATGCAAGTTGGAGTCATTTGGTAAAATATATGAAAACTAATACGCCGATAGAAAAAAAAAGTTACATAATTAAGGTGATATAATTTATAGGGTGGAAGATTACGGTGCACGTTTGGCTACTAAGCTACAAAAGCCTTACTTCAACAGAGAAAATCGACAATTCTAATTGAACTAGTATCATATCATTAGTCTGATCGTGTACACCACGCGGAGTAGATTGAATTTGACCCACAACTCACTATAGTAACTCCTGTTTTTTTTTTTTTTTAATGAACACGAGAAATATGAAGAAATACGGAAGTTGTTTTCAAGAGAATTGAGTTATTTAGCAAGGAGAAGATCATATCATTTAATTTAAGATTTTCGATTCAATTTCTTGTAAGTTTTAAAGTGAGATAGCTTATAACTACATTTAATTAGCTCGTTTATAGAGATACATATATAAATTATCAGCTTTAATAAGATTTCTTTAAACGAAAGATATAATATCTCCTCATATGTATTAATTATATATACATTTCCAAATTAAAAAAAAAAGAAATATAGATGTTGTTGTATTTATGGAGGGAGGGATGCTTTGCCCTAGCTATCATCCCTTAATTGATTGCACTACGTGTACATCGATGTCACCATTTTCTTCATTTTTTTCTTTGAATTCGCTGTGTTTTTTTTTTAAAAGCCCAACTCATCTTCACCGTTTGATATTCTCACATAATCATATCGATCTTCTCTCTCCTTTTTAACATCAATTGCTAGCTGAACATTCTCTTCTATAGTCTCCATCAGTTGCTGGTAGAGGTCATCACCTCTCTCTCTCTCTCTCTCTCTCTCTCTCTCTCTAAAAGCATAGTTTGAGCCATTATACGCCCCTTTTTTTCGTGCGAAGCTTTTCCAGCAATCAAGCTCCCACTTGAACGATAAGAGAGATTATTAGGGCATGTGTGCGCTTCTACTCATTCTCATTTTCTTGCTTCTTATTTAACCATCTCTCTTTTTTCTTCCATACTCTTCAAGTACCTCTCCTTTTCTCTTTGGCAGCCCCTCTCCTCTACTTTCTTCGGGATCTGATCATTCCCCTCTCTTTTAGTCTCTTGGGACAATCAGATGTTCCATTAATCAAGACTACAAGTAGTTGGGTTTCAGCTCAGTTCCCGAGGATCACTTTTATTGCTTTCTTCTTTCTTGTTTGTTTGCTGCGTTTTTTGCTTGCTGGTTCGGTTGCCTTGTTAAAAGGTTGGCAGGGAGTGACAAATTAAAAGCTAGCTTGAAGTGTCTGTTTCCTTCGAGCTGATTGGCTGGTTCGAGTTTGGATTCATTAGCGAAGAGATCTAACAGGGAGTTCTTACTTGGCAAGAGTACTGTATTATTCTAAGCTTCAGAATTTCCAAGGTTGTGTACAAGAACTTCTTATATATGCTCCTTCCTTCACTCTTTATTGATATATCCTTTCTTTTCTTTTCTTTATATGCCTTAATTTGATGGTCTTACCCAGTCCTTAATCTGAATGATAATCACTTAAGATCGGAGAACTCCTTTGCTACGGGCAAATTGGAAGATACGGATTTCAAATATTGAATTGAAAAGACATTACTAGAAGCTATGATAACCTTACCATTCAAGTTTTGAAAACTAATTAAGTTTGGTCGGATCTTTGCTCTACGTTGTGCATGGTTTCATGGACTCAGCAGGTCATTTCATGCATCGTCTAATTAGCATATTGAAATATTCAAAGTGCACTAGTTCCAACTTTTCTGATTCATTTCTTCTCTTCTTGTAATTCAAAATTTCCGGATTTTTTGGCTTATCAAAGACCTATTTCATTCAGAAAAAAAGGGATTGCTTTGGCTTGCTGAAGTGACCATATCATATGATTCAGTATCAAGTTCTATTTTTGTGATTAGAATCGCTAAAATTAAATACGTCTTTCTGTATCACATGTTTTTGACCCTTTTTTTCTTTGGCTCATTATCATATGCATTTTCTTTCTTTATTTTGAGACATTTATGCGAAGATTTTACCATCTGAATCGTGCATACTTAAGAAAGTTTCGACTTTTTGTGTGCTCAAGGAGATCAATGATGGAGGATAGGGATTGAGTCTATTAATAGCGAGTTCATTTTCATATTCATAGCAAGTTCTTGCGTTTTAAAATCGTCCCCCGTTTACCCTTTTTCTTGACGCATACCACGTCTATTAGTGTTGAATAAGTTAAATGAAAGGTTATCCAAAGCAAAGAAATATGCTCATAATATGTGTGTGAGAGTGCCTGCCATATTCTTGTCTGTGGCAATGATCTTCGACATGGTTTTCATGGCAATGATCTTCTTCCTTGAGGATGTTTCAAAAAGTAAGAGTTTTAAATTTGGTTTCCCTATAATCATCCATCATTCACCTTTTTTGAGTGAAGAGAACACTTTTGTTTCAGTTTGTTTTTGATAGAAGGATTAAATTATAATTCAAGATACAAGGACGAAAATAATTGTAATAACTTACTAGCGAGTTACTCATATATTCTGTGTTTTTTTTTCTTATTATTATTCTTAATATGCTCTCTTTATTTTATTTTATTTTTGGAATTATCTCTTATCTAACGTTGTATTCTTCTTTTTTCTGTTTACTTGTTTTAAAAAAAGATATTTTGTTATTTAACTTTAGTTTTCAGTGTAAACATAAACCGATGAATTAGCTCATAAGACTGTTATGATAGAATAATAGGTTTAAAAAACTATCTCAATTAAAAAACTTAATCTAGTTAATCTTTAACCAAATCTCATGCTATCTCATTTATACTCCAATGGTTGATGCATGAACTTTACAATTTTCTTCACTCCAGTACTCTTGTCCAGTTAACTAATTTTGAAAATTGAACACAGTATTAAATGTCAGAATATAATCTCTATCACCCTTTTTACTTACACATGGTTGATATTGCTACATTTCAGTTCTTGGAGGAGATGGATACCTTTTCGCATGTTCCCCCGGGCTTTAGATTCCATCCAACAGATGAAGAACTTGTTGATTACTACCTTAGAAAAAAGGTTGCTTCGAAAAGAATTGATCTTGATGTCATTAAGGATGTCGATCTCTATAAAATCGAACCATGGGATCTTCAAGGTAGTATAATAATCAATCTTCGAGCTAATGTTTGCTTATGACATCTGGAAACGAAAAGCCTCAATCTAGTTCATGGTATTATTTAAACTTATTGATTAATTTTGTTTGGTGGGACAGAATTGTGCAAGCTAGGAACTGAAGATCAAAATGAATGGTACTTCTTCAGCCATAAAGATAAAAAGTATCCTACCGGAACTCGCACCAATAGAGCGACGAAAGCCGGGTTCTGGAAAGCTACCGGAAGAGATAAGGCTATCTACTCCAGGCACAGCTTGATTGGCATGAGAAAAACCCTAGTGTTTTACAAAGGACGAGCTCCAAATGGACAGAAATCTGATTTGATCATGCATGAATATCGATTAGAAACGAATGAAAATGGAACCCCTCAGGCAAGTTTTTTTTTTTTTTTGCTGCTTAAAAAAACAAATTCTTCTTCTCACATGCCAATGTGCATTCATTTAGCCTTGTTATTTTTCTACCATATTGATGACTTGGAGATAAATCTGTAGGCAAACCCCAAAAAGCTCACTAGAGAGCCTCTTCCTTTCAATTCAGCATATTATTTTGATTGCCTAGCATGCCTAGGGAAATTGAGTGATACCTTAGGACATCGATTGGGTATAATTGTGATTTTATTTCCAATTAATTATGATGTTTATAATTTTTTTTATGCACAACTGATTTAAACTGTAGCATATATAGCTGTAATACTTTACAGATTCAATTTCTTTGATCAACAACAACAAAATTTTTATGCTTGAATATTGCGTGCTTAATTTCTAATAAATAAAATAAAAATAATAAAATCCCAATACCATATCGTAAAACAATTTCAGTTTAAACAGGCCAGTCAAAATTCTACCATTACTTAAATACACCCGCATATTACCTGTGAAACTAAAGTTACACTGTCTGATAACGAGATTGTTTGGAATCGCAACAGGAAGAAGGATGGGTTGTCTGCAGGGTGTTCAAGAAGAAAATGCCAACAATGAGAAAAGTTAATGACTACGACTCACCATGTTGGTATGATGACCAGGTCTCATTCATGCCAGAAATTGATTCTCCAAGGCGAATTTCTCAACCCTATGCATCGTACCTTCATCATTATACTTGCAAGCAAGAGCTCGAGTTGTCATACAATGTACCTCATGATCCTTTCCTCCAGCTACCTCAATTAGAAAGCCCTAAAGTTCAATCAGGAGCCACTGCGAGTAGCAATTCTGCTATTGCTTATGCTTATGACAGGACCAATGGGAGCACTTTGCAGTCATCGACCCTCACACAAGAAGAACAAATGCAGCAATTCCATCAGCAAAATCTGAACTCATTTTACAGTAACAATAATAGTGAGCAGGCTGTGGACCAAGTGACTGACTGGCGAGTTCTTGATAAATTTGTTGCATCTCAACTCAGCCATGAGGATGAGTCCAAGGGAACCAATAACTACTCCAATAAAGCCACCTTTCATGCAGCTGAGCAGATGCATATGCTTGCCAACGGTTCCAAAAGGTCAGAAATTGCACAGGAATATGCCTCGACGTCGACCTCCAGTTGTCAAATTGATCTGTGGAAGTGAAGGCTTATAATAAAGCTAAAAATACTAGAACATGCATACTGATTATAGAAGCTACACTTATATATATATGAAAAAAAAGTATGATCCAAGTTTCTGTACATAATAAAACCGAGACGGTATTGCTGTAGCTATGGACTTACTTTGTCCATACGGATGAATACTAGGTTACTAGATAGAGAACAAATGCCGAGCAAAAATAAGTTAGTACTTTCAGGTGGGATGTATAGCTGAGATTTGCTGGAACTCACTTGATCAGCTATTGAATGGTGGATGTACTGCCGTCAATTTGCATTTGAAGGCATTATGATTGTAATGATCGATCGTTTTCTATTTAGATCATCTCTGTATGCTCAATCTTAGCATTGAGGTCTCTATTAAATTTTTCCCCTTCAGTTTTCACAGCAACTGTTTGAAGATTGTAAATTCATTTTCCACTCGTTTTCATAAGGAAAAATGTAGTCCACCAGGAACGGTAAATATCTCGTAAGGAAAGATTGATCATGAAATTATAATCTATGTTTGATTCTACTGTCTTCTGCTATTAGTTTCTGCAGCTGTACTTTTGCACTCCCTTTCACAATTGGCTTTTTGGTGCTACTAATTTACTCGGTGCCTGAGAAAAAAAACAGAAGAAAAAAGAAGCTATTTCATGTGTTAAAAATGTAATTTCTGGATGGCAAGTCAATACTAATGAATCTATACAGCCTACACAGCTTCATTAATCATTTTGAAATTGGATTACAATCATGTGAAATTAGATATGTTGACCTGTCATGCACCAGCTAGTTTCCAAAACAATTACAGAGAATATTTCTTTTCTTTCATGGATATACATTTTTCACCTCATCTATTTATAACTAACATTAGATACATGGTCAATGATGAAATTGTATATCCGCAGTTTGGAAAATGCCTAATTCATTATTAGAGAATAATATAAATCATATTTTACGACATCACCTAATAGCCTAAGTTTTTAGGTGAGATGATTCTTTGACATGGTATCAGAACCTTGTTGACCCAGCGGTCACGAGTTCGAATCTTACCACCCTCATTCTATGTGATAAAAATCAAGCACAAGGTAGTATGGGTCTGTGTGCAAGTTTCAAGCCCAAAAAGCTTTCACTTGAGAGAGCGTGTTAGAGAATAATATAAATCATATTCTAGGGTCTCACCTAATAACTTAAACCTTTAGGTGAGATGGTTCCTTAACATTCATCAACCTACCATCTAAATGTGATCATATAGTAAATGCATGCGTTTAGAAGAATCATGGCTTCCAATACAAGAAAGAGTCATTGGGACTCTAATTATCAGAAATGAGTTGTACTGAGTCATTTAGACCTGCATCCCTGTTAATTAGCAGAAATACATGATAATAGGTGTCTAGTTATTTAACGTAGGAACTAGAAATCAATTTGTTGATATTGCAAGCGCTGAAATAGTTTTGATGTTATAAGTTGTGGCCAGATCATTTTGTTGCTATCAGGATATATAGAGGAGAACTGCTTAGTTAAAATTGATATATCTTAGCAGATAAGAGAGATTGCTGGTTTTGTTTTCAAACTCTAACATGCTTCTCCTGGGGGGGTAACATATCCTGATCGATGATGTTGTTTAACATGCAATGCGGAAAGTCATAATTATCTTCTCCAAAAAAAAACATCGCAGAAAGTTAAATTTTCCTTAAAATTAAATTAACTCGCAGGCAATGGATATTTAAGGAAGTTAGTTCACATCATAACTTGTTCTATTCTACCTTGGTTTGAACTTAGAACTCTAGAGAAAGAAAGAATATATATGTATATGTGTGTGTATATATATATATATATATATATATATATATATATATATATATATATATTTGTTTGAGCTGAAAACCCTAATGTTCTGCGGAAGGATTATTACTTGTGAAGTAAAACAAAGACATGAAATTGTCCCTAACAGAGCAAATATGTATGATTCTATGTAGAATCCCCCTCTTCCTCAAATACAAACAAGAAAATAGGGAGAAAACAACTAGTAGCACAATTAAGACGTACAAAAGGAGCAACAAAAATTCTTACTCAAAGAATGAAAATCAACTAGCAAACTGTTAATTTCAAGACTTCGCAAAATTGTTTTTAGATAATGCAGGAAGCTTGGTCAGCTACCGTCCTGTGTGCACGATACACCTGCTAGGGTGAACCTCGTAAGGAAACCACCATATTCGATTCATGCCTTAACTCTCAATTACACATACCTGTACAAGAAGATGAATCAAAATGCATCTGAGGAACTTCTTGATAAATATTCTCCCAACTTCTTGACAAGTCGATATCGGGTAAAACAAACTTTGTTCGACAACCCACTTCAGCGAAATCCATGGACGAGCTGCAAGAGGTGGCCTTAGATTCGGATGATTGGAGAGAAATCATGGATATTTGTGTGTAGTTGACCACGAGAAGTACAGTTTGAAATTCTTACATGGGGGTTTAAATACGGATGGCAAGGAACAAGGGAACATATTAATCACTTGGTCTAGATAACATGACTGATGATTAACAAGAATGAAAAGTCTGAGCTTGTTCTGATGTTATTGACCGCCGGGAGAGCAACCTCTTACTTGGGTCGAAGTCAATCAGTAAAATCCCTTTAAAGCAATGAAAATTTCCCAGGCGACATAATGAGTGGGCGTGCTCCCAAGGCCTCATCATGCATAAACTCTTACCACTAGTTTGGAGAGAGGCGGAGACGCGTACGCTTAATGGGAGGACTCCTGATGGAGGAAAATATTTCTTGCTGATTAAGAGCATGTTTGTTATAGTTTTTATTTTGGTTTTTAGATTTGTTTTTAAGAATATTTTTTAATATTTTCTGATTCGATGTAAAAAATATAAAAGGATTTTAATATATTTTTAAACAAAAAAATAATCTGTACCATAATTTAAAACCCTCCCTAAATCTCCCTATATTTGGCGTGCTGTGGGAAGGATTGTGCTTTCTCATTAGGGTTTTTTACTCTCTCGGTTTCATTGCATCACTTGTGATAAAAGAAACCGAGGACATTTTCTTTTCATGGCCTCGCATTTCATATGATCACAGGAAAGAAAATAAACACTATATATGTACTGTAAACCTCGCAAAACCCAAAAAACAAGACTGATGCAATTTTCTGTGGATGAATAATTAGGGTTTACACTTGTAAATGTTGTTTGCAGAGTAAGTAAGACAACATCATTGACCATGTGAAGCAAACATAAGCCATGTGAGGCAGCATTACTAGCGTGCAATATCCTTGGCCACCCTGATCCCAAACCTCTACAGTTCCCGGAGCCAGAAATCTTTTACTTCTCAAATACTACGTTAATTTTGGTCCCCTTTCGGTTGCTGTCCATACTTGGACTCGTGTATATGTTCAATGTATACGAAATATATTAATTTCTATTTAATCAATACACGCACACGTGTGTATGTATTTCTGTAAGTTTTCAAGCTTAAAGTCCCTTGATTATTTTTATTTTGCGATTATGGGGATGAGAGATTTTAATCATATTTATTTTGAACCTGGGTCTTCATTTCGCTTTTCAGTGAAAAGATGCACCCCTCCCTCGAAGAAAGAACTGGCGTGGCGAATAGATATATCAAGTTGGCGCCTTCATGTAAATGATTTTTTTGAAGTGGTGTACTAGCCTTGTTTTAGTATTTACTTGGTACATATTTCAACAAAATAATTAAGTTTTCATTATGAGTTCTATATTTAATTCTATTTAGTAACTTTTTTTATTTAATATAACAGGTAAAAAATAGTCTTACATTAAATAAAACTATAAACTTCAATTATCAAACAACTCAATACACAATAACAAAATTGAAAAACAAATATTAAAATAAAACAAAAAAAAATTATATATATATATATATAGATCAACTCAAGAAAACTTTGTAGCCCCGCAATCATAGGTACAAGATTAGAATAGCTCCATAAAAAATCAATTTCAAAAGAAATGTAAAAAAAAATAAAATCAAAGTCAACATGTGTTAGTTTTCAAAACTCGTGAACACAATCTTCAGACTAGGATTGCATAAAGAAAAGTGAGAAAAAGGCTATTTTTTATTAAAAAAATATTAAATAATAAAATTAGAAATATATAGCTAACAAATATTTTTCTCTCTTTCATCATAATTCAATGACTTACTCTCTCTCTTATCATAAACACAGGGACTGAAATGTGAATACAATGAAGACTTGGAACAAAGCATATAATTTTCAAACTAAAGGAATAAAATGATAAAACTTTATACTTGAAAGGTGCTAAAACAATTTATTTATTTAGAAAATGTTGTCATTTGACAAGGATTTTAATTTTTTAATCCTTTTATTTTCAAACAACAAAACTTAATTATAATTTTTAAAAATTAAAAACCAATCCAATATTAGGATTTTGTTTTTTAAACTGTAATAACCCGGATAAAAAAAGGT
Source organism: Salix purpurea (assembly GCA_027405865.1). Taxonomy (NCBI): domain Eukaryota; kingdom Viridiplantae; phylum Streptophyta; class Magnoliopsida; order Malpighiales; family Salicaceae; genus Salix; species Salix purpurea. The sequence continues at coordinate 3,191,109 of JAOWLH010000026.1, read as the reverse complement.
GTTTTCCCTCCGAGAATACCGTAAAACACAATGCCTCTTATTTAAAAAAAAAACATTTATACTTCGGAAGAACTCCTGGTATTAGAAAAGCACACCTTTGTCATCTATAAACGAAGGGCCTTATGCTTTTGACTTTAAAGAAGAAGATATAGTTATTCCTTAACCTCAGATGGTTAAAAAAAAGGAACGTAATATAAACATATACGTACAGGGGCAATAGTGCGGGATGCCTTAGAAGCAACAATAGCCATGCATCATGTTTGCCATGATTATTAGTAAAGAGCTTACGATTAACGGTCGGATAGGTGTTGATAGTTATGATGCAAGACTGCAAAGATGAGATCATGAAAGTTGAATTTCTCTGGAGATTTTATTTTTTCTTTCTTATACTCAGGATATGCATGCAGGACTCTTGAGAGAGACGGTGGGAATAGAGTTGACAGGCTAAAAGGGCACATTCCCTGATTGGCAATGCTTGATTGCCAACGATAAAGGAGACAAGAAATACTCATGCATGTTTTTGTTGGTTCACTTTGGAAATTGAAAAGGGAAAGACAGAGCAAAGTAAAGAAGAAGCAACTTCGATTGATTTCTTTGTCAGTTGGGGTCGATGCTAGACTTGGGAGCTGAGGTTGGCTTTCTGTGCTCTCTGTGCCATTATAACTTCTTTTATTTTGGATTCGAGAAAATCCCATCTCAGGAAAACATATTTTATGGATCTAGGTGAACGAGTAAAATATGATTGTCTCAGGCTCTTACAAGAGGTACACATCCTGACTCAAATTCGAGATTTACTATGCAAATCTCCAGCTTTTTACCTTCACGTCACGCTCCTTGGATACACCACACCATTATAACTTCCTCAACATGGAAAGAGCCCCCCCCCCCCCCCCCCCCCCCCCCTCCCTTCTCTCTCTTTTCTGCTAGTTGCCCTTACCTTGCCCCCATTATCTATGTCATAACCCAATTTTGGGTCATTCCCCAAAACTACCCGGAAAGAAAAAATAATATTAAATAAATAAAGGGGCTGGTGTCAGTAGGAAAATCACGTTGAATTTTTGGATGTTTTCGAAAGCTCGATCATACCTCTTTTGTACCCGAAAATGAAGGAAATCGCAGATTCACGACTAAAATAATTTATTATCAGATAAATCTGCGTATAAACTAAGTCGTAAGATATAATTATATTTTTATGGACCAATTTGATTTAGTCATTGGTTAATATAAAAGCGTAATTATGTTCAAGAATTAATTTAGGTCCAATTGAAGGGTTTAATTAAGCTTGGTGACTTAATTATACTTTAAATTGATCAAATTAATTTTTATTAAGGGCTTAGTCAATAAGAAATCAAGTTCTTAAATTTAATTCGGGTTCAATTGGTGATATTTGAATTTTCGGAGACCAATTGGAATTTTTCCAAGCTAATTATGCGAAATCGGGGACCAATATGATTAAATTAAGAGTAATGTTCGATCGAGGGTTAAATCGTGCAAATCAGAAATTAGGGACCGAAATAAAAAAGGTGCGCAAAGCTAAGGATGCTCTCGAAATACTGACGGGGATACAATTGCACAAATTAAAAGGTTTAAAATCGATTAGGGGTGCAATTGAAACATTTATAAGTTTAAGGGCCAAATTGCACTTTACCCTCAACATTAAAATTGCATGTTTCCTGCACTGTTCCGACACCTGAACAGTGCAGGAAACAGAGGGCTGCAACGGCTCTCTGCAGCCCTCAGCCCTCTGCAACATACGGCCATGCATACATCTCAGCCCCCCCTGCAAATGCAGCAGGACAGGCGTCTCAACCCTCTGCAAAATTCAGAGGGGAACAACCTCATGCAAGGTGCATGACAAAGGTTCGCCGCCTATAAAAGGGCACCGTCCGCATACGAAAAAGGAGGGAAAAAAAAGAGGGAGTGATTCACGCAGAGGGAAGAGGAGGAAAAAATTCAAAAGAGAGGAGGAACATAAGAGAAACAGAGGATAAAGAGTAAAGAATTCACGTAAAAATCCAGTTTGTTTGCACGCCAGCCAAGCATCACCATTTTCTTTTTTTCTCTTCTCTCTCGGTCCCGTTTCTCTCTCTCTAGAACCAGAGTAGTTTTCTCTCTCTCTCCATCTTGGTTCAGCACCCCAACCATCAACTCCGGCCACCTCATCACCACCAGAAATCTTCCCCAAACTCCAGAAGCTCAGCCATCAGAACCGAGGAGCGGCAGCGTCGATAGTAACAGTCGACAGCAACGCCACCCGAGCCCCTTCCGACGTCAACTCCGGCCACCACAGGCCACCATTTCCGACGCCACAACGACCAGAAGAATCACCTCAACGTCCTCTACGCAACGGTATTAATAGGTACGTCTTTCATCACACTCGAAATTTCGCCATTTTTACTGTATATCTTCCTCCTCTGCAAAGCGCGGGGAGTGAATTAATTCACCCCCCGCGGGCTAGTTGGGCCGGGCCTTGCGCCCGGCCTGACCTTTAAACGGGTGGGCTTCTAGCCCGCATGGGATGGAAGCCCGGCCCAAGTTTACTGGACTATAAGCCCATTCAAAAACATTTGGGCTGAAGCCCGATTCTAGTTTAGATGGGCCTCGAGCCCAGACCATGTAGGTGGGCCACGAGACCGGCCCAATGTGGGGCGGGCTGTCAGCCCAGCCCATCCAGTGGGCGGGCTGTCAGCCCAGCCCAGTCAGTGGGCGGGCTGTCAGCCACAGCCCAACCACAGGGGCGGGCTGGCAGCCTAGCCCCCATGTAGGTGGGCTGGCAGCCCAGCCCCCATGGAGAAGGGCTGGCAGCCAGCCCACCCATAACAAAAAATAATAAAAAAGGGAAAGAAAAAATAATAATAAATATATATAAAATACATAATTTGCAAAAAATATTTTTATAAAAAAATATATGTTGTTTTCTTGCATACGGCCAATACACTAGCATATTTTAAAATTTGTTTTTCCTTCAAAAAATATATATTATCTTGGGTTTTTTTAAGAGAAATGGAGTTTTAGCATGAATTTTGCAAAGAAGAAAAAATCATTTCTTGCATCTTGAGATTTTACAACATGTTTGTAAAATCCAAAGGGTATTGGCCAATATTTCAAAAAAATATAAAAATCTTATTTTTTGAATTTATTATTCACTGTTGATATTTGGATAAATAAATCCTAAAAGGGGTTAGTATCCAAAATATTCGACGGGAATGATATGCTATTATTCACTGTTGGGATTTGGATAACTACATCCTAAGGGGTTAGTATCCAAAATCTTCGACGGGAATGATATGCTATTATTCATTGTCGGTATTTGGATAACTAAATCCTAAGGGGTTAGTATCCAAAATATTCGACGGGAATGATATGCTATTATTCACTGTTGGGATTTGGATAACGACATCCTAAGGGGTTAGTATCCAAAATCTTCGACGAGAATGATATGTTATTATTCACTGTCGGTATTTGGATAAATAAATCCTAAGGGGTTAATTTCCTAAATATCCGGCGGAGTAATATCCCATTCATCATTTAACCAACATATTCTTTGAAAGATCAAAATCATAACAAATCTTAACCAAACAAAAACACCAAGCAGCCTACCTTAGGTAGGGCGTACTAGGGGTGCTAAAACCTTCCCTTTACGCAACCAGTCCCTTACCCTAGAATCTCCGAAAGACCAGTTTTAGGTTTCCTAGTAACCATAATACTAGGTGGCGACTCCCTTTTTACAAAAGTAGATAATCCCTCCGATACTTGAATATCTCCCCGCCTCGCGGGGAGGGTCGTCACGACGCCGCGCACCATTTTTTGGGGTGCGACAGAATGGCGACTCCGCTGGGGACTTTGGACTAGGCTTGATAATTTTGTTTGTTTATGATATGTTATTGTTTTTCATATTGTTATGGATGGTTTATATTTTTTAGAAGCTTTAGCATGCATCTTTACATCCTGTCATCATAATATGCCTTGTCATGCATCACTTTTATCATTCTGAGAGCACACACACTAAACTTTAAGTTAAGTGGGGGACTAGCAGCTTACCTATGACTTGAGTCAAGGTTGAAGTTTGTGTAAACCCCAACTCTTTGCTGAGTGTTTAGACTGGTAGTGATTGGTATACGTGCCATCCCGCTATCTGCTAAACCCCCATATCGCCTTTACGAGGGTGATCACTGGGACAGCAAGAGACCCTCTTTAGAGACCAAGTAGTAAACCTACCCTGTGTCTCACGTACAAGAACTAGAACCAATCATTAGGGTGTATGCTCCCTCTATTTTGTTTTGCATTAAGACAAACTCTTCTTGAAGCATCTTGAATTCAAAGATTTTGGGTGACACAATAGCCATCACTTAGGAGATGTTCAGTGTAGGGTTTAAGCAAAAATCAATTTTTATTTATCATACAATTGTTACAATTACGTGTCCCTCCTCGAAGGTCAAGTTTGTAAAAAAAAAAAAAAAAAAAAAACAAGGAACATGCATATTCATTTCAACATACATTCTCACTGTTCTTATTTATCATGTAATAATTACGATCACGTGTCACTCCTCGAAGAGCGAGTCTGTCAAAAAAAAAAACACAAGGAACATGCATATTCATTTCAACATGCTCTCACAGTTTTTATTTATCATGCAATAGTTACGAATCACGTGTCACTCCTCGAAGAGCGAGTCTGTCAAAAAAAAAAAAAAAAAAAAAACACAAGGAACATGCATATTCATTTAAACATGCTCTCACAGTTTTTATTTATCATGCAATAGTTATGAATCATGTGTCACTCCTCGAAGAGCGAGTCTGTCAAAAAAAAAAAAAACATGCATATACAGTTCAACATGCATTCTCACAGTTTTTGTTTAGTATGCAATTGTTACAATTACGTGTCCCTCATCGAAGGTCGAGTTCGTAAAAAAAAAAAAAAAAAAAAAAAAAAACAAACAAAAAACATGCATATACATTTCAACATGCATTCTCATGGTTTGAAATAGGGGTCCCTCAATATGTCATCCTCCGAAGGGTCAAACTGGACATCGATACAGAGCCATCATTTGTGTTTCTTCTACAAGAACAAAGTTTGCATTGCTTTTGCGACATAATCCGGATGAGAGATATGAATAGTCGCAAGCATTTCAGTAATCAAACATCGAAGTTTCATCAACTAAAGGCAAGTCAAGTGTTATGGAGGATGTTATCATCATTGCGAACATAAGCAATATCAATAAGCAGCGACAAGTCTGAGAAAAGCGTCGCACCGTCAATAAGTTTCTTATGGAATCTCATCGGCCATCACTTTGTACTCGGGTTAAATCATCGTTTCATTGAAGCATGTGTTGTCCTTGTCTTTTTGTTGTTTTGAAATCAAGAGATTGTTTGACATTCTTATTTTGGACAAAATATTTTTGATCAAAACATGCAAAATTTAAAGTTTATCATTTTTGAAAATTAAAAGTATTTTGATTGCATAATTGACCCAACTTTTGTTAAAAGACATGATGACCAATACCAGATGACTAAACAATTTTTTTGAGCCCATACACTGAGTTTTTGAACCACATCGTAGAACTAAGATCTATTAGTATGCATATTGACATGTAATTCGGTAGTTATGGACCCGCGAATCATGACTCTTGCACGTCCAAATCATTACATTAGATGAGGTCAAAATTTATCAGTTAAAACAACTTTGCTTGAAATGACAAAAGGCCATATTTGTTAATCTCCTTCACTATTATTTAAATATATATCCCTTGTTAATCCCCAATTTAAGCTTGATTAAAAACCGACATGGATCACACCCTCACACTGAGGGCAAATACACTGGGGGCAAACACAGTAAGGGCCAATGAGATTTGCAGTTTGAGGGTACAGTGACAACATGAGAATCAACAGAAGGGGAGATGTTTAAGAACAAAAACCTAACATGAGAGAACAATCAAATTGAGATAGGACATGACACAACCAAGAGTCAATGCTAAGGACAAATTCAAAAAAAGAAAAAGAAAAAAAGAGAATATTGAACTATACCATGTCCGTTGGTATCTGTGGTCAAACCTCATGTGGGAACAAATGTTATTAAGATTACCGAGTCTTCAAGATAATTTATCCATCAAATGAAGATCTTGCAGAATTGTTTTGTTAGACTATATTGAGTGCAACAAGAGTTGAAATAACATTAGATGACAAATGATGGTTAGAGTTTAGTATTTCCCTTTAAGGTTGAAATTTTCAATGGAAGGAATGACATGGTTATGAAGCTTTTTAGAGCATTGGTTGATTGATAAAAAATCACGTTAAGATAATTAACGTCTTTTTATGTCGTCTCTTCTACAAAGCCAACAAGAGAAAAGGAGTTAACGACTAGATGATGGTGATCCTAGGTCTTTGAAACCCTGAAACACTTTTTTGAGCCTATGAATATCCTTTCTTTTATAGCCATGAACCATAGCCTCATTACATGCTTGTAAAAGTCCTTCTTGATCAAGCAAGCAATTTTAACTGATAAATGACGCTCTCAAAATCATTAGAGTTTTTCCATAAGGGTTATAATTTCATGAAGTAAGTTGTTATGCATATGGATAAAGTAAGTATTGAAAAATGAGACAAATTTTCAACAGAATCTCGGGTCGTTACTAGACAGTCTAATTGTTTGGAAACCAAATTATCACTTCATCATGTACTGTCAAATAACATACCCCCAAAATCAAAGATTTAGAATTGAAACAAAAATAAACCCATAAAAAAAATGATTTCAATCTCATAATGGGTCAATTATTGTTTGCAAAAGTACAAGATAATTACAGGTTTGCATGCATTGAATTGGGAATTTGACCAAATGAATTTGATTTTCAACAAATGACGTTTCTTTTAGTTTATTTCAAGGATTAGACTTTGGATGCACATGCTCTTTTGAAACTGGTGACTTAATGTCAGAACAAGAAAGATTTATAAACAGAGAAAACATTGGTCAGATTTGCAAAATCCTTGACATTGACAGTTCTTCATTATCATTGGGAAGCTTATGATTAGAGGCCAAAAATGTGGATCTTGCAAGCAGTTTCACATCATGCTTGGGGGCAAAGAAGCACAAGCAAATAATGATTTAGTGAAATTCATCAATGAGCACCAACAAATCTAACTCAAGGCAACATTGCTTAATAGAGAGTGATGGTTTGATAAGCTCCAACAGTGATTGAGAATAAGATTGCATTTGAAGGGCATCTTCAGATTTTGAAATATTGACTTACCTGCAGATTTGATTATCTCTAAAAAGATATTGTCACATGGGTATATTTTGATAAATGTTGAAGAATGTGCGCGCCATAGAGGTTGAATGCGGGATAATATGTTTTGAAGTTGTCGATTCAAGCTCTGCTTCACTACATACATGTCAGTGATAAAAAGAAAGATGTCATCACAGGAGTCGCATAATTGATAAATGTTGAAAAGTATTGTGCCACCAAGACTAATGGGGGGGATAATTGACTTTAACAACACATCGACTCAAGGTTCAATTCACCACAAAGAAAAATAATAACCTTGTTAATGACAACATTATAATTCTTCGCATGGACTAAGAAGAATTTATTCAGAAAAATTGAGTCTATAACGAAGAATTTCAGATTGCATGATCGCAATTGCATTAATTCAAGGTTGATGATGACATATGGTAGAAGAAATACAATTCAACTGATCGACGACCAAAGATGAGGTCAGCACTAGCAAGCCTTGCAACGATTGTTAGCAGAACACCCGCAAACCAAAGAGCTGTTGTTGAGAAAATCCAAGAAAGATGATGACTTGTTACACTCTTTCACGATGAATCGAGCAACACCACACGTGGGGGCAAGGTCAGACTAGATAAACAATGAGAGCAGAGATCATCGCAGATAGCCCAGAATAAGCAATGTGCTTAAGATTGGGTGAATGAATGACAACAAGCTTTGGAGACTGGGCAAAGACATCCTACGACAATGGAGCATCAAAGAAAGGGGACCTATATTTCTCAGGTAAGTATACATGCATCATCATGCATTGCATCCCCATCTTCATCATCTTTCATCTGGGTAGGTCACCCATAATAATGAGACCCCATTTTTCACCAGTGAGACCCTGTTTCTTCCGGGTAGGTCACCCGTCATAATGAGACCCGGGTAGGTCACCCGTCACCATTGAGACCCTATTTTTCCGGGTAGGTCACCCGTCATAATCGGACCCGGGTAGGTCACCCGTCACCATTGAGACCCCATCTAACCCGGGCAGGTCACCCGTCATAATCAGACCCGGGTAAGTCATCCGTCACTATCGAGGCTCTACTAACCCGGGCAGGTCACCCGTCATAACGAGACCCGGGTAGGTCACCCGTCACCATTGAGACCGTACTAACCCGGGTAGGTCACCCGTCATAACGAGACCCGGGTAGGTCACCCGTCACCATTGAGACCATACTAACCCGGGTAGGTCACCCGTCACCATTGAGACCATACTAACCCGGGTAGGTCACCCGTCATAACGAGACCCGGGTAGGTCACCCGTCACCATTGAGACCGTACTAACCCGGGTAGGTCACCCGTCATAACGAGACCCGGGTAGGTCACCCGTCACCATTGAGACCGTACTAACCCGGGTAGGTCACCCGTCATAACGAGACCCGGGTAGGTCACCCGTCACCATTGAGACCGTACTAACCCGGGTAGGTCACCCGTCATAACGAGACCCGGGTAGGTCACCCGTCACCATTGAGACCATACTAGCCCGGGTAGGTCGCCCGTCACAATGAGACCGTCTCCACCGTTCCATTTTTTTTTCTTTACAACGCTTACTATTTAAAGTCTCTTATAAGACTTTAGTCGTAAGCATTGTAAAGAAGGGGGCAACTGTCATAACCCAATTTTGGGTCATTCCCCAAAACTACCCGGAAAGAAAAAATAATATTAAATAAATAAAGGGGCTGGTGTCAGTAGGAAAATCACGTTGAATTTTTGGATGTTTTCGAAAGCTCGATCATACCTCTTTTGTACCCGAAAATGAAGGAAATCGCAGATTCACGACTAAAATAATTTATTATCAGATAAATCTGCGTATAAACTAAGTCGTAAGATATAATTATATTTTTATGGACCAATTTGATTTAGTCATTGGTTAATATAAAAGCGTAATTATGTTCAAGAATTAATTTAGGTCCAATTGAAGGGTTTAATTAAGCTTGGTGACTTAATTATACTTTAAATTGATCAAATTAATTTTTATTAAGGGCTTAGTCAATAAGAAATCAAGTTCTTAAATTTAATTCGGGTTCAATTGGTGATATTTGAATTTTCGGAGACCAATTGGAATTTTTCCAAGCTAATTATGCGAAATCGGGGACCAATATGATTAAATTAAGAGTAATGTTCGATCGAGGGTTAAATCGTGCAAATCAGAAATTAGGGACCGAAATAAAAAAGGTGCGCAAAGCTAAGGATGCTCTCGAAATACTGACGGGGATACAATTGCACAAATTAAAAGGTTTAAAATCGATTAGGGGTGCAATTGAAACATTTATAAGTTTAAGGGCCAAATTGCACTTTACCCTCAACATTAAAATTGCATGTTTCCTGCACTGTTCCGACACCTGAACAGTGCAGGAAACAGAGGGCTGCAACGGCTCTCTGCAGCCCTCAGCCCTCTGCAACATACGGCCATGCATACATCTCAGCCCCCCCTGCAAATGCAGCAGGACAGGCGTCTCAACCCTCTGCAAAATTCAGAGGGGAACAACCTCATGCAAGGTGCATGACAAAGGTTCGCCGCCTATAAAAGGGCACCGTCCGCATACGAAAAAGGAGGGAAAAAAAAGAGGGAGTGATTCACGCAGAGGGAAGAGGAGGAAAAAATTCAAAAGAGAGGAGGAACATAAGAGAAACAGAGGATAAAGAGTAAAGAATTCACGTAAAAATCCAGTTTGTTTGCACGCCAGCCAAGCATCACCATTTTCTTTTTTTCTCTTCTCTCTCGGTCCCGTTTCTCTCTCTCTAGAACCAGAGTAGTTTTCTCTCTCTCTCCATCTCGGTTCAGCACCCCAACCATCAACTCCGGCCACCTCATCACCACCAGAAATCTTCCCCAAACTCCAGAAGCTCAGCCATCAGAACCGAGGAGCGGCAGCGTCGATAGTAACAGTCGACAGCAACGCCACCCGAGCCCCTTCCGACGTCAACTCCGGCCACCACAGGCCACCATTTCCGACGCCACAACGACCAGAAGAATCACCTCAACGTCCTCTACGCAACGGTATTAATAGGTACGTCTTTCATCACACTCGAAATTTCGCCATTTTTACTGTATATCTTCCTCCTCTGCAAAGCGCGGGGAGTGAATTAATTCACCCCCCGCGGGCTAGTTGGGCCGGGCCTTGCGCCCGGCCTGACCTTTAAACGGGTGGGCTTCTAGCCCGCATGGGATGGAAGCCCGGCCCAAGTTTACTGGACTATAAGCCCATTCAAAAACATTTGGGCTGAAGCCCGATTCTAGTTTAGATGGGCCTCGAGCCCAGACCATGTAGGTGGGCCACGAGACCGGCCCAATGTGGGGCGGGCTGTCAGCCCAGCCCATCCAGTGGGCGGGCTGTCAGCCCAGCCCAGTCAGTGGGCGGGCTGTCAGCCACAGCCCAACCACAGGGGCGGGCTGGCAGCCTAGCCCCCATGTAGGTGGGCTGGCAGCCCAGCCCCCATGGAGAAGGGCTGGCAGCCAGCCCACCCATAACAAAAAATAATAAAAAAGGGAAAGAAAAAATAATAATAAATATATATAAAATACATAATTTGCAAAAAATATTTTTATAAAAAAATATATGTTGTTTTCTTGCATACGGCCAATACACTAGCATATTTTAAAATTTGTTTTTCCTTCAAAAAATATATATTATCTTGGGTTTTTTTAAGAGAAATGGAGTTTTAGCATGAATTTTGCAAAGAAGAAAAAATCATTTCTTGCATCTTGAGATTTTACAACATGTTTGTAAAATCCAAAGGGTATTGGCCAATATTTCAAAAAAATATAAAAATCTTATTTTTTGAATTTATTATTCACTGTTGATATTTGGATAAATAAATCCTAAAAGGGGTTAGTATCCAAAATATTTGACGGGAATGATATGCTATTATTCACTGTTGGGATTTGGATAACTACATCCTAAGGGGTTAGTATCCAAAATCTTCGACGGGAATGATATGCTATTATTCATTGTCGGTATTTGGATAACTAAATCCTAAGGGGTTAGTATCCAAAATATTCGACGGGAATGATATGCTATTATTCACTGTTGGGATTTGGATAACGACATCCTAAGGGGTTAGTATCCAAAATCTTCGACGAGAATGATATGTTATTATTCACTGTCGGTATTTGGATAAATAAATCCTAAGGGGTTAATTTCCTAAATATCCGGCGGAGTAATATCCCATTCATCATTTAACCAACATATTCTTTGAAAGATCAAAATCATAACAAATCTTAACCAAACAAAAACACCAAGCAGCCTACCTTAGGTAGGGCGTACTAGGGGTGCTAAAACCTTCCCTTTACGCAACCAGTCCCTTACCCTAGAATCTCCGAAAGACCAGTTTTAGGTTTCCTAGTAACCATAATACTAGGTGGCGACTCCCTTTTTACGAAAGTAGATAATCCCTCCGATACTTGAATATCTCCCCGCCTCGCGGGGAGGGTCGTCACGACGCCGCGCACCATTTTTTGGGGTGCGACAATCTATAGGGATGAGAAGGAACTATTTAGGATAGCACGAAATGCTCAAAATGAAGACAGCTTTGTATACATGTCCCACGTGCTCTCGGCTTTGTTAACATTTGATTACAAAATCAACCTCTGAGACTAAATATTAATGGCTTAAGAACAGTCTAAATCAAGGGGGGAAACAACCATATAGCTACAGCTGAGCCATTCATTGGAAGCAAATGCTAATTGCCTTTCTCTTTAGATTAGTAGTTCTGGTATTTTAGAATGAGGTAGTTGTTCTGATTCATAACATCTTTTGTCGGACATATATATAACGCTTCTTTTTACATAGATATTGGGACGTTTTTTGGTGGGATGGCCTTGCTTGGAATTATTTCGCATCGCAAAGACCAGTGCCTTGATCGCAAAAACCATCACGGTCCAGCAGTTTCTGAGGGGGGGCACTCAACAGAGGAGATGAAGGAGTGCCATAAGCATTTCTTCTGCTGTTTCCGCAGCCTAAGCTTGCTCTGGTGCTTACCCCGGTAATTGGATTTGTGCCACTAGCATACTTGCAAAGAGCCTATATGATCAAATACGAGAAATAGCCATAAATGAACCAGTTAGAATGGTAGTGTCGAATCCATGCATAATAAAAATGACCAATTAAATATAATAGGTGAAAACTTGAAATGGCAGCTAAATTTACTCTTGAGGATTCACTTTTCCTCTATCCAGAATGTTGATGAAAGTGATCAAATTTCTGAAATATTATTCATCAAAGCTAAATTTGGGACTAAATTTCTGAAATCTTATGAATTGCAATATTTAAATTCCAAGAGATTGAATTAGGGTATAATAGGCCAATCGATTTCAGTATCATACAGAACAAAATGTCACCGCTGATCTCATAGATATCAGAGGTTCTGCAGTAGAATAGATGTGAATACCAATCAGTTTTCTTCTTTTTACTAGACAATCTCTTGCAGACTTCAATAATTTTCGTCAGAAAAAAAAGGAAGGGTATGATGTAAACCAGAAGAATAACAAGGTGTCATTGTGTCAGGATTAAGCCATCTGATAACAGACGTGTACTTGAACAAAACAGGGGTCTTAAAGTAATGCTTAATAAAGAAAGTGCAAGAAGGAAAATATAAATTAGCAAGATATGCAGAGACCTGATGGTGGAACCTCAAACAGTAGCCTGCAAGAGATACATTTGAATATTATTGTAGAGATCAAAATGAAAACAAGTAGTGTATCAAAGCACCTGTTTCTGAGTAAGGTCTATAACAGCGTCACTGAAGTCAGCACCTACAATCAGTGCACCCCCAAGATCACTGCGTGTGAGTACTGATCTAACAAGCACAGCATTGGTGAGGTTAGCTTCATTGAGAACCTGTTGACAAAGGCAGAATATGTTTGACAATCATTGCAATCCTTATCAATATGAAGAAGTGGAACCTGTTTTTTTTTTTTATTATTATTATTATTATTTTCTATCAAAATGATTGAAAGCAATGGACCAAGAGGATCCAAAAGACTAATTAAACAACACTTCATGGGAGGTCATATTTTTCAAGGAAATCGATGCTTAATCCATGCAGTAGTAGCAGTAGTAGATAAATGATTGCAGATGTGACACTAGGTAGTCTTTCAGCCATACCATGCGATCCATCAATGTATCACTCAAATCCGCACCTGTTAATCAAAAGATACACAAGGACAATATGCAGCAAATTAGAAGGCAAAAACAGTACGCAGCCAACCAAATATATGAAGAACGTAAAAGCGCATGATAGAAATGTTTCGAAGGGCCACATTTGTAGTTAGAACTTTAAAGTCTCACTGACCTGTAACATGGATAGCCAATGAACAAGAGAAATAAAAAAATGCCTAGTTAAGTGATTTTCCTATACTGTTCCAAGTACATGAGCGGTCTCCCTCTTTCTTCGAATAATTTTACCAGGAAACAATCAGACTTTGGCATGACCATAACTAAAATGGTCCAACCTGACTCCACCCAGTAGTTCCAATCTCAAAAAACTATCGATTTGGTTTGGTGGGGTGAACTCTGAGAAATTAAGAACCAAATAGTTACACTTACACAAAAGTATGATGATCTATATAATGAAAACATTATTTTGGCTATTTGTCTAGGACTAAAACAACTAATTAATACAACTGGGATGTAGTCAGATGGATACCTACTAACTTCCACAAACCTTAGAGGCAGTCAGTATCAAGAGTTCAAAGTTCAAACATTTGCTGCAGCCAAGCAATTCATTGCTAATCTCGACTAAAATAGCCACCCTTGCATTAGTTATTACCAGTCATTAAATAAGAGAGTACTAATAACTTTCTGAATTTAATAGAAGCTTTAATGGTAGGAATTTGAAGGGCTTTTTATTTTACTTTCTTTTTTTCTTTTTGGTGCGAAGCGGGTTTAATAAACTATAATAAGGATTTCTCCAAATCAAACCCTCTTTAATTCTATCCATACTCGTTTTGTCTCAGCTGCGCAGCGTACACATTCGAGTCTCCTTTCTCGACCCCAACCCCCTCTATTTTTTTCCCTTTTTCCTTACATTTTTTTGCGACAAAAACACCATAAATCTGATAAATAAACCCCTGAATAACAAAGCTGCCCGACTTGGAAAAAAAAGTCCGAATCTTGCAGCCAATTAAGCAGGAAAAAAAGAACTAAATCCTTGAATCCCGCAAATGAAGATCGAAGGTTAGTGGCCCAATTGGGTTCTCTTCATTTTCCATTTCTGTTTATCTTCTTCTTTTTTCTTTTCTTTTAGGTTTACGCATGCTTATTGTTTCTCTTGTGAACTTTTTTACTTGGAAACAAAATCTTGTATTTTAGCTTGCCTGTTGATTATGTGAGTTAAACAAACCACAAAAACAAAAGCATCTTTGCATGATTCTATTCAGCATTGCTTAATTTTTATTTATTTAGTCTCTAGTTTTGTGATTGCAAGGCGTTACAAAGAAAAATATTTACTTTACAAGGATTAAGACAATTGTACTGTGTTTTTGTTTAATTGATTTTTCATTATTTTTTTCACTTTTGTGATGTAAAAATCATATTGAATGATGCAGGAATAAGTAAAGTGCTGCATAGGGTTTTGTCCATGATAGTAGTAAATGGGAGGGAAGGAATGAATCAAGGTAATGAATCCTGATTGGTTCGGGCATGGAGTCATGAACTCCAGAAGAATGCTGCAAGCACGCATTGATTTGCAGGTGCAGATGTGATGTATTTCATCCGGTACTAATGGAAGGAGGTGTGGAATGAACTGTTTTGCTACAAATCACTATAGCAAGAGGCTTACTTTCATGCGACAGGAGTTTTGTCGCTGGATCATATTATGGTTACTATGAAGTGATACTGCAACTAGTTTTACCTGTAAAATTTGCCTTATACGCAACTGCTTTCTCCATGTATGCACCATTGAATGTTGAACCACTAAAATCAGATTCTCTCATATCAGCAGCTGTAAAATTGGCTCTTCTGCATCAGCCGTTTAGATTTGCTTAGATACAAGTTGATCTAGAACATGGAATCACTACGTGTCAAAGAAGTAGATTTGAGTAGCAGAATGAACTTGTAGCGGAATATGAAGTGCATTGCTTGTTTAGCTCTGCTCGACATGGCAGTGGTAATGAGTGGCTCATTTCTCGTAAAATAATAAATTGTGTGAGCACTTAAATCTTTGCAATTGGAAATTATGCTCTCGTGATATATGGTTTCAGTTAACATGTTCTTGATTATTGAGGGGGGGAGAAATATCAGGGGATTTGAAGAGGCAAAAGGAAAAATGTGGTTTCAATTAACATATTCTAGAACAAATACCTGCACCTAGATTTACTGTACTGTAAAGCTAAACCACTCTGTTTTGTCAAGTGAGATTTATTTTGAAATCAGAGAGAATTACCTGAAATTTTCATTCAAATGCACCGCCTTTCTGCACAGCAACAAAACCAGAACTTCAAAATTCTGACTGGCAGTACAGCAGTATTTGCAGCACACGAGCATCGTTAAAGTAAAACAAACCTGAGATCCGCAGAACCAAATTGCGCTGCTGACCCTATACCAAACTCCCCACGAATCTCAGCTTCAAACTTATTAAGATCAGCAACAGCAGGCAAATTACAAGAACTAAAGCTAATAACGGCAGCTGCCAATGTAGTTGACACTACCCTAGCCCAATTCTTGGATTTAGCAGTTTCCATCTCGTACCCATTTTTGGAACAATCTTTCTTTTCAAGGGAAACTCAGTTAGATGGAAACTAAAGAGACTTATTATATTAATAACCTGGAGGATAACATCAGTCTTTGTTTCAACTTACCAGCCAAATGGTTTCCTCTTTCTGTGTCTAATTGATAAGCTATGCGAAAAGGCTTAGATGAAGAGAGAACATGGTGCGGAGATTTTGAAGATGCAGTGGAGATGTTAGGAGACTTGATGGACATAGAAGAGAAAGAAGTGAAAGCCATTCCAAAGTGTTCTTGATTTCGTTGGGGGAAGCAATGGAGGAGACAGGAGAGTGTGTAATGGAGGGATAAGCCATTGTTTTTTTGTATAGGCCAGGATGAGCACACGTGTTGCTTTGTTCTTAGGCTATTGGGCTGCCCCACTTGTGTTGCTCCAAAAATAAAATAGCCTTGGGCCCATGGGCCTCTTAATAGCCTGGTTCCATTCAAAATCCTCTTCCTATTGAACCATTGTAAACCCCCAAAATTATAGCTCTCTTGGGCCTTGTCTAAATCTTGAAGACCTAAACCTATCAGCTGGGTCTTCCCAGCGAAATGCGGGCCTTATATCTCTCTTGGGCCTCGATGATTTTTCGTATCGTTTTTTGGAATTTGGAAGTCTTCATGTTTTCAAATAGGCCGTATATGCCCTCATTATTTAAATAAATCTAGGTTCATCTTTACTGGGGAAAAAAAACCTTAATTACGAATGTAATTTATCCGAGTTTTTTTTTTCCTCTCGGTGTCTGCTTCGATTTATTTACCTTTTTTCTCATTAAATTCTAGTAATTTCATTAAACGAAAATTACAATTTCCTATTTTGAAGTAAGAGAATATGGATATTAATTGAGCTATCATAAACGTGGCATGGTGAAGTGACTGGTTTTTCTACATGAATGCACATTTTTTTGTAAAATGATAAGACGAGTGCTGACGTGCTCTTCTATTTTTCTTCTCTCCTGGTTTTTTTTTTGTCGTGTTTTTTTTTTCTATTTATTAGATTATTTTGGTAATTTTCATGCCATTAATTTCGTTTCATAAAAATACAGATTGATTTTTACATATATTAAAAAATAGGTTCGATGGCTCTTGTCTTTTCTTTTTAAAAAAATGGAATTCCTTTTTTACCTTATCAAGCTCAAATCCTTTGGCCAGAGGTTTCCCTAGCTCCATCCGAGTGTAAAAAAAAGAGAATTTATTAGTTTCCAGTAAACCAGCATATCTAATTAAGCGCGCTATATATATATATTATCAAGAAATATTTTAACTAAGTAGGGGAAAAACTGAGATAAACATGGTTGGTTTGTCAATTAATCATTTCACTTAGAAATTAAAGTTATAGATGAAGTTCCAGAATATAATTTATATTATTCTCTAACATATCCTCAAGTGAAAATCATTTGGGTTTGAAACTTGCATAGGCTCACACTATTTTTTGTTTGATTTTTATCAAATAAAATGAAGGTGGTGAAATTTGAACTCATAATCGCTGAATCAACAAAGTTCTCGTACCATATCAAAGAATTATCTTATTTAAAAATTTAAATTATTAAAAAAAGATAAAAATATAATTTATATTATTATACTTAATATCCAAATTGAAGAACAAGGTGAGGGGATTGATTGATTGACTGAACCCAACCCTTTTGCGGGGCATGTCTTTGGGTGGCTCAACGAACAGCAAATGTAGCCATAAATAAACATAACCGATCTAGGCAAGTCATGTGGGGTTACCTAAGATAAAGATCTCAGCTATCAATTCAATCCCCCCGAGAGTGAATCACAGTGGATTGGCAGCTGGAGAGGCCAAAAACATCAGACACCACACCACATTCAAAATCAACTTTATCGGAATCTACCCTTCCCCAATCCCCACCAGAGAGAGAGAGAGAGGGAGGGAGGGAGAGGGAGAAGCGAAGGAGAGAGATCCTCATGTCCCCACAAACAGCAACAAATAGCTCGTTGCAGGCTTTTTACAGTGATAGCTTTTCCTCATTCGTACATTCCAAGCATCAATGCATTCATACTTGAATGTAGGCCAGCAAGAATGCATGCATCATTCGAACTGCTATGCGGTCACGGTTAAAATTTAAGATTTTTAACCTACTTCAGGCTCTCCCTCACGTGTTCGATCCTTGAAGACGTGAGAGTGACATGCAGGACTTGGA
The DNA here is from genome assembly GCA_027405865.1 of Salix purpurea. Taxonomy (NCBI): domain Eukaryota; kingdom Viridiplantae; phylum Streptophyta; class Magnoliopsida; order Malpighiales; family Salicaceae; genus Salix; species Salix purpurea. The sequence continues at coordinate 3,172,971 of JAOWLH010000026.1, read as the reverse complement.
AACTGCTGCTTCTGTCTGTAAACTACTTTTATTAAACCTGTCTTAACCTCTAGATTAATCTATGAAAGCTAATCCTATATAAGTTCTTAGTTAACTTGCACAGTGCATTGACCACCAGCTGGTTAATATAAAAAAAAAAAGTATTATAATTTCTTAAAAATAATTGATCAGTTAACTTATAGATTAACTTTATAACCTGATAATCTTGGTCTTTTTTATAATCAATCTATGCTTAGAGTCTAAAAACTGTAGTTTGAACTTATTGGGTCTGTTGAAACAAAATACAATTGTTAATTTTTTTATATTTTATTTTTCTATTGTTTTATACTGGGGTGGGGTTAATAGGAGATGTTCATGTACATAATTGAGCCCCCCCTCGTATTGCTTTGGGTTTTATGTTGATTGTCATGAGATCAACTGAACTTACGTGCTAAGGTTGTTGTGAAACAATGAGAGAAGATGCAAAGACGAATGGGGATGGGGGGAACACGATGAATACATGTTAAACCAAACACTGTTTTCTAGAAGTACTTCTAGAAATCTATCTTACGAATTTCATTATTATTAGATACAAATAGTGTTTCTATTCCTGAAAATAGAGCTTATAATCACAGATAACTTGGCGAGATTTCAATTTTTTGTGATGTTCTTTAAATGAAACCTCCATTGTGATACTTTTTATATGAAACTTTCATGATGGCAGTTTAATCTAAATTCAATAAATATTTTAACTTGAATAGGTGGGTTTTTTTTAATAGTTATATAACAATTTATCATTTGATATATATAATTTTGATATATTTTAATTGAAAAAAACTTTTGAGATAAACCATGCATCGCATTACTATACATATATGTATTCCATGCATAACACGCTTAGTTGTGTAGATGTTACATGTGTTTATTGACTTGCACAAATGTAATATGCACAAGTTTATTAACTATGTTAATGTAGGAATTATTTTTTTCTATAAAATGACATAGGTTGAAGAAACATGAAAAATAACATAGTTTTAGCACGGACATGTTTTTAAATATTAATTTTGCACACAACCATTGTTCTTGATATCGATTGTTTAATCAAACCAAAATACATGGCTAATGTAAATTTCTTAATCTTATCAAAAGTCAAACTCATATTTGTAAATATTTAATGACCAAAACATAAAATGTAAGATCTAATGGTCAAGAAAAAAAAAGATAAAATGACGAGGCATGAGAGAGAAATGGGAAAAAGAAAAGAAAAAGAATTAGTCACAAGAGACAAACTAGAAATCTGTTTATAAACACACTTGATGCGGTTAAAAATATTTTAACGAGAAAATTTTAATTACATCTTGAAAAAACAAAAAATGAAATTATAAGTAACCCTAAACAAAACTCGGACGAATTACAATCTTATTTGATGGTCTTTCAAGATGGGATTATAATAGTTTCATCCATATTTTGATAACAATACTAGTTATTTTGAAAACAAGATTCCTGATGGGTCCTTGATCACTTTTTTTTAATTTTTTTTCTTCTCTTATTATCTCTTTGTCACAACAACTTATCTATCTTTTTTATTGTCAATTGAATTTTAAATTGTATTTCTTGCCATTAAATCTTTATAAATTTCAGATTAATTTTTATACTTTTTAATTAATTTTGAAGCGTGGATTTTGAAACAATTCATTACATCGCATTCAAACTTTATGACATTTACTCATAACATTTATCATACTATATTAAAAATAATGAAACAACCTTATCTTTCTAACAATGATAGGGTTTTTTAATAGAGCAATCCATTTACTAGTATGGTAAAAATAAATCCTTGGATAACATCGTGTTGAGTACCTAAAAATAAATCCTAAATCATTTAGGCTAAGTACGCTAGAATTTCTAGCTAATAATGACTCGAGCCCTGTGCTATATCTGAGAAGGGGCACAATGGTTATCGAGATATTGTAGAAGCTTGCATGCTCCGTTAGATTTTGGATCGAACCTACACAAAAATTTGCTGAAGCCTAGAGATTTCTGTCAGTCAAGACCCAGAGTTAGGGTTAGTCAGCCTCTGGCGTAACCAATACTACTTTCATATAAGTACAAGTACCGTCAATGAGCAGCGTGATATTTTTATCTTTTAAATAGCAATGAACCAAAAACAAATAAAAGACAATTGGTAAACTAGAACATGTAAAAAATATTTGAAGAAATATTAATGGGATGCACTGTTCAAACATGGCAGCCCAATTTATTTAGACACTTGTATGATATTTTTTTTATCAAATTATATTATTTTAAGTGAAACTAGTTTTTCTTTTCCCTAAAGCTTGACAAAAGCACATATTGTCCAATGGTTGTGGACCTTTTTATAATTATCACCATCACCTTGCTATACTTACTATTTTATTTTTTAGTTTTTTTTATCACAAAAGCATTATATATCTCTTTCTTCATCGTCTTTCATTCACACGTAGGCGCCATCTTTATCCTTTCCTCCCCAAGGGAGCTTCTTTGTCTAATTTGTTCTCTTCATAACTCTCGTCTTCTAATTGTACAAACAATACCGTGATTTTCAAGTTTCAAGCTGTAGGCAACAAGGCATCATTATATTTCTCCACATCCTCCAGAGTAGGTTATTTTGATGTACTTCTAAAGTTTTTTTCCTATCTTTTCTCTTTTCATTGTAAACTTTGTCATGCTATTTTGTAATTTGATATAATCGCAAATGATATTTGTGACTCAAGAATTGTTTTTAGGTTTGCATGGATTAAAACCTAACACAAGTGTCATTTTGCAAAAGGTACCAACGATCTCCTACTAGATTCGGCAAAAGAGCCATTAGTCTTACTTGAAATAGCCATTAAATGTAACCAGCCAGTTATCTCTGTCGAAAATCTTATCAACCGGTTCGCAAGAAAAAAGAAAGATTGCAAATAATATATAATAATAAAATTTATTTAGAGTTACAAAGTTGTTGGAAATTTCTTGCAAAATTATCATCATGGTTAGTTTGTTGGTGATAAACTCTCTTTATAGGAGTGACACCACTGATCATGAATTGGAATTGTAAATGAAATAACAACTGTTTACTTGTTTAGAACTCCAAAGCGCACCAGGGGGATGATTTCTCTGTAAGTTAGCATTGGAAGAGGATGGTCTACTTTTTGTTACAGACCCGTGTGTAACAAGCGCAACATTATTGGTAAGGGAATATTTTATTTGAAAGCATAAATTTTTAAATGAGTTTTAAAATATAATTTATATTATTTTTTAATATATTTTTTAAATGAAATTTTTTTAGGCTTATAACTTGCACAGATTCACATTAACTTGTATTTAATTTTTATCAAATAAATTAAAAGAGTGAAATTCAAACTAATAATTGCTAAGTTAAAAAATCTATAACACAATATTAATGAAATATTTCATCTAAAAATATAAATTGTTAGATAATATTTAAAAATATAATTTATATTATTTTATAATAATTAATACGCAAAAAAAATGATTTTTAAGAGATGGGAATGACGGCAGAATCTATTGAAGTGACACTTGCTCAGGATTGCGGTGAAATAAATGGGTTACGACAATATTTTTTAAATCATAGCTAGCAGACTCACCTGGAAGATTAATTTGGATGATCGGTTCAATTTGGTAAATCAATGATTTTTTTATGTAGCAAGAATTAAACTGATAGGAAATAGATTCCTACTTTTTCACAATACGAGGAAAAGAAGAAAATAAAAGGATGAGGTCTATGTTGCTATTCTTTTTTCTATCCTAGGAGTTTTTGGTCAATATAGAAAATAGAAAACGCGATGTCTAAATATATAAATTCTAAATATCAAAGATTTGATAAAAAAAAATCTTAATTTTTTTAATCTAAAAATACATATTAAACACTCTTATTGTCTCTGCAAATCAATCTCTTAAATCAAAAAAATGCAAAAAATGATCTAAAACCAATAAATCAAACAAAAAAAAACTCGTTTTTAATCTCATTATACTTTCTTCGACAATGTAAGAGATTAAAAAATTAGTTAAATAAAACAATTCTCATCAAATAAAAACCATTGATAACAATAACATTTTTTACAACTCACAACTTTCATTTTTATTTAATTATTTTTAGTGACTTTTTCACTCTTCACTCAGATTCATAGATCGAAAAATAAAAAAACATCACACCAATCTAATATATAATTAAATGTGAAAGGAGAAGCAGAACATAAAAGCTGTATTGAGTATTCACAATTTATTTTAATATCAACCATTATGCACTGTCCAAATGAACAGTCAAGCAGCTCGAATATTTGTGGATTTGTTTTCCTCAACAAATGTTTCTCTCCCCCGCTAAAGTGAGTTTGAATTTCTTCACCACTAATGCCTTTCTGAAAAGATTCAATGGCTTTGGCCTTAGTATATATTAATGCGCAGGCTGTGCCCACTTTCGCATTGCTGTGGGACTGTTTGACAAGCTTTGTCTCCTACTGATTCCGTCGCCTCTCCCCAGTTATTATCAGTGCTAGCTGTTTGTTTCATCCCAGCATCTGGGATTCTGGTTGAGAGCCATTGTAACACCTTTAGGGTTTCAGATTCCTTTCCCTTTAAACCAAATTTGTCTCATTATAACTCATTCAAAGATTGTTTTCCTCGTTTTAATTTTTTGGTGAAGTGTTAGGGATCCACGTGGTGTTACAGTCGACTATCCTTAAAGTCGGCAATGACCTCCTATGCACCTGTTGTTTCGAGTGAGTTAGATCGATGGTTTATTTTTGTTATTCCCATATACACCACGAATAATTCTGGGCTCTGTGGTGGCTCATCTTGCTTTTCTTCAACTTCAATTTGCTGCTGCTTTCAAATACAAGGATTGTCTTCTTTCATCAAATCGCTTGGCGTTGTTCTTAATTACGTACGTACATGTTTGTTCTTCATCGATTATTGTCTCGGTCTGTCGGGTACAGCAGGCTTCAGTTCTTACAAATAACCCAGGTTCATTGGATTATAATAGCAGCTTATAATTAATCAATTAAGATAAAGACTTTGAACTTTAAGATCCATCACCTTCCACTTCTTGGTTATACGTTTTGCTCGATCGCTTCCGCAATTAGCCGCAGCGTAACGCGGGAAAACCAGCCAGTAATAATAATAGACATTTGCAGAAATCCCTCCCGGCAAACTTTTTTAGCCATTATCTACCGTGGTCGTTTCACATCTACACGACAACTTTATTCTCCCTGGAGATCACTTGTGATCAACACGTGAAAGTTTTTGTCTGTGACCTGACTGTTTTTTTGTAAGAAATCACGATGAAAACGTAGTAATATATTTTGTCAAGACTTGTTTGGAGAACTTTGGCGAGGTGACCCAAAGAGAATTAGTTCGAGAAGGGATCGTACCAATTATTTAATTTAATAATTATTGGAGCCAAATAGTCGTTGTTTAATCCGATAACTGTGGAATTTTTTGCCGGTTTAAATAACTTACAGATATAAATTATTTAACTCGATGATTAATTGAGAGAAAGGATTTCCATGATGAATAATGAAAAATAGCATCGACTAAATCTAAAGATGCTGCATTTATATATGTTTGTAAGAATAATTTTTTTAAAAAAAATACTATTTTTAAATATATATATATATAATATTTTTTATTTTATAAAAAATATTTTTAACATGATATTAAAACAATCTAGAAACACTAAAAATAGTTAATTTAAAATAAAAACAAATTCAAGTTTTAACGAAAATAAAATAAAAATAAAACTCCCACAAATATAGTTAATTTAAAAATAAAACAAATTCAAGTTTTCGAGTCAGCATGCAGGGACAAAACAATCGCTATTAGTATATCTTATGTGTAAACCAGAATCTTTGAAATCTGAACGCCATCGCGTATGGGGCTTTTCCCGAAGCACAAAACGATCGCTAACCAAGGAAAAAGTAGGGTTTTTTTTCTTCTTAAATTACTTCACAGGATTCAAACAGTAAATTAAGCTTTACACTTTTCCTTTATTTTATTTTGGCTGTCAAACATATTATTCAATGACTTTTTTTCAAATTTGACCTTTTGACGTTGAAGCATTAAGTATCCGTTTCAGATTCTCAGTCTTATTTCCCTTTCAACATGTGAAATGGGTATGGCTGAGATCTTGAGTGAGTTATTTCGATGGTGTGTAAAAAGCCAACAAGCCTTTTTACTCACTAGAATCCAATTTATTATATAGCATAGAACCCATTCCGCTTCATTAGTTACTGAATGTACCTTTTTTCTTTTTCTTGGTATATGTAATTGTGTGGGAATGCACTCAAATATTAACCTTCGGTTCACTTTTGGGGGGGAGATCAAGTGTGAAAAGGCTTAGATGAATATGGATGGTGATGGTTCCTTAAGACTTTAAAATGGAAGGGAAAAAATCAATTAGAAAATGAATCGGGCAACTATCCCTTTCCACACTAGTCAGGGAAGCTTTGCGAAATTCGCAAAGGAAACCCTAGGAGAGGAAACCATGGCAAAGATTCGACCCCCGTTAGCTAACATAAGCCAAAAAAAAAATTACAGGAGAAAAAAGGACAGAGGGTGGCACTTAAATTATTTTTACTGACTTGGATACCTATCTGTTTGTTTGTGTGCAAGACAAAAGAGAATGAGTGGTCAAATCAGCAAAAGTAATCTTTAAAAAAAAAATCAAAAGTAAGCCCGCATATAATCGATGGAATTTCTCGATAATAATTATGTCCAAAGTAAAAGTAAAAAACGTCATGATTATGTTATGATAACTGCAATCAAACCCTTCTGGCTCTATATGAAAATAAATGTAAATGTGTGTATATGCTGCTTATTTATAGCCCTGAGGAGGCGGAGGCTGGGAGGATGAGGGTTATGGCTGAAGGTCTTATTGTCCGGGAGATACAAGGAGGTCTTAGGGTTTGGGTTCGGAAATTGAGGCCAAGGAAAGGATTCGGATTTCGAATCTCACCACAAAAAGACAGTATACAGCACACCCTCTTAACTACTGAAAACAACAGGTGAGTGAGTGAAAGCTATATCACCCCATGCACACGTCCCTTTCCGGCTCCTCTCCCCCACATCTGCCGCCTCTCTCTCCGCCTCTCTCTCTCTCTCTCTCTCTTCCATGCATTGGGAATGCCAAACACACATGTAATTTCCGATGAACACAATGGTATTTCTATGGTGTTGATTATATGTGATCTCCACATGCATTCATGGGCATACCATGTGAGAGAGTTCCGTGTAGATACATCATATAGTACATGCATGCATGTGACCTATAAACAGCGCCAATAAATGGAGGGGGAGAAGGGTTTCCTGTGTTTTCTGCTTTCTTATTATATTTACTGGACAAAATATAAATCACCTTTCTTTCACAACTCTCTCATAATAACCAAAGGAAAAGGCAGATCCAAGGTGGTAGTTAAGCTGTCAATCTATCAATCAGTCACCAATCAGTCACCTCATAGATAGAGAGCAATTACCAATCAGAATTTCTACTTATAAGCCATAGAAAAAGCAATTAAACGCCATGTCCAGCTCTTCAACCTTGTCTTTGGACCTCCTCCCTTCCTCCGAGCAGCTCTGCTACGTCCATTGCAACATTTGCGACACTGTCCTTGCGGTACTCTCATTTGCTTTATTGTCTCCGATATGAATATTCACTCTCTTTCCCTTTCGCTTCTACTTTCTTCGACAACGTAGCCATTCTTTCTTCTTTTTGGTATTAATTATTCGTTTCTTTCATCATATGTTGGGGTTCTTGGCTTCATGGTAGGTGAGTGTTCCTTGCACAAGCTTATTCAAGACTGTTACTGTTCGATGTGGTCACTGCACCAATCTCCTTCCTGTCAACATGCGGGGGTTGCTTTATCCATCCGCTAATCAGTTTCACTTGGGTCACAGTTTCTTCTCTCCTCATAATCTTCTGGTGTGTAATGACAAGACTTTTCTTTAAGTACCCCTACAGCTTCCTATGGACGTTTGTGTGGTTTTGATTTCATAGAACTCTCCCGCAGTGATTTGGCATGATGTTTCAATTGATATTTTGCAGGATGAGATCCCAAACCCAACTCCAAACTTCTTGATCAATCAAACCAATGTGAATGATTTTAGCGTTCCGGTTCGAGGAATGGCTGATCATGAGCTTCCTAGGCCACCCGTTATCAACAGACGTGAGAATCATCACATTTTGGTTATTTTCCCTTCTTTTATTCTATCAGTAATCTCTCTTTTCTAGTTTAGGTCAAAATGCAAGATGTTTCAGGCCTTTTCTAATTAGTCTGGAGGGAAATATTGTTTCTCACTCGGGAAATATTCTCTTGAAAAAAATAGAGTCCTTTTTACCACTGGATGTGAGAAAATTCACGCCTTTTCCCTTCTTTATCGACTCAAGAATCTCTGTTGAAAATGCCTTGCTAGACCTTTAACATGTCCAATTATAGCATCCTCTTAGAGAATCATATCCATTGCCTTTTTGGCTCACTTGCAATCTTCTTGAAGATCTTTTGATCTGCAGGTGTTGTAAAGGAACTAATTCATTTCTCAAATTAATTAAAAAACCAAACCCTGTCTCGCCTTCCATTTTAACCACCTTTCTTTTATTTTATTTTTCGTGTGGCAGGAGTCCTGTTTTAGTAAATACCTTTCAGGTCCGTTCTCTATGCACAGCAAAGAACGCTAATATACAGCTACTAGTAGTCCTGCCTAGGATTGATCACATCTTGAGCACTGGTCAAAATTACCCAAAATCAAGCTCGATCTTTTCTCCTTGATTAATTTCCCCACTTTGTTTTATTTTTTTTTCTTTTTGCTCAAGAAATTAATCTAACCACTATAAAACAAAACATAGGTTGGCTATGGTCTGGCCTTTCAGTAAGCAAAAGAGCATTTAAATAGTTAGGTAAAGACAGCATGAAATGAATGCAGTCCCCCGAAAACCTAGATACTAGTAAAGAATGATTGTACAATATTGCTTCTCCAGGGAAGCAAGGAAAGAATCTTTGATGTAGAAGTGATGAGAGTGAGAGATAGAAATATGAAGTGACTGTAGAACAAGATGAGGAAAGAAAAAAACAAGAAGCAAAACTTAAAAGCTAGAAAAGTGATTTTAATGTGTCTCTGTTGTGTTTGTTGCCTGTCTGCTTATAATGTCCAGCTCCAGAGAAGAGACAGAGAGTCCCCTCTGCATATAATCGCTTCATCAAGTAAGTATCAGCTATATATATATATATATATATATATATATATATATATATATTTGCATTATTATTTATGAGGTTTATATAATTCTAAGTAAATGTAAATGGACAAAAATATGCAGGGACGAGATCCAACGCATCAAGGCTGGAAATCCTGATATAAGTCACAGAGAAGCATTTAGTGCTGCTGCTAAAAATGTAAGATCCATGAAGTTTTCTTCAGGGTATCTAGTTACTTTACCAAATTAGGGTTTTTCTTTTCCATGGAAAGAAAATTAGGCCCGTTGATTCCTTTTTTTTTAATATCTATAAGCTTACGCAGTACGTGGGTCCCTTTGACTGATCGTGCTTTGTTTTATTATGTCAGTGGGCCCACTTCCCACACATTCACTTTGGTCTCATGCCAGATCAGACAGCGAAGAAGAGTAACGTGCGCCAACAGGTAACCACTTGATTATCTATTCCAGTAACGTAGACTTGCTCATTGCTCACGTACTTGTTCATGGAGATATTCTAACGTTCGTTCCTCTCTCAATTTGGGTCTCTGTAGGAAGGAGAAGATGTTCTGATGAAAGATGGGTTTTTTGCTTCAGCTAATGCTGGTGTCCCTACCCCTTACTAAGAAGTGGAGCTGCTAGATCTCATGTTGTCTTAGCTTTTAGTAGTTAATGGACGAGAAAGTTTTTAAGGTTAAGATGTTTGTCAAGTACTTTAACAAGTTTAATTACTTCATGACCTACTAAAGTATTCTAATGTGGAAATCTTATCTAGCTCGCTAGTACCCATGTATTTTCTAGATCTTCTATGTTTATTTTGCTAGCAGAGACGTTTATTATCCTCTAATATCTAACATTTCTCAAGAAATGCATAATTAATTAGTTAATTTATTGAGCAAATTTGATCGTACCTGCGAGTTTTTATCCCCTTCGTCCGTTTCATTCGACTGAACGTCATTGCAATACTGTTTTCTAAGAATCTAATTGCTGATTTTACATGAAGCGTTGGAGACTAGAGGGAGGGAGCTAGTGACATTATTGTTCAAAAGCCATCTTGGTTAGGGTGGTTTTGGCTTCCTGCTGATTTATGAGCGGGGATAAAATAGAGTTATATATTTCTTTCTCTATCTACTCAGTTTCTTTTTCTTTTCTTTTTCCAGAATGTTATTGATCATAAGCCTCGACTAATTGAATAAAAATTCGGCTTAATTATAATGGATTTCTTCGTTACTTTCCACTCCACATCAATAGACATTGCACTCCTACAAAGTTGCAAGAACCTCAATTGCAAGTTGATAATTAGTAATGAAATAACCTTTTCCCATTAATGCAAAGAATTCTTTTTTGCACTTCCTCCTATAATAATAATAATAATAATAAGAAGAAGAAGAAGAAGAAGAAGAAGAAGAAGAAGAAGAAGAAGAAGATAGCCTAATCCCGCACTAAAGAAGAAGATAGCCTAATCCCGCACTAAAGAAGAAGATAGCCTAATCCCGCACTAAAAACTCTAGCTAATCCCATGTACTCCAAAATATTTTTTCTAATCACATTAAGACTTTTCCTATAATTTAATTCCTTAAGATATTGTTTGATAAATGTAAAAAAAAAAAGATTTAAAAGTTAAAAAAATTTAACTAAGACCTCAAGATATAATTTATATTATTTTTAACATACTTTCTCAAGTAAAAATCCTTTACGTTTGAAGATAGCAAAGACTCATGCTATCTTATATTTAATTCTCATCAAATAGAATCAATGAAGCATCTCATCTAATTAATTAAATGCATAAACTTTCAATTAAAATCTAAAAATATAATTTATATTATTATTTAACAATAATTAATATAACATGTAGATATTTCAGCTCCTAGTTATAATGAATCTATATTATCTATTCAAGTTTATATCTTATAGTTACTAGAAAACCCTTTTAAAGATGTAAATTGTATCCTGTGTACTTGTTCCATTTCCGTTCCTATAGCGGTTCATTATATTGTATATAACGGATCTCTATCGATATTAAGAATCCATTATATTTTAAGTTGGTATAAGTGAATCCATATAAAATAAAATAAAATAAAATCCTCTGATGGCACTGTTTCTTCTCTATCAACAAACCCTTTTCCTGCAATCCCTTCATCTTCTGTACCACTGTCAACCGCTAGCTTTTCAAACTCACATAAAATTTTAATTTAATAAAACATAGTTAATTAGTATATTTAAGGATAAATTTAAAGCTACTTCCGCTAGAATTAAAAGTACAAATTGTGTGGCTGTCAAATAATTGAAGTTGTTGGCCCGTAGATTTATGGTAGCACTGGCCCAAAGTTTAGTCCATTATTTTGGCCTTCTTTTATTCATTTTTTTCTCCTTTCCTTGAACGCAGTTTCCTTTTCATTTTGCGCAAATTTATCTTCAAACCCTAGCTACTGTATTAGGTATTTTTCTTAACAATAAGCTACTTAAATTATTAAGGTTTCTGTGATGGTGGTGGTTTTGCTTGAAATAATTTGTGTACGGGCACATGGAAAAGAATTGACGTGGACTAGAAATGAATTCATATATTTCTGTGTGAAATACACTGTTTGAAGCATGGCTTCATATCAGACACCATTCTTGTATCCCAAATTATACTTCCGTACTAAATAGTTGGGCATGTACAAAGGATATCTTTTTTTTAAAAACAATTATCATAAGATTTTATTTATATAAACAGGGACAAGACTCATATAAATATAGAAGTTTTCATTATTGAAAAAACATGATCCTTTCTCTTTTTTTGTTTTGACTATTTGTATTAACTTGACAAGATTTAAAAATATATTTGTACTGTGAAATATTATTTTGGTTCTGGTAATTAAAATAATATTAAATTGATTGATTTAAAAATAAAAAAACGAATTCTTAAAAGTGTTTCTACAATTTATTAAGCATCTGCATTACCTAGCATGATTACTCATAAATAATTAAGATATTCACTACTCTGTTATATATATAAAAAAAATGTGGTCCAAAAGCCTAAATGGAGATGTATTTAGGATTGCAATGTAGTATAATTGTTTTTTTTTTTTTGATAACCGGGGTGTTCAGGCCAGTTTGTGCGTACCAAAACTAAATTCCCGGGATCACTGAACATCCTGAAAGCCCAATGAACAGGTAAGACACCGCAAGGATGTTTGCAAGGATGACAAACATATCTAACAAGACTTAAATGTAGGCTGGGAGGAAAACAAGCCTCCTCTCTGACAACGTGGCGAAGAGTATAATTGTTAATCCGGTACAATTTGGTAATTTAATATAAATATTTCAAAACACAAGGCCTGAACTAAATCAAGTTTCTATTTAAACCAAGTACAAAAATTGGCTTGATTGAGTTCATAATGATCTAGCCGACCTGTCAAATCTCATCCAAATCTTACAAAGCTATTTACTTTGTAAGAAGCTGTATACGGAAAGGCACGTAGCCATTTATTTCGAGGTTTCAATGCTCTCATTGTTCGAGGTGAGTTGATGGGGCGACAAGCTGCACAAGAAGAACCTTTTTCAGAGAGATTCAAGGAGTTGATGTGGGTGTGTGACACGTCCTTTCTCAAACAACTACAGTCTCAGATGCTGGAAAGTGCCTCGGTCGAGCGGTCGTTCTGGTCACCGGCAGTTTGACTCCGGTACATAATTTCAAAGTCACGCTTAGCAGATACAAAGTGATCATTGCCGACCCTACCGCCATGGATACAGTAACTCATCACTGTGTGTCTCCCGTGATTTCGGCCCGCCATTCTCGCCTTTTTCTCAAAGCCTGCAAGCTGGACGGACTTCACTGGGAGATAACCGGAGGCGATGTTGAACTTCGAGTCTTACTTACACTCACTTCTGCGCGTAATTTGTGATGCTCTTTCCAAGGTTTTTCAATACAAACATTGTGATAATCTGAACAGGTGTGAGCACATATCTCTTATGGCCGATCAATTAGTTACAAGTCACTTTTATTTTATTCATGTAATATTTTTTTCAGGGGGGTGATTTTTTTTAAAAAAAATATTATTTTAATATATCATAAATAAATAAAAAATATAAAATAACTGCTACCACAATACTAAAAATCAAACCCAACTACCCTTTTTTCATGGGGCAGCATTACGATTTTATGGGGTCAACAATGGCCTCTCCAAAAGGGAGGGGAAATCGACATGATGATGTAGCTAGCTGAGGTGGCAGCAACAGGCACGTTGTAAAAGTGACCTCGGACAAATCTAAAAGAAACAATGATTTCCAATTACACCAACAAATCCAACCACGAGTAAGACTTGTTTGTGCTTTTATGATCCGGGGAAGAATTTAAATTTCACAACACGGAATACTTTTAAAACATGATATATTCATGTTTTTAAAATACAACATGTTGAACTGTTGCTGTTTTAATACATAATAATCATCTTATTGCATTTAAAAATAACATATTTTATGATAAAACAAAAAATATATTTTAAATAGTGTTATTACATCAAAAATTTCAGATTCCATTGCTAATTAGAAGAGAGAGAAAATCAACGTTTTCCGTGTTTACTGTCGGTTTCAAGTTCCGGATTTACTAATACGAAAAATAAAATCTTTACATTGACAAGTCGTTTTCAACTACTGGTGCCCTGCACATCAAACCTCAAAAGCATAGCCATTTCAAGTACGGATGACTCATCAAAGTTTGATAGCATACTATTAAATTATAATTATTACACTAAAACTTTTATAAAACAAAGCAGCATTTTACTGTTTGTTTTTATCCTGAATTTCTCTTTTTTTTATCCTTCCACAGTATTGAAATCAAATAATTCTTTTTAATTCGTGTACTGCATCGTATTTTCAATGTCAAAAAAAGTATTGCCTTTTGTTTTAGATTTTGATTGAAATGCCTTATAAATTAAATATTTAAAATCATATTTAAGTTTTTATTTTATTTTAGCATAATTCTTAAATAATATTTTGAGGTTGGAAAATGAGATTATTTATTGAGGTTTCTTAAATATTTTAGGGGTATTTTCAAGCAAAAACATGTTGAAAATTGAGTTTTAGAAATTCAAGAATCTGGCAAATGATAAGTTGTCCGCTCAATTATTATTATTATTATTATTGCTATTATATCATTATATAATAATAATATAACAATAACAATAACAATAATAATAATAATAATAATAATAATAATAATAATAATAATACCAAGCGCCCGTGCTTGGTCCATGCTAAAACGCACATGGCCTTTCTTTTTTGAAGATTAGAAGCTGGGGTATAGCTTTCCAGGCCCTAAAAACAACCTTTGTTTTTAATTTAAAATAATTTTTTATTTAAATTAATAATTATAATTTTATTTTAAAAATCACTTGATTATGTCGTGCTTTTAAAATAAATTCAGGTTTTTTATGGTTGTATTGCGATAGTATTTTTAATAATTATACATGGAGCCTAATATACGACAAATAATTAAAAACATTGCACGCGAATATTCAAATAAAAATAACATATGTATTTTTACTAATAATTTTTACATGGCTTTCATAAATTAACTGTTACTCTTATTTCTTACACAACCACTTAAAGATAATGACATGGTTTATTTGATTGAAACCTGCCTTTTAAATTATAATAATGTTTTATTTAAAAAACATGGTACTAATGTTACTAATGACAAAAGACATGTTTTTACATAAAAAAATAAAAATAAATAAAATCAAAGAAATAAGAAAGTGAGATTTTTCTCAAGAAAGAAATGCTGTCCCTCTTTTTTAAAAATTATTTGGATTCTAACTAGCAAATGCTATTCAATAAATAAAGAATGTTGCCAGAAAAAGAAAATCCATAGATAAAAACGGAGGACTTCAGCCTAAGAAATGCAGTTTTTTTCACCAAAAGAATCTAAATCGTGCAAACCCTTACAGGTATTTATTTTAATCACATTAAATAAAATAAAAAATAGCTTTAAGAATTATCGCAAGGCATCGCACGAGAGTATGATTTAGTGTCAGATGGATGGGTTCCTACCTGGGAACCAAAACTCAAGTCTGTTTAACAGTTTGAAAGTCACTTGCTTCAATTCAGGAAAGCATGCGAAACTACATTAGTAGAATGTTACTGTGTTTAGGATTCGATGAATTCCATCACCGCATAAATTACAGGTATTAAAAGAATGATAATCCCAATAAATTAAACAAAGAAACCCGGGAGGAGACCAAAATACATGTCAAAATCAAAATCACCGAAAATTCTTGTCGACAGGACTACACACCTAAGCACTCACAAGTCACAACCACGAATCGCACTAACAAGAGGCTCGAACAAAGCAACGGTGGATGGCAAGATGTCACAAGGGAAACACATCAGCCAAAAACGGACATCAACGCACAGACGGCCATCAGCAGGGTGAAGAACAGCTTTGATCTGTTACCTGTGATTGATACAGCGAAAGAAATATCTTGTGGCCTGAAAGAAGGAAAATGTGCAATCAGAATCACGTCGCTCTTATGAATGATTAGAAGAAAGTATAAAACAAAAGGACAATGGTCTATACTTCTGCAATTTGGTAAGTGCACCACAAAAGAGGGCATTGTCTGGAATAGGCAGCTCGGTTTTGTTAGTTTCCTCTGGATTGACAATTCTGACATATGTTTCCTGGCCAAGATACCAGGAGTCAAGGTTTTCAGTTCTGAGGTTCCAGACTCCAACATTGTCAAGCGATACCAAAATTGCTGTCCATGCTCCAGGATAAACCTGGACAGATTAGGAGATTCAGATTACAATAGAGTTGCAAAAAAGGACAATAACTATGTGGAAAGTCTGCACTGCTAGTTAATTCTTGGTTTTGGCCTGTCAGTGCCGCAAGTTAGCAGCTAGTTTAAGCCTTTACCTTTTTCAGGTGTGAACCCAGTCTATATAAAAAAGGTAGATTTGCTAGAAAATCTATTTGAAGAGGAAAAATGATGACTAAAGACTGACATAATCAAGAGTTTCAGCGGCAAGGAATAAGATAGAAAATATAAATCGTTCAATAACATACCTGGACAGTAGAGCGTGCAATGCCATCCCATTTATTATACGTTCCCCTGCTGTTCTCTGTCCAATCACCATAATCCATCCTGAAATAAATCAAATGAAGTTCAGGTGACTAAATGTACACTCCCAAAACCCTTCTTCTCACACATGGGTGAAAGTAATTAAGTATTTGGGGATGGAATGAACTCCTACCCCACAACAAAAACTGCATATCCACTTAGGTGATAGCTCTGCATCTTGGTGTCATTGTTCTGCAGAATGATTTCCATGAATCCCCTGTATGTTCCATTGATCACTGATGTTTCTATTTTAGGTGATCCTGTTAAGGGCTTGTTGGGGAAATCAAGCTTATACACCCCCTTCACTTTGAACTGGTCTGCAAGCCTGATTGGAGTAGCAGGATTGACAAATGATATCCCACTGAGAGTCGCTTTTCTTTTCCCATTGATTGTTACCAGTGGCTTATTTTTCAATACGTAAACATCAGTCACATTGATTGAGCCATATCTGAATGAGCCTTGTGGGTTGGGACGTGCACCACTCGCAGAAACATTCCATCTGCAAAGTTTGAGCATAAAATCCTGAGTTGACATGATCAAAGTTTCTAAAATAGTGAAAAGTCTCCAACACAGCTATGAAATTCTGTTAAAATTGGATTTCAGGTTATTAAAACATTTCCCTTTTGGAGCATGGAAATAACTAGCTTATTTAGGTTTCTATTTTTTTTTTTCTAATTTTTTATGCGATTTTTTTTTTCTCAAATCAGAGTTCGCATAATATTTACACAAGAAAATTAAAATTTTAGAACAGAGCACACAGAGTTCAGAATCCCCACACCACGATTCTGCTTCAATACTGCTTCAATACGTGACTGTGAAGTGCTGGTTAGAAACTGTTCTTATAAAACAATGAGGCAAGGCATTTTAACCAAGATAGAAGCCAACCTGATGGATCTTGCTTGGTTCATGGAGAAGGTTTTGTCAAACTCATCATTGGGTGCATCTGGAAGGGGACCCTTTGCCTTCCCCTTGGAATTTGTGTAACGCAAGATTCCAACACCAGTAACCCTTTTCCACTGAGATTCATTCACAAACCTTGCGCTAGCTACAATGTAGTAATCAGTACTTGCGTTCTGATCCATGGTCACCAAAAAAGAATAAGATTGCCCTACATGTATATCTAAACTAGTATAATTTTGTTGCACTGTATATGATCCCTCTGACTCAGCTAAGAGAAGATTGTGGTTCTGGATCCTGAAATTCAAGCTAGTTGAAGTTCCAACATTGTGCACACGGAGGCGATAGGTTTTTCCTGTCCAATATAGCAAAATCAATTATTTAGTAGAGCGGGCTTGATATTCAGGAACTCCATCATAAGTAACACAGTTGAAAAACAGTAGTAAGGAAGTTTCATTCTAAATTGATGCATTAGTTTTTTTATTAATGAAAGTTGTGTCCTGTAAAGTCATATTTATGGTTAACATGATGCATTAAATCATTTCAAAGAACCAGACAATCATTTAATACCATTTTTACCTTCAAATCCGGAGGCCAATGATAGACGCTATTTCACCAAATTCATGTATGGATCAACATCTACATTATTAGTACTTCTTCCATCCCCCTCTATCATCATTTTACCCCATGAGTTATCTCACGATAATACCCATCAAGAAATGGTAAATGGCATGTTTCTAATTATCATTATCAAACTTGACTCAAAACAAATACAGCACGGTGTAACCATCAGAGAAATGAGCAACTAGCAGGACATAAGTGCACCCAATTTGAAGGTTGTAGAAGCTGTACGGATGGCACTGCTCAAGGATAAATTCTAACATGGGAACCGAGCAATTCCATTCAGTAACAAGGATGGAGCCTATACTAGGATCCATGTCAAAATATAAAATGTAAACTAGTCACCTGGTTGAACTTCAATGGTTTCGTAGTCAATGCCATCAGGGACAAGTGTAGTGTTATACTGGTAAGGACCTTTGCCATTGATAAGAACTCCATCTGGCATCCCTAGATCTTTCCCATCATCAAGAGCCTTCCTCAAAGCCTTTGATCCAAAAAACCAAACCTCAGCATCAAGCAATGCCATCAGCATACTGACTATTAAAATTCAACATGCTATATACTAACCGTGTGGTTCCTTTTGTACCAATCACCAATCAAAACGACAATGTCCCCATGTGGAGTATCAAAAGGAATCGGAATAATAGCCCGGTTGTTTACAATAAAGCTTCCAAATCCACCAGAAGCTCTCTGCATATGGAGAGAAGGGAAGTAAAAGAAACTCCCTATCTGATCTTTAACTTGAAACTGGTAAGTCCAGTTCCACTTCGGTGGAATTGGACAGTTGGTGCCTGGAAGCCCATCTTGCCATGAACTTCTCCTTTGCTGAATTCCAGACCTGTGTTATCACTCATCAAATTCCAGTCACTAAATGAAGTATAATCACCATTTATTTATTTATTTATACTCTAAATCGCCTCATATTTTCACTGTTCACTAGCAAGATGTGCAGTGAACCACTTCTGTTCACACCTAGATTCAAATTAACAGCAAAAATGCAGCAAGGAAAGAAACACACCAGTGGATAAGGAGATTCTCGTCCAATTTGTTCCTAATATTGATAGCAACATTGTTGTTAGTGGTCACATTGATAGTAGGACCAGGAAACTTCCCGTTTATAGCAATAACCTGAACAGCAAAAGCAAAGTAACAGCATTTTCAGCATCAGTCAAAAGCTCATTTTACTCTTCTAGCTAAATCTACAGCATCAACTTCAAGCAGTCACTGCCTGAGCAAAACTTAACAGATCTGAGGCTAAAGATAGAGACTGTAGAGAAACTAAAGCAAACCCGTTTGTCAAAAATCAACACCAAGTACACTCACATGAAAAGATCCACTGAAAGTAGTGTAAAAAGGGTTGAAAATGTAGAAAAGGAAAGAGAAGGAAGAGAGATCTAAAGAACTAACCTGTTGAGGCACACCAAGGGGAGAAGCAGTGATGTAAGAGACTTCAAACTCATAGCTAACAAAAGGATCCAGGGCTGAACACAAGCTCAAAAGCAAGCAAATGTGAACAAGATACAAAGCTAAAATCTTGCTACACAGAGCCATTCCTTAAACAATTTCTGATGTTTAAGTACAAATAAATTTTCGGACCCGAAATTTTTTCTCTTGGTTGCGTTTACATTACAAGAGGGAGAGGGGGGGAAGAAACTAGAGCCTCTGGAGAGAGATTTCGTGTGTATTTTATGGACAGAGAGAGAAACGGCTGTATTTCACTTTACCTTTATCTTAGTGGTGGTTGTTTGTGTGTGTCTGGCTTTGTTAAGAAATGTGTAAAAAGTGCAAAGAGTGACCGATCCCCAAGCCTTTTGTCGGTAGCCAGTCATACTTCTTGCGTGGAGGACAGAAGAAGAGCAAATATAGAAGAATCCAGTGGGTGTTTAGGATGGCACATGCACTGTATTTTAAAATATATATTTTTATTATTTTGGTATAGTGATATTTAGAATAGACTTTAAAATATATTTGTACTATTAAATAGAGAGAAACAGGGTGACAACCAGTAGCCAGTTCACGCGTGGAAAAAAAACCATCAAATCTTGACCATTGTCGACTCTCAAGGAGCGTCCAGATCCTCTGAAAATACCACGTGGTTTGACAGGCAATGAAAGCTAATGGTCCATCCACTCCATGCATGATCTTACTACACCCTTATGTGAAGGAAATTTTCAAAAAACAAAACGAGTGGAATTTCTCGCATGAAAAAGTCTTATCAAGTACACGGGTCAAGGTTCGGATAGATTGACAGAGATTTATCAATATATTTCTATAGTTTGGTGTTTATGTTTTCTTGGAATGAAAGATCTTTGTCTTTGGGCTTTTGGGCTTTTAATTTATTGAAACTTCATGATTATATTACGTTTATTTGAAAACCATATATATATATATATATATATATAAAGAATGTTAGGGTTACTTTTCATGTAACCTTAACTTTTAAGTATTTGCATATTGTTAATTGATTGAAGGAACTCTTCCAATAATTTTATTTAAACATTGTATACTCTAATTAGATAATTAGACATGTTAATATTTTTATAATTATTATCCATATTGCGGCGTCAAATCTTTTTTTTTTCTTTTTTTTTCTCAGTGATTTTTCTTCTATTTTTTGGTTAGAAATAAATAATACTTTATGGAAACATTTTCTTTTCTTTTTTGTTTCATTTTTTTTTGTTACTGCTAATTAATACAAGCAAATTACAAACTTTATGATGGCTGTGATCCAAGTGAACAACATATCATGGGGGAATTTAGATATCACCTAGTAAATTAATTCTGATAATGTAGCGCATTGAAATTGTTGATTGGATTGTTATTTCTTGTAAGAAATTTGTTTCACCGTAAACATGAAACACACTCATTATTGAAATAAATTGCATACAAATGAGAAATTAATCTCATTAAACCCTTCACCTAATAGTTGTCAATGAAGGTTTTGTGTTCCTATGAATAAGCAATGACATTGTGAAGAGAAATGTTGTTGCTTCTGGTGTGTCGAGTGAAAAAGAATAAAGAAAAAGTTTTTTGTAATAACATTTGAGTAATACTACTGTGAAGGATAAGAGTTGGTGTTCTTGTGAAGAGAATATAAAAGATTAAGTTCTTATTTTCATAGTGATTTTCCCTTTTTGTATCCACTCTAAACCTTATAAGATCTATAGAAAGATTTTGATTTCATCATCTTTTGGTTCATGACTCTGAAAAGAAATGTATAGAATTCCCTTAGTTTTGCCTAATCAAAAGCCTGTCGTTGTTTTGAGCTTCCTTGTGAAATGTATCCTTGCAAACTGAACCAGATCAGAAGTAGGTGGCAAAATTAAGCAGCATCTGAGTAGCGAAAAACTCGACGGCTGTCGTTGTGGTCGAGAACTTGACAGAAGAATTCTGCAGATTAAGATCTACGCTTTTCTAAAGAAGAACAGACACCTCATACGGCAGCTGACCTGCATGAGCAGGTGATCATTGCGTGGCAGATAAAACAAGCTTAGGTTTCTTTATCATAATTTAAATCAACCACTGCAGCAAGACAGCTTGGCAAACCTACAAGAGCCCATGTTGCAAGCTGGCTATGGCTTTTACGAAACCTATGGGGAGAAGAATATGGTTAATCATATTTTTTGTTTGGTCGCGGATTTTCTTGCATCTCTTCGAAAAGAATCATTGCAAAAACCAAAACATGGATAGATCCAGTTGGTTCTGATTGTGTTGGTGGTATGAGAATGTGGTTTCAATTACTTTTTTAGTTGATAGTATATCCAAGCAATATTTTTTAATAATTATTTTGATATAACCTATTAAAATGAATTAAAAATATAGAAAATAATTAATTGAAAACAATAAAATCTGTAGCTTTTATAAAAAAAAAAAAAAGGCGCATTCATGACTAGCAACCGAAGAAAAAAGAGCAGAGAGGCAATGGCTAGAAGTGGGGCCCATAGCAAAATGATGGTGGGCTCTTTAAATGAAACAATGGTTATAAGTTGGCGTGTATCATATCGATTCACGTGTTTTGATCTAAACTTCGCTTGTCACGCCAAGCCGAGGAAAATTCGGCAGAATATTATTATTAAATTAAATTAAAATAAAATAAATAAAAAAACACTAAACCATATCATTGTTTTCTTGTAAAGCTAGACTCACTATCATTATTAAGTTGTCAATATTATTTTCATCGCCATTTTGATTTTTTTATTGATACAGAATATTTTTGTTTTGGAGTATTTTGGCGTGTTGTTTTAGGGTTGTGTTGTTCATACATAATTAATTATATATATATATATGAAAAAAATTAAAATATTAATTTAACAAGCATGATTAAAATTCAAGATAAATTAACTTTAAATTATACAATATAAAAACAAAGTCAAACAAACATAATCTCAAAATTAGAAACACAATCACAAGTTAATCAAAATAAGAAGGATTTTAAGGCATGTACACAGAGGGTGTTTGTGAGTATAGTTGCAGATTTTTTTTAAAATAATATTTACTTAGAAATGTATTAAAGTTTTTGTAAAAAATTATATATTTTTGAGATTAAACATATCAAAATAATTTAAAAATACTAAAAAAAATATTTTTATTTAAAACAAAAAAAAACAATTTTTTTCTCATAAAAACACTTTTCAAGTGATTCCTAAACATCCCTGAAATTCATAACCCGATTGAGAATATCATTGCTAGAAAAAGATAAAATATAGAAAAAAAAATACAACTGAGGAAAATGGGACCAATAATTAAATATCAAAAGATTTGATTATTTCTTCCTCTCTAAGCCTGCTGCAAGAGTGAACAGGAGGGGAGAATATTTTCAAGTCAATTTACAAATAATTAAGAGAAAACTCTATAAATTGAATGGGGGTTTGGGTAAGAATTAGATGAGTGCCGAGGGAAACAACATTAAAACAAGAATCAAAGGAGAATAAGTGAAAAAAATTTGGGATCTTAAGAAGGCAGGAAGCCGACCAAGAGGGATAATTTTGTTTAATGTTTTTAGATCATATATGATGATATTAAAAATAATAATAAAATATCATTTAAAAAAACAGCCACGATTATACTCCAAAATAAGTACTTAGTAACATCTCCATAAAAAATAATCCAATAAATATTTCAGACACTCTGTAGATGCCTTTAAATAAATAATGTGCAACTTCAAGAAGCAGTAGCAAGCCAAATCTACAGTTATGGTGGCTTCTTGACACAGATGAGATAACCGAATCAATCATGGGCTCTGAATAGTATGGCGAGTGGTGGTCATAAGTTGGCTGCAATCACCATGGCCAAGCCTCCATGACCAACTCAATTTAAAATGAATACTTCTTACAATCACCTGCACATTTGTCTCAATCAGACAATCATTACCTCCTCCCCAGCTGGTGGCCAGAAAAAGAAACACATGAGGTGGAAAACTTTATACAAAATGTGGTAAGAAAGAAGAAGACTACAGTTCAAAATTGACTCGACTTTTTTCTACTGCTGTTCATTGGAATACGGGCGTATAAATGCTGAATTCATATTCCATATCTTGAGTGAAGAAGTGACACCAGCCTCGGTAGCATTGTTGAACAAAAACAGCCTTGCAGCACCGTAGATTGCCCTCGTCGGATATACCCGGGATGTGATGCACGTCCTACCACCTTGAGCAAAACTTTCAATTATCGAATGATCCACCTGATTCACATCCACAGAGTCAGATTGATGGTTCCATTAATCACACGCATGCATGATATAAATTGAAGAAGCAGTAGGTAGTAGTAGTCTATCTCGACTCACCAATATCCTAACTGATAGCTTTTCACCCTTCAATACAGGAACATAGCTTCCATAAATTTCTTTTCTGACATCATTTGCCACAGAAGACCTACAGGAATATTATAAATCATGAAGATCATCAGATAAACCTCAGCCACGAGCACTCCAAGAACCTGAGCTTTAACAATTAAGCGCGGGAGGATCCACAATTCTTACCTTGACTGGTCAGTGCAGAAGAAAGTTTTGAGGCTGCCATTATTTCCTTTGGCAACAAAAAAATAGACGGGAGTATATTCGGAGAGATTGTCATCTGCAAGAACTAGAAGACCAAATGGTCCCAGTGCACCGCGGTGAGAAGCCCCGCCATTGTTGCTGCAGCTGAACTCCACATTCGATTCGGCTGCTCTCTCTATAGCCTTCTTGTCTAGCTCAAACTCAGCAACGATGTCTAGCTGTAACATGTTCTCGTCACGTAAGTTAAACAGGTTTTCTTGATATTGTTATAATTTAGCTCGCGAGATTACACTGATACAAACCTGTGTGGCTCCATCGAGTTCAAGCGGTACAACTGACCCTGCCTTAACCTCCATGTTGTTAAAATCGTTGCTTTTTAATCTCAAACTATCTACCTCTTCAACTGGCCATTGAAGCAGATTGCTACCTGTCTTTGTATCCAACACAACTGTCCTTGGAATGCCCTGCAGAGTAGCGTTGTACAACCAGAAAATTGTTAAAAAAAGAGAGCATAGAAAGCAATGCCAAATTGTGTTTATAGGTAGCAAACATATCTGAAGTTCCAACTCATATTACATTTCTGAAGACCAAGCCAATTTGTGAGACATGAGGCATACCTGAAGAGATGCCCATCCTTTCTTTACATCGGCGACTTCACTATCAGACTCTCCAATCCAGCCCCACAGCACTCTCCTTCCTTTACTCTGATCATAAAATGTCTTGGAGGCATAGAATATGCCATAATCGTACCTAATACCAATACCAACATCAATCTCTGGATTATCTGGATACCATTTTGCAGCCTTGTCATCATAAGTCCCAATTGCATAGTAATCATGCCTATCATCATCCAGGCTTGTCTTGACCACATGCTTCACCTGAGGACCATTAACAGATGTATCCAATCCATTTTGACCTGTTTTCGACACAGGGTAGAAGTCCACACATTCCCACATGCCAGTTTTAGGGACAGCATGGAGTATTCCACTTGACAACGTATAGTTTATGAAGTCTTCAGTATCATAGACTAAAGCTATGCCGGTTTTATTAATTTTGGATCCAATTATAATGCGCCACTTCCCCTCAGAAGTTTTCCAGGCTGTTGTGGGGTCACGGAAGTCCTTGGCACCAATACCTGGTGGCGGCACCAGGACTGGATTTCCAGAGTATTTGACCCACCTGAGGAGGAGAGGATCATTGTGGTCTGCTGGATATGCAAGATTTTGAACCTGTACTGACTCATTGGTGGATCCAGTGTATAGCATGACAATTTTACCATCAGGGAGGATCGTGGCAGAGCCAGTCCAGACACCATTCTTGTCGTACCATTCATCGGCAACCATTGCCAGTGGGAGGTGGAGCCAATGGATCAAGTCTTTTGATACAGCATGGCCCCAAACTATGTCACCCCACACCGCAGCATTTGGGTTGTACTGGTAGAAGAAGTGGTACCAGCCTTTGTAATACAATGGACCTACAATTTACACAGGTCAAAGTCAATTTAATAAGTGGAATGATGCTCAGATTCTTACAATGTTTGCTTATAATTATAAAACTGATCGTTCGCGAATGATTCAGCCTTTGAAATCCATTAGCATGCGTAACTTGTTTTTATTAGTCATTGACAATCCCGGGGCGATTACATTGGCAATCGGCTGGATAAAATTGAATCAGTCATGTTCAGGAAAGTAATCTCTGTCGATCTATCCAATTTATATTATATGTGATTGCTGGATAATATTCAAGTTTCGCTGGATGGCTCTACAAAACAATTAACTAGTTGTAGCCTGCAAACTAACCTTGAAAAACTGTTGTGCTACTTTAGTTATTTTTCATACTTAGCTAAAAAAAATATATATAAAAAAAATCAGTGTTTATCTAACATGTCAAGGAAGGTGAAGAGGTCATACCGTTGGGATCTGAAGCAGAACGTGGCAGATTTCCCCATCAAAGCAATGAAAAGTCGGTCCACCAAACCATTAAAAAAAGGGGAAAAAATCAGCATGGCATAAAAACTCATCTCAACAGTAACAACGGGAGCACATTACATCTGACAATAACAAGTAGTGCACGTCCGGATCACTAATTTAATCAAAATCTTGTATTGGTGGCTAAGAAATGAAACGCGGCACTTTCTAGCTTGCCTGTCAAATCATGTCTTTTAAAAGTTATTTTTTTTTTAATGTTTTTGGATGTGTTTTACATATGTACCGTGCGATTTTGAACAATAACATGGTCAACTAATAATTTTGGTAGTTTAAAGGAAAGTCCTGAATTAAAACATGTTCGAGCCGTTTGATTTTAACCTGGTCTTCGAGGTAGAAAAAGACTCCAAATCAAACTTTGATATCCTATTTGTTCTTCTTCTTTTTTAATTGATATAGATATCTAGATCAACTTAACTAATTTCACAAACTCTAAAATTAACAATTATAAACACTTTCAATAATAATTATCGTATTAACAACCAAATAATTCAAACTTAAAATCATAAATAACAAACCCTTAATCCTAACAAGTTACAGCTACCCTATTCTTCAAGGAAGAAGATGAGCTGGCAAACATATGTTGTGTATATGAAAATTCCTGATATACAGCTATTTGACAAAATAAATAAATGATAAAAAAATGATTTCATCTGACATGGTCAATTTT
The DNA here is from genome assembly GCA_027405865.1 of Salix purpurea. Lineage (NCBI taxonomy): Eukaryota > Viridiplantae > Streptophyta > Magnoliopsida > Malpighiales > Salicaceae > Salix > Salix purpurea. The sequence continues at coordinate 3,146,502 of JAOWLH010000026.1, read as the reverse complement.
CAGTATTGGTAGGTAGAAATAGAAAAGAGAACGTGAATTGTTACTTTAAAATAAAGTACATCAACAACAAATGTCAATCAAAAAGGGTCAGGCTGAGATTACAGTTGAGTAATTAATTACAATTTGTCATGCTCAAACATTAATTTATTTTATCAGAATAATAAATAAGTCTTAAACACACAAACTCTACTGGTTATTCTTCTCTCTAAATCACTCTTTTAAGAAAACCTTGCCTTAACTTCAAAAATAATTTTTCGATAACTTTGGTGATACCAGTTTGAAAGTCTGTTTTTTTTTTTAAAAAAAAAAATAACCTTAATTTTTTATTTTAAAAAAGATTTTTTGTAATTTTCAGATTATTTTAATGTGTGGTATTAAAAATATTACCATAATATATACTTTTTTTATAAAAAAAAAAAAAAAAACTTAACTATAATCAACCCTAATCAGACGTTGTTACAGTGCAAAAAAACAGAACCAAATAGAAAACGTAGCAGCCACCTAAGTAATGGCCCACATGACCTCAAATTTGTGGTTGAATCCAAAAGTTCATGGCGTCTAGCAGGAGGAGGGCCACAGCTGTTAAGATTCTTAAGAATTTTTTAAATTGCGAAAACGTGCTTCAAATTTAAGAGTTTTCTCTTCAAATCATCCAAAAGGTATTCCTCTTTTTCTGGACAAGTAAACAGATTTCTGAAGAAAAAATAAGAAGTTTGAATTAACGAGAAGTGTGAACCATACCGTTCATCCAGTTATCCTCCGGTTGAAAATGGAAGGCAGTTCTTTGCCATGATAACATGCTATTGTTCCATGGATAATCTTTCACCCCAGCTCCCTTCAAGTTGGCCTTCTCTGACACACCGGCAGACACCCCACGTGATCCGGCTGGCAACAAAGTCTCGGGTTTCGCCGTTTCTCTCGACGCAGCCAGAGACGCATTTTCATCTCCATGTTGAGCTCCACTGTTATTATTAATTGTCGCTAAAATTAAAGAAACAACAAGCAGCCCAGAAAAGACCGCGATGAGTACTTTCTTGGATCGTCGGAGACGGGTCGCCGGACATCCGGCTGAAACGGTCCCTTCTTGGACAGGATTATAGCTGGGCTCTAATGAATTGGAAACTGGAAGCAATGGACTTGGGTCTGCCATTACCGGCGCAGACAGTAAGAAAAGACAGATGTTTTCGGGTACGAAATTTACGCAGAGAGAGAGAGAGAGAGAGAGAGAGGAGAGCACCTAGTGGTGTCTGTCTGTGTGTAATAATGTATTATGAAAGCGTGCTATCTACTATATATAGGGGTGTTTGTCAATGGAGGGCTGGTTTTTTCTGCAGCAAAAAAATGAGCTTGGAGAAGAAAGAGAATTTGCCAGGGTAATCGATGAAATGAGTGAATAATTGTTTACATGTGAGAAGAAGCCTATGGGAATGGGACCCAACATTTCATGTGAGTTTCGTGGTTGGAGACCCAAACAACAGCCTTACGAGTTTATCCTCTTTTAATTTTCCTGGTTTGGATTATTGGACATAAATATTGTCCATTGGAGCCATCCAATTCTATGGCAATGATACTGCTTGCCATATCATTATCCTGCGTCTTTTTGAAATAGATAGGGCCGGGGAAATTCGAATTATTCTGGTTTCTCATCGTTTTTTTTAAACAAGTAATTCTTTTTTCTCGGACATCTCTTTAAACTTTCATAATTTTAATTTTACTGTTTTATCATACATATCTTTTGTGATGTTAGGTTTTAATTTTGTGCTGATTAAATATTTTATTTTACATGCTACTGGCTTAATTATATTATCTTCGGATAAATAAATCATCGCAAATTAAACTTTTTATTAATATGATTTTAACGGGTGGAGAAATTATGCTAGCTACAAAAAATAGAAATAGTTATTATTAACCAAGTAAAATATATATGCATTCACAGTCTATTATATTCACCTACCCGGCACAATTTCATCTTTCTATATCTGTTTATTATCCTGAAAAGGTAATCTCGAAAATCATATTTCTTGTGTGCGTCAATTAAACTCAGCCAATCCAGTTGAATTAATTAAGGCTGGTTATTGACTTCGTCATGATGAATAACAGTAAAGTCATGGTTCATGGTTGGAAGACGACGCGGTCACGAAAATATTAACAAACGTTTTTCTCATTGCTGCTACTTGTATTTTAATCGAGGGGTGTTATTTACAATACCAAAGAAAAAGAGAGCCTGTTATTTGTGTATTGGAATGAAAATGATTAATAATAGTAAGGGTTTTAGATATAGTAATAACTATAATAAAAATTAATATAACTACTAGAATTAATAGTTTTATTGACAAGAATATTTGTTGGTATTTAAATTCACTGTATATCGGTAATTATTTTACGGACGTTCTTGCAGATAAAGATAAATCTCTTGTCACTTATCAATAGCATCTCGCTGTTAATTTGTTGGTAGAAGTGGCATTTGAAGTAATTATTTTTCAACTCGCTAGAAAATACTAACATAACTTTTCGTCCGAAATTACTTTTCAACATGCTTAGTTTAGAAGGAGAAGAAGAAGAGACACCGTATATACAAAAAACTATTTGATTTTATTCATTTTGTTCTAACAAATTTACATGATTTAATTTATACAATATTTTTATAATATTTTACTACTTCTAAACTTTGAAGAGAAATGTTAACTAACAAAAATAAAATAAAGAGATAAGAATAGAAAAAAACAAGAAGAGCAAGACATACATAGACAAAAAGGCATCCATCAAATTAGGTTAAATAGAACAGTTAAGGAATTCTCGGCACTCTTACGGTCTTACCTTCTTCCTCTTTATATATATATATATATATATATATATATATATATATATATATATATATATATATATATATATATATATATATATATATATATATAGGTTTTGTTTTGAACGTAAAAGGGTTGACTTTTAAAACAATTTGGATTGCTTGCAATAGTCATATGAGAAGAAGCTTGAACGCAATCACAGCGGTAGCCAGTTTCGTGATGATCTACAAAGCAATCAGGAAACTCTAGAGGAAGAACTTTCCTCGGAAGATGTCTCTAGATAAAACCGAGAATCAAGATGAGATCGGAGGAAATATTCGAACTGGATCATTGAAAGACTTCAACGAAATAAAAGACATCAATCATGCTCTTCCACAATTTGATTCTTCTTCTTATTAAAAATGATTTCCCTAAAATAATTGACACCATGCTGATTCGGATTTGAAAAGTGATTGATCGCTCTTCCATGGCCACAAATTAGTTAATCGCCACCCCAAGAACAGAGACTGCTGGTCATTTCTTTTTGGAAATACGGCAAAATGTTTTTTCTTTTCTTAGAAATATACGAGAGTTTTTTTTTTAATTTTTAATACCATTATTCAAAATAATAGAAATGATTTATTTAAAAAAATAAGAAACCTAAAAAACACAGTACCCTCCCAAACATGTGGAGGCCACTTGTCCACTCAATAATAGAATACTGGGCTGGAAATGGTATTAGCCACGGGCAAATAATGACTAGACGCCTCTCGTCTCCACCCCACGCCCTCATTTATTGAGGAAAAACAAAAATAATACAAAAAAGGCTCTCCCTATCGAAGAATAGTCAAAAAAGAAAAAAAAACTAGATAAAAAAGAAAGAAAGGTAAACCACGCAACATCCCATCCCATGTCTGGTCGTCAAGGAGCCCAGTTTCCACATGCAAAACCCAAATGATATCATCACCGCCCATCTGCATCCGCCTCCAAGAACACATAGATGAACAAAACGATGGAGATTTATCAATTATTATAGAAGCTGTCGTAACATTTTGATTGACATATCTGGATCATGAGTGCACCAGACACATGTTGTAGAATATTTCTACGCTTACAGCAGCACAGATGCCCAGGCCTAATCATGCCACTAATTTCCAGTGTTTATAATTATAAACTTGTTGAATTTTTGTGGATCCCAGATCTAGCTCTGTTCCATTATCGCTGTGGTTGATTATGGTGATTTCGAGATAAAGTCTTTTTTCCATGACAGTCTAGGAGAATTGAACACGTAGCAGCTCTGACAAAATGAATTATTCGCTACAACGATGTCCCACATATCTATTTTTATTTTTCTTTCATGTCCCCCATGAGCTAGAAGATGATGATGTCGTGTCATTGGGGGAATAAACAATTGCTCTTCTCTTTTTCTTTGCCAGTTGGCCCAGTCATAGAGTTCGGTGCCGCTGCTTAACCGTCACTCGTCTTTTTTCCACCTCAGGAAAACGAGAAATATGGGTGGTGACGGGGGGAGGCTTTATGTGGTTTAGATTACCAGAAGTTTTTATTTATTGCTTTAATAATAATAATAATAATAATAATAATAATAATACATAGAATAGAAGGGCCTGGTAAGTAAAATATTGCTTGAAACGTTGCCAGATGTGCTGTGGGGAGAAGAATCGCGTCGCTATGCAATTTAAATATTTTATAAATAAAACGTGTTTCACTCTTTAGAGGAAACTAGAAAGGTTACCTGAACCACGACACTGCCTAGCTATACCTTTTAACGTGCAAGAAAGGTTTGATCAGAGATCAATCATGGAACGCCATCAAAAAAATATGTTCAAGAGATTACAAATTCACACCTTTTTTTATTTAAATATTAAGAAAATAATATATAAAATGAATTCACGTAATTTAAAATCTAATAATAAAAAACACAAGTAAAGTCATAAATTCATCTCGGTTCGGTCACTTTATCTTTTTTAAACTATACTTTATGTAATTATATGATAATAGAGATAGTCGGCTGAGGAAAAACAACCGACTATTTTCTTTAAAAAATATGATAATTTGTAAAAACAAAGTGCTCAAACTTATTTTTTATATTATTTGAATAAACATGTCGTGATATTGGAAGATATTGTGTGAGAAAATAAGTGTCGTAGACGATAGGTATGTCTCTTGCGTATATGAGAAAATATTGTGTATATAATCAAAAATTTATGATTATATAATTTAAGAGTTGTGTTACCTGGTATTTAAGTCATCAAAAAACTTAATAGGACTAGTTGTGCAAGAGAAAAATGTATCATCTTCAATGCACCCTATATAAAGTAAACTTTATTTTTATTTGATAGTTTTTTTTTCGAGGTTGACTTTCTATTTGATAGTCTTTTATAAGATTCAAAATACATCTCTTTTCGTGGGAAAAATTTGACTTTATTGAGTAAAAACCTAACCGATTTAAAACTTGAATTTTAATATTGTTTTTATTTTTTGTATTTTTATTACATGAGAATATACTCGACAGTGTAGTTTTACAACCTCAAATATTAAAGTCTACAATTAAATCTTAACACTTTAAATGTACAGTTAACAAAATGATTGATAAAAGGTTTATAATATTTTGGTTAATCCCTGACGAATGATTATAAACAGGTTACTGTAATTATTATTATTTTTAAAAAAAAAAAACATGAGTAAATGAATTTTTTTTAATGAAAATATGCTTGAAACTCTTTTAGGATTTGATTATATGCATAGAAAGAAAATATTTTAAAATTAGAATAACTATCAATCTTTAAAAAAATATCTAATCATTCACTGATTAAATAAAACTGAATGCTAGCCTTTAAAAATCAAAATAATGATTTAAATATTTCTAAATGATAAATCATGTTATTCTTTAACTTGAGAGGAGTCGAGTTCAAATAAAAGAATAATCTATAAATATATCTTTATGGAAATAAAACACTTTCCTTCTGAATCATATATGCAATATTTAAAAGTAAATATAAAATCTAAACATTCATACTAAATTGATTCTAAATTAACTTTAAAACCATTAAACTATAAGTAATTACATACATATTTGAAGGAATCCGATTTTATATAGACTACAGCTCCTATTATTGGGATCCATACCTAATTTTCTTCTGACTGTACAAACCAATTATTGTCATTGTTTTTTATTGGAAGGTCCGTTGAATCTTGACTGAACAAGAGTAATGTATTTATATTACGTTCGCGATTGAGATGCTTGTTAAAAAATAATATAAATTATATTATAAGATCTTATTTATAAGTTAAGTTTTTAGGTGAGATGATTTTTTAACATGGTATCAGAGCCCTGTTGACTCAGCGGTCACGAGTTCGAATCTCACTACCCCCATTCTATTTGATAAATACCAAGCATAAGGTGATGTGAGTCTATGCAAGTTTCAAGTCCAAAAGACTTTTACCTGAGGAGGTGTGTTAAAGAATAATATAAATCATATTATGGGGCCTTACTTATAAACTTAAGTTTTTAGGTGAGAAAGTTTTTTAATAATACTAGTATATGGTAATTTTTAAAATGGTTTTTATTTAAAAACATGTTATATTTTTAATATTAATATATTAAAAAATAATAATTTGAAATTTTCTTAAAACAGTTATTTTATTTTCTAAAAAAGGTAAAAAAAAACTGTCAAACAATACTACCTGTATAGTTAGAACTGTATTATTGGAGCTTATAGAAAGAAATCATGAATATATGGAATTCGAATAAAAGTATTAATATCTTGGCTGCTATCCTATTTTAAAATTAATTTGAGCATATCCTTGCTGACATGACATTTTGTACAAGAAACATTATGTTTTTTTTTGTTTGGGAAATTTGATAATGTTACCATGAACATCAGAAGGTTTTAAAAAAGTGTACCCCTACGCCTTCGGCCTCCTGATTTATCATCGTAGCAAGAATATCTACACCCTTAAAAATAGTCTTATCACGAACCAAACTTCATGAATATATATATATAAAAATTGAGGGTTATATATGTTAATAGATAGGATTGGAAATAAAATCATTAACAATAATTAAAAAAATAAAATCAAGAGATAAGTACAAATTAAGATATTTAATTTGGTAAGACTAGAGATTTACCCGGTTATACTTGTTAAATTTAATTAGTAAATTTAATTTTTTATTTAATCAAATAAAAAATAAATATACATATAAAATTAATTGAATAAAATTTAAAATTCATAAGCGTTTATCCTCCATTCAGGTTGTTTGCAATCATATATAAACATTGGTTTTTGTCGTAAAAGCTTTCACATAGACTTGAACTATACCCTAGCCCTCCTAAGTAACATAAATAATTCTTAAGTATTTCTCAATATTGTTGATCTCATTTTATTTTTGCTGAAATGGTTAAAATATTTTATACCATTTAAAAAAATAAGATAAAATGACATAGTTTTTACGTCATTTAAAATTTTGATCCATTTCGAAAATTTCATTCGGAACATTCTGGTTTCGTTCTGTCTGTTTCATTTCGGTCAAATAGTATTTTTTTTAAATAATGAATATATTTATAATATAAATCATATCTCTTAATCCGGCCGTTAGATTAAGATGAAATTTTACGAGGAGTCTCTTGACATAATTATATATATATATATTATGTTCAAATTTCAGAGCAATCAGAGAATGTAATGACTTTGCGAGATTGATAATGATATTCTCGTAATATTATACATGTTCATAATTTTGTTCAGAAAAATCATTTTATTGTGTTTTTTAGATTAAATTGCATAATTATAAATAATTTTATTTTTGAATTTGAACTATTTTTTTAAGTTAGTATATTTAATTATATGTGTGTAACCTTGAATGGAGCGTCAAAATACTTCAAAATTGAAATTTTTTGTTTTGATTAAAAAAATAAAGCATGAATTAAAACGAAATTGATAACTTGGGTATTTTTATTATCATTAATGCATCAACACATCACAATATAATTAAAATTTCAAATCCCATTAAAGTTCTTCTACATGGGTGTGCTAAAATCCCATTGACTAGATTATTGGACTGACATTACGTTCGAATTATTAATTCAATATAATTAAAGGTCGGCAAACGCAAAGACACGTGTAAACGCAGCGACATCTTTCGGATTCCAACCTCAATGCGCTGCCCGTTTTCACCCCACCACCTTCCATGAAAGCAATTTCTTAAAGAAATAAAAAATAAATAAAAAATCACCCTTAATTAACTAAAATAAAAAATCACCCTTAATTAACTAAAATGTCCGGCTGCCTGATTGAGCCTATAATATAGGCTTTGGAAGTTGGAACCTTCAAAAATCAACATCAATAAGCGAGGCCATGAAAATTTAATGTCCACACTCTCTTTTTTCTCATTCTATGAATAAGATGTTCTTCTAACTAGTTTTTGCACCGGAAGTTTACCTGTGAGTTTTTGAGACAGTGATTGATTTTGTTTTTTTCTTTGAAATTTTATTAAAATAATATATATTTTTTATATTAGCGCATTAAAATAATAATTAAATATATAAACTTTTTATTTTAAAATAAAATATTACAAAACAGTGATTCCACCACTATGCCAAACAATACATAAATTGACACTCAATGCCAAGTCTTAGAGAGTCTGTCCCAATAAACAATGCTTTATTCAGTTTGCAAAAATGTTCTAACAACATGCAATACAATGAGAGATAAGAAGCTAGGATGAGAATGTCAATTCTTGTAAGCAATACTAGATAATTGATATGTAGTCCACTGCAAATTGAGTTAAGTTTTTCTCAAACAAAAGGTATTTAGATGTTATTAATATTTTTCCATTGAAAAAAACCCTAAACTATATAGGAATTCACTCGATATAACCCGGTTATTTTTATAGGTCCAAAAGAAATCCAGATGACACATAAAAATATTATTTGACTTAAGATTTTTTTAAATGATATTTTTTTAATATTAAAATAATAACATATTAAATTTATTTAAGTTCATCCGAGTTAACATGTTAAATTTGCGATGAAGCTTGATTCCTATCAATCCAATATTAAAGAATAAAATTGAAAAAAAAAATACAAAAATACCTAGAAGAGCAACTTGAGTTAACATGTTAAACTAGCAATCTCAGTTATAGGAACGTCATGACTTCATTGAAGGAAATTTGAAACAAATAATGAGGTCTAATTCCTAATTAGTTTAATGTTGAAGAATGAGATTAAAAAATAAATTACTTGGGAAAAATATAAAAAAAACTAGAACAAATTTTGAAACTCAATCTCTAATCAACCATATCAAACCTAATATTGAACGATGAAATTTGAAAAAATAAAAAAAAATAACACAAAAACTAGCCAAATCAACATGTTTTAACCCGTTAAGCACCATTATTAGGTCATAAACAAATTATGAAGACTAATATATAATAAAACACATAATTAGTTTATGAAACTGAAAAACAAATAAATAAAAAAAAAACCTAGTCAATCAGGTCAAACTATGAAACCCTTAACCCAAATCATAAAATGAGAGAAACCCAATAAAAATCAAATTCAACCCAATGTCGAAGGACCTGTGACTCGAGTCAGGGTCCAATATAACCTCTCAAAAACAATTTAATTTAACCAAGGTTAAAATACCAAAACCCACGGACCTGATAATTAGACTAAGACATCCTTATTTATAAAAGGAAGCAAAACATATTATAAACTTTTCATTCCCAAACCACCTAATATTTAATGAAAAAAAAAAACAAGTGCTTCGGGCTGACCAGTATAAGATTGCAATAACCACTAAAAAACGAATATAATATTAAAAAATAAACACATGTGGTCCTTTGCGAGGTGTGCAATAACAAAGCATTCTCTTTTAGTTTGTTTTGTTAATGTTTTTTCTTAAAGAATATTGAATGATGAGTAATAATTGTTTTCCCTCTTCGTTACTCTTCGCACGTGACTTGAAAAAATAAATTGAATAGAGTTTTTCATGATTTGGAGCACAAGCAGGAATCAATTGTCAATGGCAATGACCTCAAATTCCTACTGTTGTCACAGGGTAAGAAAATACAATTTACTGGTACAGTATTCTCGCCATTTTACCATAAAAAGTCCAGAACATGAGGAAAACACAAGCGTTTGGAGAAGAGAGCGCACAAACACATAGCTCATCGTATACACAGGCAATCGAAACACATCCAAAATCTGCATGGTGCTTTTTTTTGGATGTACAACCCATTAATGCACAAAACGCCATCATCAAAAGCAAGTTTTACATGCTTTACATCCATAATACCACACCTGATGATGAGCACACCACAGTGCTTACAGTGATCGCAGCTAACATTACACAGAATCATGGCTCCAAAGTAAATGTCATCTGGATAAGTAGACCTTTGAGGTTACACTTCAAAGCAAAAAAGCTTTCCAAGTTGAAACAAGGGGAAAGGGGAAAAATCACAATAATTTTAATCTGCCAACTCTAAATTGCTGGTCCAGAAGGCAAAATAATACACACAGATGCACCAACAGCCTCTTCATGATGTGATATCTATAATTAAAATGCTCAAAATAAAAAAAAAATAAACTAATTAAGCTATATGCATGTCATCAGATAGTCCTTGTATTATTCAGGATGCATCCACCTTCTTCTACCTTCTTCCATGCCACCAAGGAATTAAGAAACTTCATCACCTGAAGTTTCCACCATAAGATTTGGCAAAAGAAAAGCGAACATAGAAAAGAAAAGAGTTCACAGAAGATCCTTACCTCGTTTGGATCTCTGAGAGAGTAAACTGCATTGGTTTCTTTGGGTCTAGATGATACGAGAATTCCATAACCTCGATTCCCCTCCCGGAGCACCTAATGTTACACCGAATTATCACATAAAAGTAACCACACCACCTTTTACCTTCACATGAAAATTAAAGTCCTGTCAAGATTTAATTCAATACCTTGAACGCATCTTCATCTGAAAGATCATCGCCAATATAAATTGGGAGCACATCGTCTCTATTGCTTAGCCCTGCGCCACAATTTATGAAGTATAAATGGTCAAGAAAAACAAGTCTATACTACCTAAGATGCCTGCAATCAGCAATCTCACCAAGAGACTCCAGCAGAAATTCAACTGCTTTCCCTTTGTTCCAGTCAATCATTGGACGGACCTCTAAAACCTGATCACGTACGTAGAAAAGCGAGGTCCAAAATCATAATCAAGGAAGCACCATATAGATAAAATCATATCACTAACATGAATATGTATATAGCAAACAATCATAATACCTTCCGTCCATGAGTTCTCCGCAAACGAGGATACTTATCTAGAATATCCTGAACACTTTGTGCAATAGGTTGCCAGTTCTAAAGTCAAGTGGAAGCAGAAGAACTTGGTCAGATTTATAGCCATCCTATGATAGATGTCTAAAAACCAACAGATTCCCTTACCTTCTCGTCTACATTTCGGAAATGTACAGAGACACAAAATTTGTGATTCTCGACTTTTGCACCCTCGATCCCCCTAGTTTTCTCGACAAGGGTTCTAAAAACCTGTGTGAAATTGAAGCGAACCCTCTGAAAAAATGATGCAAGTGCTCTGATTTATACATTAAAACACAATAATAACGCACCTCATCGATCATAGGTATAAATTCTCTAGCAGGCTGGAACAGATTTACCTCCTTGCCCTGTGAAATACAAACATAAGGTACAGTGACTTGATTAGGTTGGGGGAAAATATCAACGTAATCTTATACCTGTTGGTCGGGGGTGGATTCAGTATAGTTTGGATGATCATTGGATATTGATGCTTTTCCTACAGGGCCCAAAATGTCCATCCCATGACTACCAGCATAATATAGTTCTGTTAGTCCAATCAGCTGATAAACCTGGAAAGATGCAGTAATTTAGCTCCCACTATGGCAATAAATTAAACTTTATTATAAAATAAATGGATCATGTGCATAATGAGGAATTCTGCTCTCACCTTGTCACGACTTCTTCCACTAATAATCGCCGTTGGGAAATACTTCGCAATGTTTTTTACAATAGAGCGCATCTGAAAACGGTTCATCTCAATTTAAAGAAAGTAAATATCAAATGGTAAAGGATAAATAAATTATCATGTTGAGAGTCCAACAACTTATGAGCAATTCTTACATCGTCAGACATAAACGCATTATCCGGGTCATCTACAATTGGAGAAAGAGTCCCATCATAGTCTAGAAACATTGCTATCTTCTTGTTTTTAGCAAAACTTGCAATTTCCTCAAAAGAATTGAGTGCTGATGGATGCTTGAACTACACAGTAAGGAAAGGAAGAGAAGAAATGACATACAAGTAGCACATAAAACACCATGGCCCTTGTGCTATAAAACACATTTGTAGTTAGCAATATGACTTTGTTAAACATATGGCATTGACAAATTATCAACAATAAAGCCATCATTACCATCCAGGAGCTGTAGGCGGTGTCAGGACCGTCCTTAACGAGCTTCTTCCGAGGGGGTGATGAAGATTTCATGGCATCCAGCCATCCATTCGAGCAGACTTCGTCTAGCTTCCCTGGCTTTTTCCTAGAAATGTTTATATACTTGCTAGAGGAGAGTGATCCTCCTGGTGGCGAGTAAGGCAACAGATTAGAATAGATACCGAGCCTTGAATTGTTTATTGATGCAGGGTCAGCGAGAACAGGAGAAGAATGGTTTGAATCGACATCCATCGTAGCCAAGTTACTTGCAGCAGATTACTTGTAAAGTATAACTTAACCAAATACAAATCAATGCACGGTACACAGAACTTTTTCACCCAACCCTTTTATCAATGAAAAACCATCTCTTCAAAGTTTTCTTGTCACCACTACAAGGAGAGCAGTCCATCAAGCAGGGACTTCCTGCGAACTGTAACAACAGACTATTAAATATTTGCATCAAAATAAGAATGTACGACGAAGCGAAACCTATATTCATACCTTCTCATCTCCAAAACTACACAACATTTGTTGGGTGACACAACATTATATGTACAGGATTTTCGGGAAATGAAAGACTGGTTCCAGCAAACTGCACCAAAAATATCTGTACCAAGAATAACAAAACGCGGCATGTTTAATTAGTCCCGTGAACATTGCTTTCTTCATAATAAAAAGAGTCTGGAATTCTCATACACAACTGGAAACTTGGAAACTACTAGTGATAAAATCAAATGGACCAAGTTTGGTCTTGAAGAGATGTAGAACTTCCCCATAGCCATGTCAGTACTAACACCACGCTAGATAATAATTATAAAATCCAAGAAGCATGTATATAACTGTTAATTATAAGCTAAAATAATTTAGGTTATCTCAAAATATTCTCCACCTCATCCACTACGACATCATTAATTTTCATAAATAAAAAGCAATTAAGTAATGATTTGCAAAATGAAATTTTCATTTGCCGTCCTATGGCAAAACACTACAACTACCAAAACGAGCACAAAATAGTTATTTAAGTCATACAGTATGACTTTCAACAAATGTTGTCCTTTATAAACTTTTTCTTAATTAATGTGAAAACTTTCATTAGGTTTTTTTAGGTTTGAAACACCAGTTGCAGACTTTTTGACTCCTGAATGTATAGTTGACAACTCAAATCTTTGTCATGAGCACACCATTACTGCGAGGCAACAACAACTTCACAGCTTAGAAAATACATCTAAACTGTAAACAACAACACATAGAGCTTTAGTTTTCTCATTAGAGGGACATTATATCACATCAAGAGAAAGCGATTTATAACACTCGTTTTAGAACCTCAACAAACTGGTTTACCTTAATCATAACAACCGACAAAAAAGAAATTTATGGTAAAATTAATGAAGAAACTTTAATTACAACTCGGTTGTCTGACAAATATAAAAGACATATCAATGAAAGAAGAAATCCCACCATGGTATGAAAAAAAAATCTCAAAATAATTTCACCAAGAAATAGGCATTCAAAAGTCATAAACCCTATGGCCTGAAAACTCCGAAAATGAATTAAGGTCAAGCCAAAGAAAAGCCTCCATATTTATGGTCGAAGAAAAATAAAAAGATTGCAGCTTTAATAAGTCATGGGGTTTACATGTCTAACCAGAAAGAGAAAAGAGCCAAGACAGATCTCACAGAAAGGACTCCTGTTTACCACTGATGTTGGCACAAAGGTTAGCATTGCACATGAAAAATGAAATTGTTTTCAGATTCTACCATAAATAAACAAAACAAACAACAGAGTTCATACCTAATACAGGTGTTAACAAAACGGGGCCTGCCTGTTTTTTTCTTCGTTGTATATTTTTCCTATCAACCAATCAGGAGCTGATCTCTGTAATGCAGTTTCCAGATCAAAAATGAAAAACTGAAGATCCCACAAAGAGGAAAAACAACAGCTTTGAAATTAAATAGGAAGAAATAAAAACATGTAGGAGGAGCAAGAGAAAAAAGAAAAGAGAGAGAGAGCGAGAGCGAGGGGGGCAGTCTAATATACAGACAATGAAAAGAGAAGGGAATGATCACCTCGTTGTTAATTAGGAAAGTTGCAGAGGAGACTTCATGGGAGAGAGAAAGTAGAGGAAAGGGAAGGAAATGAAGGCGAAAAGAATGAGTATTTATAGAGTTTGATATGCCACAGAAGACGTGATTAGCAAGGTAAACCCTAAATAACCCGGTTGTTGAATCTGGAAACACACTGTAGTTTCCCATTTGCTAAACGTAAATCTTTAATGAAAATCTGCGTAAATTAAGTGTTGGGTGTTCACTACTATAATAACTTCAGTTAATGGCTTGAGAACCATATGCTTAATTATGTAGGTAAATGCAAGTTGTAATTTCTCACAAATTCAATGGTCCCATCATAAATGTTGGACAATTAAGCTGGTGCAACATGCATTTTTTTTTTATTTTTTTTAAATATAGTGCAAAAGGTTGGTTTAAATATTTTTGAGTTTGAATCTTACACTCATGATGTGAGGAAAATCATTTGTTAAAATACACCATAATGTGAGATGCATTTAATACCTTTTAAGAACTTAATTTCGATTGATGTAACTTGAAAATCATTAAAAAACAACAAATTAAAAGCACACCACGTATTTAAAAATATAAGTATAAATTGAATTAAAAATATAAGTATAAATTGAATTTTTGTATATCTAATGACTTGACCATACTCTTAAACTTTTGTTTTTTTTTTCTTCTATATAAAATTATAAATGGTTAAGAACCCATCTTGATTAATTTGAATAATTGGGTTGAGATTTGAGATCAGACAGCCAAGTAAACAAGTTAAATATACGATAAAAAGTAGGTGATCTTCTCGTTACACGTGTCTATACACCGTATCTTTAAGGAGATTCAATAATGTCTATATTTTTAGCATTCTTTGAAGGTGAAAAGGGTAATTTAACAATAAGAGCATCATTACTATAATATTTACCAAGTAATCGATTAATTAATTAAAAAAAAGAAGAGTAGTGGTAGCGGTGGAGTGGTGTCTTACGCCAGTTACATATTTTTTAAAAAAGCATCTCTAACACGTGTACGTGGAAGTTTAGAGACAGCGAGGAGTCTTAAACCGGTGCCATCTGTGAAACACAAAGACAGAAGAGGCCACATGTCAGTGTTGCACAATACGGCCAGGATCCGCGCTTCCGTCTCTTTCATGTCACTATTTTTAAAGCCCTGTTTCTTTCTTTCTTTCTTTCCACATCCTCCACCCCCTTTTTGCCTACCCATTACAAAAAATAAATGATTTAAATATTCAAATACCTGCTCCGTGGCTTACAATGCTATCATCGTCGTCTGCCTTGCTGCAAAAAAAAAAAAAAAAAAAAGTATATTTCAAGAAAACTCTTGATTTTTTGGTTTTATATTAATTTTAAAAAGGGGAAAACAATCACGAAGAGGAATAGTTTATTATATATATATATAGTAAATTAATTGAAAAAGTAAAACATCCAAATACATTACAATAATTTAGGTAGGATGTCAACTTGTGGAAATCCATCAGAAATTATAGGTGGAATGTCAACTTGTGGTAATGAATAAAAGATTTCTAAAGTCTTACATTATAAAAGAGATGCCTATAAAAACATTTTCTAATTTTTCAATACTCATGGAAGAAAAATATATAAAAGTTGCTTCCAATATTTCTTTTAAAAAATACTTCTTTCTTTGGTTCAATTAAAATCGAAAGGGTACCCTTTAATTTAAATAAAGAAAATAATATAAAAAACAGAAAATCTTTTCTCCAAGCTTATAAAGAGATCCGAGGCCTTTTTGGACAATGACACCAGTTAACAACAATTGCCACATAAATTCAAATACCACGTGACAGAAAAGAGGGGGGTTCAAAAATTTGAAGAGGCGATAAAAAACCGGTTTTCCTTTCATCGGCCAGTGAAGAAGGAATCCCGTGGATACTCAGGTGGCCCATCCTCCCAGCTTGCAAAGCGGCGGCTTTATTGTCTTCTAGACTATCCACCAAGCCCCTTTACTTTTTGAGATTTTCTATTACGTAAATAATATAACTATTTCTTTTTCTTTTTTATGCTTAAGCTCAAAATTTCTGTTCCTGGGTTAGCTTAAACATTTTAAATTTTAATACTATATCCTCATTTATTGTTCATTCTATGAATTTTTTATCAACGTTAATAGAAAATTTCATAAAAAAAATATATTGAGAGTATTGTTAATTAGGAGGACTATATTGAGAAATGTTTAAGAGTATGGTGACTAAATGTACTGCAACCATAGATGACGGTGACCATGAAAATAGAGTGGTTAGTTGGAGAAGAGAATGGGACCCAAAGCGGCTGGTTGCGTTTTGTTTTTCCTTGCTGATGGAGAAGGAATCTTCTAACACCTTCACGCTGCTACACGCGCTCAACAGTAGAAGATGGACGCACGCGGTTCCGCTAACTTAAATGATGTGGCATTGATGATGCATGTTACGGACGGTTACTATTCCTTCCTGGTTCCGATTTTGAGAAAGTCTTAATTAATTCGTGGAGCTTGTCGGTAGAGATTTCCTTCTCTTTTTCCCTGCCATCAACGAAGCTCAATGATCGGAGAAATATATAATCATGGCTTTAAATAATTTGATCAATTCATTTATTTCTCGAAGTATATTTCTTCTATTACAAAAAAGGAATCCAATGAAATGATAACAGCTCAACTTTTGAGCAAACACAGCAGCATGACTTCAAACTTTTTTGTGTTTTTCTTCCATTTTGTAGTAATAATATATAATGCTTCATTATATGGATCTTGACGAAACTTCATGCATGCATGCACTAGTAACATTTTAGTAGCAATTTACAATTTCAGCGAAATAATTAGCAAAATTCGAATTGGGTCCTCCATGACGCCACTACTGAGGTAATAACCTAAATTTTATTCATGCTCTCTAGAACTTCGAGCTCAGGACAATCATGTCATTGAAAACGTGAAGAATAAATTGCATTTTATAATAATAAAAGGAATAATAAGTTGCCTTTAGCATTTTAATACAGAGACTGTTATCGGAAGCTGCTGGCGTTGAGAAATCAAACAAAAAGAAAATCCAAAAATATGGACAAGCAAGAAGCGATGGTGAGACGTTACTGAGGTATAGACTCGAGCTATGTGCCCGTGAAAGTTTCCAAGTCGTGTGTGTGAAGCCACTTACGATTTCCAATATGTTAGTTTCTTGGTTGATTCCTCCTAATCTTTGTTTTTCTTAATAGTCACAATGGAGAAACTGCTAAATGAATGATGGATTCGTGATTCATGTTGGCTATTGGGTTTGACTTGTTTTGTACATGAAAGATGAACCCGATCTATTTATTTAGAGGTGTGGTTTAGCTTTATTCATCCATGATGGATGAATCTGATCTATTTATCTAGGAGTGTTACTAATTTATAACCGCTAAGTAACCGCTCATCTCTATATATAAATATTGACTTTCCTCTCATATGAGGATACAGTTTTTCATATTTGGAAGATATTTTTCTCTCTCAATTCTCTGCAATAAACTTGTTAAGATCTGTAAAGATGTTCGTGCTGTGAAACATCGTTTTGGTTCTAGTAATCGAAGTGGCACTGAAGTAATTGATTTGGGAGTAAGAAAAACAAAATCTCACAAGTAAGTTTTTCTTATCGAATGTACAAATTAGCTACTAAATTACCGTGATAATTTTAAATTTGAGTTTTATCGCAACTTCCTCCATTGACGGACATAAAATTAAATTTTGAGAGTGATTCATTTACCTACTGGGAAACAGGTCATGTTTAGAGAAGCACAAAATCTCAAAGTAGTTCACTAATATTTTTTGGAAAAGTAATGGTTCTACCATTTTTGACAAACGCTCACATTGCAAGTAGAAAGAGTAGGTAAGGTTGTGCATTTCTATAACTCAACCTGGCTAACCAAACATTCAAGGAATACCGGACGAAACCCAGCTACCTGTATGAAAACTAGCTAATCAATATCTGAATGTGCTGTAAATTTTGGCAACACCCTTCAAATCCGTGATTGGTGCTACTTGTTTTTTTAATCTAATAGGCACAAATGTAAAAAGACAAAACCGTATGTAGTTGGTCTTGTTTGCTTTGCCTATAGTGTTTATTATCGGAATGTTTTAGGTTTCTTTCTGACCATAATAAAAGAGGGTTCTTCGTGGAGTCAGTGCTGGATTAAGCTGAGTAGAAGTCTTGGACAAAATGAGATGTATTAACATATTAAAGGTTTTTAATATATACATGTTTAACAGGTGGAGATGTTAGATAATCCTTATTTTGTGCTTTTAGTTTTTATTAAACAAAAATTATTTTTATTTCATAAAGCATAATTGACAAATAAATTTCATTCACTTTTAGTTTCTCTAGGCGTTTCTTTTCTAAGATTTCACAAAACAGACACGAAGCAATTAAGTGAAGTGCATGAACTAATAAATAAATATGGCCGGACTAAAAACATGGTTTTAAGTTTCAACATTAAATGAGGATGAGTTTGCACCATATTTTTCCCATGTTAAATATTTATTTATTTATTTATTTTCTAACCCAACTCTCCCTCTCCCTCTCCCTCATTTTCTCGAGAAGTTCTCTCCTTTTTTTCCCTGTAGTTTTTCATATGGGAGAGGCTACTAAGTAAGAGTTTTCCTTCCCATATATCAGTGCAATGACCTTTTCTTTTTTTTTTTCCTCTACAAACAAGAACACACAAAAAAGTAAGATTTGAGCTCGAGGGTTGTCCAGAGGGGAAAAAGACACGTGGAGTGTTGCAATTATTACAATGGACCCTGTATAGATTTGATTTAATAAATTAAAGGCGTCGAGCAGGAACTAACGTGAAATAAATCTTATTTCTTTTCAAGTTTTTCCAGCTAAAACGTAATACGAAGCATTGGATTAGACAAATTATTAGAATATAATGCCGCTTTGTTACGAATTGGAAAGAGTCAAGAATAAAAATATGCTGTTGCATACTCTTTTCAAACTTGAATATTATGCTATCATAAACGTGCCTCATCGACCCAAGAAGGCCAAGTGAAACGTCTCGATTCTGCTCCCAAGCAACCTCATCAAACCTCTTGATCAGAGAAAAAACCAGGCAATTGAATGGAAAGAAGCTTCCTTCCAGAGCCATGTAACTTTCCTTGACTTTTCTAGCTAGGTAAATATAATATAATATTATATCTATATCTAATATAATTTACTTTTTTTTTTATCTAAACCATCTCTACAATCGTACCACATACGTCTACGACAATACCATTTTCTTTGATATCGCTTAAAAATAAATGAGTAAATCACACCAAATGTCTGAAAATACTAAAATTCTTCACATTTGGGTCATGTAAGAAACGAATCATAGTTAAATTGATGATTTTCAAATACACATGCAATCGAAACCAATGAGTATACGCATCGATAAGATCCAGAGGGAGGGAGGGAGGGAGATGAGAGGCAAATTATCGTGGTTGACAAGCGAGCTTTGATTGATGAAAAATAGGAAAATGCAGACACCTAGGATACACGAGGCCGACCTTTGTCTTCAGCGTAAAACAGCACAAAAAGGGGGCCCGCAATCAGAGAAGGTTCACACGATTGGTTAGGCTTTTGGTCCAATAGTCATCGATGCTACGTGCTGAGGGTTACCCTTTTCAGGACTCTATCTTAATAATAATCAGAGAAAGGGTCCCACAGCACCCATTACGAGGTAATTTATTGGATGACGTGTAGTGATGTCATGAGCCAAGACGTGACTTGGTGCTGACTCGGACTTGTTTTTTTTTAAAACTAAATTTGGAGGAAAAAAAAGCAAAGAGAAAGCGGGGATGTCCGTGTGGGGGTCGTTTTCTGATAAAAGAAAAGCCGCGTGTGGTTAGATTTAATAATTTTCAACAACCCTTTCCATTTTTTAGGTATATTTGATTAAAGTAACAGAGATAAATATATAGAATAGATATATTTTATTGAGTCGTTTTTTGTATTTTTTAAAATGGAAGATATTTAGGTTGATTGGAATCGATTTTTCCCTGCAATTAAATTCAACTATGATATTTGATTTGTTTTAGAGAAATAAAATTCAATTCATTTTATTTCTTATATTACTCTCATTATCTCTATCTTATTTCTTCAAAGTTTTTTTTAAAGATAAATAGGTATTTAAAAAAAAAATATTTTTAACATTCAATTTCTTCTCTTTAGAATTGTAAATTAAAAGGGTTGATCTCTGATTTATTTTTGTGATGTTCCTAGAAATTTTCATTTGGAATTCAATGCTTAATGCTCAAAAGAATTCTAACCATGATATGTCATTATAACTTCTTCAAATGATTCCAAAGAGACATGCTCCTTTACTATTTATTTTTTATATTTTTTTCTATCTCAAAATAATAATATAAAATTATATCTTGAAAAATCATTTAATAATGAATTATAAGGTTAGATGATTATAAATTCCATCATATATATATATATATATATATATATATATATATATATATATATATTATGTCACTCAAATTGTTCCATCATTTGTGTCCTGTCTGTAATATAATATTATAAATTCTATTATACTCTTACAAACATGTCCCGTGATTGAAAGACATGAAAGGTAACCACATAGTAGGTATTCGGTCCAAATTAGCAGGAATAAAATTATTAAACTTTCCTCTTCTTCTTTTTTTCCTTCTATTTAAAAAAAGAGAACATCCTTAGTTCCAACAACTTTATATCTTTCAGATTCTATAATATATAGCCAAACTCATCATCTTTAGAACTTAAGTTCATGCCTTTTTTAAAAAAAGTATCGAGGAGATGTGCAGGTTCCAGGGCATCATATCAAACTTGGCGTTAATTTATCATGCAATATCACCCAGCCAGTAAACACAGATATGTTAAGCGCTTCAACATGATAAAGTAGGGCATCTACTTGCTCGTAGCTCTCTTTGCTAGTGATGGCAAAATTTAATCAATTATATGGACATCGATCAAGCTGTCGGCCACTTTGTTAATTAGTTTGTCACCATGCATGCACTCATCACGTGACAAAAGTGCTACTGTTAAATTAATAGTGGAAGGATCCGCACATTGATTCTTGACATGCTCTTAGCTTCTTAGTTTAGGAATCCATATCGTGAATCTCGACTCACCTGGGGTTTCAGGGGCACACTTAACTGGATCCCTTTACCCCCCACGTCGATTATGTAATAAATAAAAACGGTGTCATTTTGCCAGTCATATAGAGCACAGCTAGCTTATCAGCTAAAACTAGAGTCGACGGAAATAAATAATTAACAATGCAAGTCTTGGCCCTTGATGATAATTCGATTCATTTCAAGATTTATATATCTGAACCCCGCGTTTACGTTTTCAAACTAGGTTAACAACTTGGGAGGAAAACTCTCACACACCAATTCGCACACAAACATGCCAAAGAAAGAAGAATCTATTGGAGAGAGATAAATAATTAACCTCAGCGAAAAAAATTGTTGTTGTTGTTGAAAGTATAGAATATAAGCAATTTGATTGGGATCAATTTAATTTGATGAACAGAAGGTGAGCAATTTGGTTATAAGGATAATTAAAAAAGAGAAAGAAGACAGCATCTGCGCAATATTTTCATGTGTGTGGGAGAATGATGAAACAAGAAGCGAGCATGGTCAGGTTAAGAAGATTGAGAGTCCTGACAACTTCAGATCGAGAACATAAACAGATCATGACTTAACAATATTTAACTGGGAAGTTGCTATTTAATTTCTTTAAACACTCAGCTACCCACTTGGGCATTCTTTAGTGATTTTTAAAATGCGTTTTGTGAAAAAAAACACCAAATTGATAATTTTAGGTGCTTCAAAGAGTTTTGATATGAAAATGTTAAAAAGAAACAAATTTTAAATAAAAAAAGCACTTGAAGAAAACGAGAAAAAAAACACTTAATTTCAATCACATTATTATACACACTAGATGATGCTTCAGAACATTATTAGGATGGTTAGTTTGCTGAATTTTTATTGTTGACGCTTGATTTGGATGTCACATTGAATTCCTGTTTAATTTGTCATCAACTTGCTCTTCAGAAATCTCGTGAACAGATTTCATGGAAAACATCACACGTTGCTTTGCGAGCAGCCCTAAAGAGTTGCTCCCCCAACTTGTCATAAAAGACAACATTTAAAGATTGGACACGCACGCATGCATGCATGCAAAGATTTGGAACAGGAATGATATTTACATGATTTCAACAGCTGAGATTCATTAAAATGGACCGAGGCACATTAGCTACGCCACTTGGTCTTTAATCAAATCAAACATAACATCGTATACAATACAGACGCAGAGTCTAACTGCAAGTCAAATAGGCAGCAGTCTAGGCTCGTTGGGTCTTACAAAAGTGCTTCCTAACTAGCATCTAAAGTAGGGTCGACCAGAATTCTAAAGGGCTGTGTTTAGATTATCAGACTTTACCAAGAATTCTAGGCATTCGAGTTTTTTATCAAGATAATTGTACTTGCGGTCCTGCAGATATTCAGTAAGGAATTGATACGATCAACTATATATTGCTTACCTCTTTCGGAGACAATCAGAAATGCCCAATTTGGTGGGTAATTTGAATTGTTTGACAGCAAATTATTGTATTTCTGATAGATACTGCTTATTTAATTAGTTACTAATTCATTAAATGTGTATTCATGAGTTATACATATTCAAGTACTATGAATTTCTCGTTCCTGTTTCTCTTGGCTTCTTGCGTGGGGAAGGTTATGTCAGCAGTGGCTTAAGATAAAGGTCGTGCATAAAAATAAAATTGATTTGGGATCATGGATTTGTACTGTCGAACATCACTGCATGGGGGAAGGGAGGGTCATGACCGTTTGATTCTCGGTATTTTAATATTATATTAGAAAAACAATCAAAATCATCAAATAAAATTTTATATTATTCACTGTTTTTTCATCAAAAGCAATTGATGGTATGGTTGTATTGTACCCAATAGACATGACATGATGATAGAAATCTTATAATTTGCACAGTATATCTTAAATTTGAGTTAAAACATATATTTTTTTTATAAAAAAATTAAAATAATTAAAATTTTACTTATTTATTTAACCTCACAAAATATATTTTTCGAGAATCTAATTTACTCGCATGAAAAACAGGTATTGTTGTCGAAGTCAAATTATATATGTCGGCATGCACATGGTCCAAACATAAGGCGTGGGAGTGTCGTAATCCTAGATGTGCTAGTTTCTACTGCAAATAGCATGAAAGCAATAATCCTGCTAGTTTGAATGAGACCTCCCGTTAGTCTCTACAATCCTTTTTATCTTAAGAATCTTAATCCTTTTTTTTTTTTTTAACTATTGCAATGATTTTATTGATTGGATAAAATAAAAAGAATTAGGGCAATAAAATGCGGAAATTGTTTTGCTGGAATAAGAAAGCAGCAAAAATAACATCAAACAAGAACAATTATACTTATTCTTTTTCTACAGCATAGCATCCCTGTGCTTCTTTTTTTCTAATTGTATTTTCAACGAGAATCCTTTCATTGATTCATTATAATTATTTCACTAAAATCGAAATGCTTTTACAGCTCTATAAATAATTCTTGTAGTTGAACTTGAAAAAAAAGTTTATGAAACTATATAAGATTTTTGACATATACTTTAAAAGTTAATAAGGATTATCTTTGATCTCTCTTGTATTTTTATAGAATATATTTATTTTTAATTTTATCATTTAACATTTAATATTTTTTTAATTATTCATCTTGCTTCTTCATTTTTACTTTCTTTTCAATGGGCTATCGTGGTTCCATGCTCATGGTAGCAAGGTTAGTGTGTTAATCTAAGTTAATTAGGATTTTTCTTCATTATTTGTTTTTAGTTTCATCACTTTGTATTTTTTTTATTGAGAATTGTGTTCATTCTTTTGGGTTCACCTTCTATGCAACCAATACTAGCCTCATGATCATGGTCACAAGTTTTGAGGGTGAACACGGATTAATTTTAGTTTTTTTTTTAATTTTATCTTTAAACATTTAATTTTTTGAGAATTGATCTTCATGATTTTTTTTAATTTTTTTTCTTCTATGGGGCTATCATAATCTTGTGTCCATGATCGGAAGGTTAGTAAGTTAACTCGATTTGACTTAGATTTTTTTTGTTATTGCTTTTTAAAAAGAGAAATAATATTTTGTTCACTTTCTCCATTTAACATTGAGTTGTTTGGAAGGTAGACTTTATAGTTTTCTGTTTTGGTTAACAATTTTTTAAAACTTTTATCAGCATAAATAATCGATTTATTAAATAAAACAATTACTTTAAAAGACAAAATTATAAAACATAACTAAGTATATAATATGTATTGCAATATCAAATATTTTATTCTTAATTATCTTTGATCAAATATTAATTTATCTAATTTATATATATGTGTGTGTGTGTGTGAAAATATTTTAATTTATATTTTTTTTTATATTCAAAAACATATTAAAAAAACTTCTACATTCAATTTGTTTACAAAGAAAAAGTATCCGTGGCGGAATGGAGGTAAGATAACTAGTTAGCGACTAGTTTACTGAAAGCAGAAGAAGAGATGTATGGGCCTGATTTATCCATTAATGGGTCTAAAATGAAATGACTTTGTAAGTCCTAGAGTCCTTATTGAATTGAAAACAACCCGGTCATCATTTCAAACAAAGAACATAAGAATCATCTTGATGCCTGAATATATTGCCAAATAATAATAATAACAATAACAATAATAATAATAATAATAATAATAATAATAATAATAATTGCGGTGATATAGAAGTAGAATGACCCCTTCATTTTCTCCAATCTTAAGAAATTAATAATACATTAGGTTCATCTATCAATATTAAATGACTAATAAATTCGATCGATAGGTGATCCTTTTCAGCTTCGATTGCTGGCGCAAATTATCGGATACAAGCAGCGTAGGTTGAAGTAACACTGCCCTGTACCTAGTTACCCGAACAGCTTCACCCTGTTTGTAATTTCAATACAACAACAATTGCAAATTGTAAGAAACCAGCATTCATTTCTGCTCTGTCATTTCAACTGGATAAAAAATACCCAGTACAATGCAGAATAATGTCAGCAACGACGACACTGCCATCTCGGAAAACCACCACTGGCGCTCTCCACCTGAAAAGTTTTTGAAAAAATCCAAGCTTTTTAGATCAAGACATCTCCTAACACTATGGTCAAACAGCTGCCTCCACAAAATCATTAACTCTAATGATAGACAATTTCCTTTCTTAACTTGGATTGAAAATTTACCATAGAATGAAGCCACAGATTGTCATGTCCCGGCTGTTTTTCGTAGTTTTCATCAGCCACTGATCGGGATGAAATGTGGACCTCTCTGGCTACCTCAGCAATCTCAATAGATTAAGCAGCAGCACCACTCGTGGAACTGCCTATCAAAAACCACAACCTGCCAATGGAGGAAAATTATTTAACTAAAGAGTTCAGTAGAATAAAAAATAATAATCAGGGACTCCAAGTAATAGCGAGAATGCATAGAGACACAGAAACCGCCATAAAAACAGCGAAAAATTGCATGAAAGGGTGAAGAGGAAGTAAATACAAGTAAACTCTTGCTTGTTTAATTTTGCATAACCTTTGCAAGCTCGATATGCTTTCAAACATTACAATCAAGGAATCGTTACTAATATATGGATTAATCACAGCCCGCTGGAAAGAGAGGAAAGAGGAGGATGTTTAAGTAACCGAGCGTTAGGTTGACGACAATTGAAAGTATAAGAAAACCAATCAAAAGTAGCAGTAATATTGAAATAGTGATTCTCCACAGTTACGTATCATTAATTATGAACAGATGAAGGACAGAAACCTCGCACATACTCGATTCCGGAATGGCTGATCATCAGGAGTGCGATAGTTGTGACTGTGTATTTGCTTTCCAGGCCACAAGTTGATGCCTGAAAAGGATGTGCAAGAAAATTAAAGACACGATTGGAACAACTCCAGCAGAAATCTTTAGACGCGGAGGCAGCAATAACACATATAAATACCAGCAATTCTAGGCTCTGTGACATGTCCACTGCAAACTACAACAGCATCAAACTTCTCATCAAGAAAACCACTATCACCATCACTGTCAACTAGTCTCTTTGCTTTGGATTTTACTTTCAATTCCCCATCATCGACCATCTATCTCCACACCAACCAGTACTTCGCACTCAAACCTCACCATCTCCTCAATCCCAAACTCCCTTGCAAAATCTTTCAACTACATCAACACTTCTATGTGACCTGGAAACCTTCTCGGGTCTCTATTTTCGCCCTCTCGGGTCCCAAACTGGTAGTCAGTAAAACCCATCAGCTCCCTGGAAAGGTTGGTACGAAGAGACTGTATAGGCTGGTGTGAACAATGGGTCTCTTCCAATCAGGTCAGGTTCTACCAAGTACCATAGGCACGGAAGATTTCGGTTCTTGCTACTCTTGTCAAGAAATGACAGGGGAAAGAACCCAAATCAATGTCGCATTAGTTCCAAGACAATGATAAAAAACAAAGGTTAAGAATTATTTAATAAAAAGTCATGCGTGCCAAGGCTTACGAGGACAGGTTTATGCGCATGGTCCAAAAGAAAACCGCAACCATACATGATCTTGGAAGGCTAGCTCGCGCCCCAAACCTTCTTCTCTTTTAATGGATGCATGTAATACTTGTTGTCTATTTTGATATACGACATGTCTTCTCGTTTAAGTTTCATCATCAAAGTTAATTTTTAAGTTCTTGAAATCTAATAACATATTTTCACTTGTTTTATATAAAAACATATCCTTAAAACATGATTAAAAGCTCAAACAACATATACCAAACTCCCTTCTCACATATAAACCTATGGGAACCAAGATCATTTTCTGTATATCATAAAATATAGCTCAAGGAAATCTCTTTCCCCTTTCCCATAATTTTTCTCTTGCCTCTTAATTCTCAAGAGCTGAAATATATATAAAAATTAAAACTTTAAATATTAAATAATCAAAACTAGAGATTAAAGATAAAAAAATCAAAAACTTCAAAGATAAAACACAATATTATAACATGGAAAATAGAATCTGGGAAACTAAAACATTCATCGAAGAAGCGAGGAAAAAAAAAAAAAAAAGAGGCTCGATACGTTTCACCGACAAGAAAGAGATCTCAAATGGAACCTCAACTCTACGTGCACTAAAACAAAAGAGGCATAGGAAGAGGTCGGCGTGATTATGGGAAGATACTCTCATCGGAATTCTAATCTCAGGTTACAGTAGAACAGTCGGAATTCTTAATTCTGATTGAATGGTTTATCTTAAATCAAAGAAACTGGAGAGATAAAATTAATCATAATGCGCTATGAAGGTAAAAAACAGCACGATCAAAGTCTGGTTAGCATCATCCTGTGAAAATCAATGTCACAATGGCCCAGAACTTCTCTTTTCTTGGTCAAGTATCGAGGTTTTTGTTTTTATGAGAAGGATTGTGTTTGGTAGGTTATATTGATCCTCACTCTATGCTCCACGACAATACTAGCTTGCAGGTTAGTCAGCGCTCCGTCCCCGAAGAGGAAAAATGAAAAAGAAAAAAAAGAGAAAGGACAAAGGGCGGTCAGGATTCTTTGTGACGGATTGAATAGTTTAATAAACCATTGGATACTGATTTTTATGATTATGTATGAACAGTTAGTTCTACATCAGGAGTGTGTTTCCTTTAATTGTTTTAGATTATTTTTTAATTTTATCATTTCATATTATTTTAACCTGAAATTATACTTAATAATATATTTAATTTTTTATTATTGTAGAGTAAAAAGAAGTTCAAGATTAGAGTTAGATGTTGAATTTTGAAAAAAATAAAATTGATTCTATTACTTATGAAAAATATAATTTTCAGAAACCAAGTTGTAAAGAAGGCAATGATGAAATTTTTTTAATCACTTTTGAATGTGTGTTTTAAAATAATTTAGCTATTAGGGTGTTTTTGAGTTTTTTTTTTTCATGGAAAAAATATATCTGAATTGATAGACTTTTTTTTTTAATCCTGTATTTTGAGGATTTTTTTAGTAGAGAAATTGGTTTATTGAGGTTATAAAGGTGCTTTTAAATTGAAAATGGGACAAAGTTTAAGTTTGTAGTTTAAAAAAACTCAGTTTAATTTTGTAGTCGTATCTCTATTGACTAAATTCTAGACAAGAAAGTTATATATATAAAATAAATTTATTAAATATAGTCTCGTTTATGTCTCAGGTCTCAGATTTGGTAAATTATCTCGAATCGATTCAAAATATTATCATCTCATATTTTTTTTAAGAAAAAATGATACCATCTTGAGATTTTTAAGTCAAATAAGATTTTGATTGATTATTCAAATTGTTTTTGAACTAGCTAAATCGATCAAGTCATATTAAATCAGCTCTCTATATAATTTAATTTGAAACTCAAACAATACAAAAGATCAAACTAAGAGGTTCAAAGTTGATCTACTGGACTAAGTTTAATGACACTATCAAACAATTTCTTATATCATCATTACATTATTTTTATGTTTTTTTTTAATGTGCTCATATCAAAATTATCAAAATATGTTTTCTCTTTATTGAAACTTGCTTTTAGAATGATGATATAATATTGTGCAACAAAAACAAGTATTCTTATAAAAATCTTTTGAAAAAAAAATTGAGTGTGCTAATGATACAAGGGTATTTTAGCTAGAATGGTTACACACACACACACACACATAATTGTTCAAGTATTTTTTTAGTATGTGTATGATTGTTTTTTATTTTTATTAAATAAATTAAATATTTTTTTTCCTAATCAAGAACAACAAAATATCTATTTTTCTAAAAAGCTTTTGAGCTAGTCTTTTCAAGTTAAAAGAATTTTGCCCTCGAATTTAATCTTGTGTTAATAATTAATTCTCCATCAAAATATCTTTTTTATATATGAATCATCTCATTATAGGTCCCTAATACCTTTGTATTAGGCATCTTATCACGAGTCACTAGCACGATATTATCGTATAAATCACATTGCACATACAACATTCTTGTGTTATTGAGAAAAAAATATATGGAAAGAAGCAAACGAATATATATTAAGTTGCAATCAATTATATGACCTAAAAAAAAACCTGGTGATCAGAGAGGGGGCTTGTCTTCTTCCCACCCCAGGTTCAAACATTGTCAAGCATGTCTGTCACCCCCGCGGTGCCTTACCTGCTCATTGGGCTTGCAGGATGTTCAGTAGGCCCGAGAATTTAGTTGTGGTGTGCGCAAACTGGTCCGAACACCCCGATTATATAAAAAAAGAATCTTGAAGTTACAAGAATGATAGTTCAATTTACACACACATATAATATATGCCTGAAGAAAACTATTTGTACGGCAACGGCAACAGCAACAGCAGTTTCGCAAGGGACCATCCTGATAGAAAACAGTAAATAAAGGGACAAAATGGGTAAAAGGAGAGCAGCAAAATGACAATTAAATAACCAGCAGCAGCACCGTGGGCTTTTTGCCTTCTGCAGATGAAACTGTCATCACAAACAGGGCAACCAAAGCGAGAAAGGGACAGAAAGTTAACCCATAAAAAGAAGTGATTCGACAGCAACACAGCCCTCACTGTTAAACTATATTAGGAGCTCTATTCTAGTCTCACCCACCCTCTCTCATCATATCCAGTGAGAGAGAAGTGGGAAAAAAAAGGAAAACTAATTTATCTTTCTCATTGGGTTCTCTTTTATCTGATTCCCTTTCTTTTTACTTGTCTTTCATGACGGGTTTTGTATGGTTTTTACATTCTTTTCTTGCCATGTGGGTTTCTTTTGAAGAAGTTGAAGATCATGGGTGTCTTTGCTTCATGGTACTCTACTTCTCTCTCTCTCTCTCTTATATTCTTACATCTTTTTGGGATTTGAGTTTCTTTGTTGCTGATAGCATGTTTTTGCTGTGTGTTTTTGTTTTTGTTTTTTTTTGTCTCTTGGGATTACCATAACAGTGTTTTATTGAGTATGGGCTGGATATGAAGTGGAATTTTGATCTGTTGAATGCCCTTGTGTAAATCGCGCCAAAATGTTAGCAAGATATAAACTTTACATGCCAAGGAATGCATGTTGAGCTTCTACTTGGTTCGTGAATCATTAGCGAAGTTATTTCCGTTGTTAATATGCAAATTATCGGGGCTTAGTTTTTTTTTTTTTTTTGAGAACTGGCTTAGATTGCAGTGTGCTTGAGTCCCATCATATAAAGGCTTAAAATTTTGATTGGCTATGAAGGCATCAAAGTCATTTCTTGTTGCTTGAAAAATGAGGCTACTTTCTTTTGTGGCTGGAGGTCTAACCATTTGGGGCTGGCTTCGTGAATGGGAGCCGTATCTGGGTTTTTATTGGCCAAATTTCATGTCCATGTATGGCTTCTATGAATTAAACTTTTTCTGCTACCGAATAGTGATGGAAGAGTTACCCATAGAGCAAGTCAGATCGTATTTTGCTTTGTGTTGGATATGCATGATTGTGGGTGCTGAAAACAGAATTTGATCCTTAAGGATGTAAAAGGCTCTGGTATGATTTTCGGTTGTTGATATGCTCTTCGTTGTGCATGATTAGTGCTGCTTAGTATTCACATGATTTTGCAAGTGCTTTAAGCAGGGGAAAGCTTATTTCATTGGTGCTGCTTAGAATGTCATAGAATTGACGGTTGGTTGGTTGATTCTGGGCATCTTATAACTAAGAATTCTTTTGAAAATGCAGGGATGGTGAATGGATGGTTTCTTGGCTCTTATCGGTGCTGCCCATCTCATAACTAGAAATTTTATTTTGAATTTACTGGATGGAATATAGATTTGGGAGACAAATGATCACAAAATGCAGCTTACGATACGATATGTGATGTGATGCGATGGACTTGTTCAATCCTAGCAAGGAGATTTTGATGCAAGGAGATTTTGATCTGAACTCTGTACAGCTTTACACTGATTCATTTAAAGAAGTTATAAAGAAGACGATTCTGAAGCAGGAGGTTATATTTAGGACTCAGGTTTGGCCTCAACATTCATCTTGCATCATAATATGTTTTTAGTTAAATCTGATATCATATGATTCCTTTGAGTTTGGTCAAAATGTTGGGTCACTTCTGTTGCACGTAGATTGAACTACTTGGTCATACTAAAACTAAGCTGAGCTCTTAGATTTTGGGTTACACTTGTTTAATATGGTTTATCTTATGGGTGAATCATAAGCTCATGGTTGATGGCTTAAAGCATAGAAGTTTATGTGTTTGCAAAACCATGGTTTTGCCACAATACTCTTATCCTCAATTTACATGTATTTCCTTAGGTCCATGAACTCCATGAGTTATATAGGACACAAAAGTCACAAATGAAGAATCTTGGTTGTAAGGGGTGTGGTGCATACAATTCATGGGATGCAAATGTGCAATCATTTTTACTGCCTCTTACAAACCCTAGAAGAGTTGAACCGTTGGTGAAAGAAACAGGAATTTCCTCAATTTCCAAGGTAAATGAAGCCTCCGACTATGAGCTTGCTCTTAAAAGTGATCCTTAATGTCGGAGAAGAGGGCCTTCTTTTTTTCTATCTTTTCCCAATCATGATTTTAGGCTCTTTTTCTTGTGTTTTTGTGGCACTAGCTCAAGTCTTCTAGGGCATGCCATATGAAAGTGTAACCTGTAGCAATGTCAAAAATGTCAGCAATTCAGTTAGTAGAGACCTACTCTTAATTCCTTTCAATGGCTTCCTGCTTTAATTTGGTTAGATTGAGGCGTTTTGGTCCTTCAGAAAAGACAAGTGATTCTTGTATCATCAACAACTGGCGTATCATGTAACATATCTTTCCATGGAAGACTTCACTAGATAGCGTTAAAACAATCATCATGTGCACCTTTTGCAGTGCTAATGTAAGGATCTTGTCTTTCAGGTGGTTCCAACACCTTCCACAAGCAAGGAGTTGTTAGATGGGTGCCAAGATGCATATTATAGGCTTAAGCAGAGGCCTCTTGATCTTCAGCTGTCTGCTGATGAATTCATCAACCATGTCAAAGAGGATCTCCCAAACATAGGGCATGCTTGGAATCATCGCTTAAAAACCCCTGTAGACTCTAAACATCCTCTGTCTGCTAATTACTCTTCAGGTTCAGAGGAGTTGAAGCCTAACAGAAGAACAGAAGGTGCATTGAGGACATGGTTTGATAAGAAAACTCATCAGTACTGTTCTGTGATTGATTTGGAATCAGATGAGACAATATCAGATGATCATGCAAAATGTTCACCTTCTGTTGGCAGTGCTGCTCCAGAAACTTATTCCCCAGGAAAGCACAAGTCACAAGTTTCTGCCTTCTCCAGTTCAACCCTCTCAACTAGAGCAAAGAAAGATCCATCTGTTGAGATTGCAGAAAACAGCTCTTTTCAAGAACATGGTGAATGCTACCTAGAGCATACCTCTTCGAATGAAGGTTCTGATAATCACTACTTGGAAGTCAATATAGTATTTTTTTCTATCCATGAACGTGTGTTTCAGGATTTTGATCTTGTGCAATTTAGGTATATGATTAGCCATCATCATATTTAGCTCCTTTTATTGTTCTTGCAAGCAGGAATTATGGAGTTTCATGATGATATCCTGTTTGATAATCTTTCCACCAAAACTCAACAGTCCACCTCACATCAAAAAGCTGATTTGGACCTCAACAAAGTTTATCTTGACGACTCATCATGTTTCTCAAATGATCCTCCATTGGCCTATCCTTCACCAGCCAGCTCAGCAGGTGTATCTGCAGTGGTTATCGGGAGCATGCAGGAAGAAACTTGCCCAACCACTTTAAGGGAGAAACAGGTCAATGGCTACTCAAATGAAATTTCTGTCATCCCTCATGCTGCTCAAGTAGATTTAAACAGCACAACTAGGAGCACAAATGTTTGGACTAGAAGTTCCAATCATAATGGAATAAGCGGTAGGGTAGTGAACCTTATAGGGCCAGAGCCTATGGCCAGCGCCCGAGTAGACATTTTTGAAGACATTGGCAGCTGCAGTGGCGATGATAAGAATGATATTGATGTGCTGAAGGCTAACCTTGCAAATGGTCTTCTACTTGATTTAAATCAAATGTGTGTGGCTGCTATAGAACTGACCTCTGAGAAGAGCCTAGTGGAAGACGCTGTCTTGTCATGTACATATCAGTGCCAAAATAATGGACATGGAAATCAATCTCCTGTTTCATGCAAGTCTGGCATTTATGATAATGATTCAAACAGTGGAAAGACAGCGCAATGTGGCAATGTGTCTGGTGATGTGAACACTGATTTGAAAAGCCACTTAGGATCACAAGTTGCTGATGCCTCATCAGATGAGCATGACCTAAGAACTTCCAACAGCTATGCTTTGAAAAATGAATGCTACAACAAGAATGAAGAATCGGCCAAAGTGGATGCTTTGATGAAAAGAGCAGCTGAATCACTTATAAATTTGTCATTGGAGAATTCAGTTTCCTATCTAGATTCTTCTGCCAAGGAAATCAGGAACGATACAAGAGAGGAGTCGCACTATACTTGTGATTCTTTTGAATTAATAGTTGTGGATCTAACGGAGAGCAATGTGGATGAAAATTCCGTGACATCAAAGCCATACGAAGGGAATGATGTGGAGACAAAAGATTTTGGTTCAAAGCTGAGACGGGGAAGGAGGATGAAAGATTTCCAGAAGGAGATACTGCCTGCTCTGGCATCTCTTTCGAGGCATGAAATTCACGAAGATATAAATATTATCGAGGGAGTTTTAAGATCAAGAGAATACCGTAAAATCAGCGGCAAGATGGCAAAAAATGGAGAGAACTGGTCTCCACTGGTGAGAAGTAAACGGTCAAGACTCAATTACGGTGGACGGAGAAATTGTTCATCAAAGTTCAAGTAGAAGTCACTGACAGCCTGATATCCAATCACTTCCGTTCTAGATCTACAGAACATCTTTGCGTATATAGCCAGCACATAGAGTTCGATCCCAATTCCTAGCTTTAGAAACAGAACGCATTGCTTCGAATGGATGGCTGGTCTTCTTCACATTTTGTTCCATTCTTTAGAGTAATATTGTCCTACCCATCTTTGGCACCTTAAATGCTTCTCTCTCACTCTCTCTCGTTCTTATCAAAGCAACTTTTACATGTTTATTTGCCCTTAATGGCACTAAGTAGAAAGTTGATATTCTGCTTCTTCACTGATGGCAA
Source organism: Salix purpurea (assembly GCA_027405865.1). Classification (NCBI taxonomy): domain Eukaryota; kingdom Viridiplantae; phylum Streptophyta; class Magnoliopsida; order Malpighiales; family Salicaceae; genus Salix; species Salix purpurea. Next base: position 3,111,920 of record JAOWLH010000026.1, on the reverse strand, counting down.
AAGAAGTCACAGACAGAAACTTTACTGCTTGGCAAAGCTACTGATGTTTTTATATGTTAACGCACACTATTCGATGAATGGCATCGGATTTTAGAAGTTGTTCCATTTTGAGCAGTGCAATAATGGTCACATTTATAATGATTAGCTTCTGTACTTTCATGGTGGATTCAATGCTGGTATCCCCCGCAACTCCCAGACAATTTACTTTGAGAAGCGGGGCATGCGATTGGACTGCAACAGCGATCATCTTTATAATTCAATCAATGATTTATTGTAGTTTTATTACACCTACCTTATTGTTACCAATTGAGGGCATGCTACAGAATGTGAAAACATCCCAGCTGGAGTTTTTGGAGTAAAAGTTGAACCGGATCATGGTCCAACTTGCAGTTATAAAAAAGGGTATGCAAATGTCCTGCTATGGCTTTTAGACCAGTGCAAATGCTTGCGAACAAGCTTGTTGTAAATTTTACCACAAGATGGCTCCGCAGTTCAGTTTGCTGTATTTTAACAGTTTATATATATATATATATATATATATATATATATATATGGAAAGTTTTCTATAAGAGTTGTGTTTTTTTCTGAAATAGAAGTCATTAAGCAATGGCCTAATTTGGGACCATTTAGTCATTTCACCGTCCTGAAAGTGTCCCATGTACCTATTCCTCTATTTTAACACCATGGCGAGTTATCTTTAGTTACACACCTGTCAATGTCTCGCTAAGAGAAGTAGGCTCAAATGTCATATTGCATTTGGTGGTCCGGAGGCTATATATATAGCTGATGGACACCATTTCTTAAGGTATAACATGCGACGAGATGATCAATTATATACTTGTGTCATTTACAACAACTGCCATGTTTTTTTTTTAATAAATTTTGACCATTTACCGTGCCTCCTCTCTTTACATAAAACTCATTAAATTAATAGAGGGGAGAATGTATGATATATAAATAGAGGGGGAGAATGTGTGATATATATGAATTTGTTTTTTTTTTATTAACATAGATGTTCATATTCTCGTGTGAATTTCAATTAATTTTATGGATTCTAAAATTAATAAAAATGGTAGTGGTGACAAAATATGGTGGTGGTGACCAAATTTGTGTAAAGTTGCATGTGTAAGAGGAGAGAGAGAACTATCGCAATGGACAGGGGGACAAGAGAGAGAGAGAGAGAAAATGACTTCACAAACCGTGCTACTTACATAGAAAAAACAAGAGTGCGTTTCTGATGGGGTGATTCTTGATATCCAAGGCCATGCCGGATATTGCAGGTACGATTTCTGTGAAATTTGTGTTTTTCTGATATGGTTTCTTCATAGTGACGAGAGTTAAACACTGCATGCACTAAGAGGAGTGAGGATGAAGCCACTAAAAGCCACCCTCTGGGAACAAGCATGCTTCCATGATGAACCCAAAAGGGATATACGCTACTGGTCCAAGTCCTTGAATGAAAGTGACTGCCATTGCATTGTTCGGATGGTTGGTGGATTTGAATCGTGGGCAAGTGGAACAAGGCCGCGTGCAGCCAAAAGTTTTTACCTAAATCTCTCTGTTTTCTTATGCACTTACCTGTCCCGCAACCCACAGTTACAGTGGAATGGTTTTTAGTTTATTCATAAATATATGTTCATATGAACACGGAAACGCTATATATCCATTATAATGAAAAGAAAAAAATTAAAACACGCCATGAACTTGTAGGTTCTTGATTAATCTATGTGAACCCTGACATAAGTAACGTCAACGTCATGACTGTGATGCTAGAGTTGGAATTTAGAGTGAAGAAGCATCACCTGCAACTGATGCGAAATCTTTCTTTTTAATGATTTTTATTGAGTTCTGTTGCTTTATTTTATCAGTATTGCTAAATGATACAAAAAAGCCGGCACAAAGCAACTTGAGATAGAAATGACAGTCCCCTTTGTTTCTACTCCAACGTTTTCTTTCTTTCTTAATCTTTTTTCCACTTGTCTCAATTATTTCGAACTTATTTATTTAGTTGTCTATTGAATAGACGAGTTCCGTAACCCAAGTTATCGTTTTGCATATCAGTTGCGTACATAAAAAACAAAGAGAGAGAGAGAGAGAGAGAAGAAGAAGGTATCTTCATTGCTTTGTTTTGAACAGTTTGCTCAGTTAATTGCTTGTGGTCACCTGCTACTAGAAAAATATAGTTTGTCGATTAAGATCGTGACGTATCTCGTCATTCATGGTTGTTTGGCTCTCACTATCTAAACCTAGGCAAGGCCTTTTACCAGGTAGTTACGATACTAGGTTGTCAGTATAACGTAAACTCCAGAATGAATACGAAGGAAGCTTCAGCTGTTTGTGTTTCAATGACTCCAAGATGGGATTTCAAAATTCATGAGGTTGCTCAGAGTAGTTTCAGACATGCTAATAATCTGTTTAGCTGTATTTCTGATCAAAATCAGAAAAGAAGCATTCAGGAAGTAAGCCTGATTGCTCAAGATGCAGTTAATGAGTTCAGAAATCTAGTTAGAATCCTTGACGACTCAGCGCAGTCAGATTGTAAGAGGATCAGGAAAGGTCCCTTACCACATGCCCATGACATAAACCCAGTTGAACTCATGGATAGTCCCAACTCTGTGTCTGAAAGTCCTGGCCAAAACTTTTCTCGACCCAGCAGGCAGCTATTCCCTCCACAGAGTATTCTGTCAACTTCTTCTTTTACCCATGTCAATAGTTTCAATCTGTATAGGGAAAAACAGAAGAAACCTAAAGAAAACGTCGATGTCAAAAATAATTTGGTCATGGGGTTGAACCTCTCTCCCTTACAGCCAAACGCATGTTTTTTAAGTTTGGATGGAAGTGGCAGGATAATTCATCATTCATCATCAGAAGGTCTACCTTCTCAAGATGATTCCTCTTTATTTTCCAAGAGCAAGAGTGAAGAGACCAGTGCTAAATGCCTTGCCTCAACTGGTGGATGTCACTGCTCCAAGCGAAGGCAAGTCCCACCTAATTTGTTTCTTCTGATTTGAATCAAATTTGTTTTACTTAACCCCGAGGAAACTTTTCGGTTGTTATATTTGGAGAGATTCTTCTGCAGACCTTTAACTTGTCTTGCTGATAGATGCTTATGATATAGTTTTTTGCTGTATTTGTCTTTTACTTTATTTTCCAAGAATCCAATTATTTCCATCTGTAGTTGACGAAATCTTGGCATTACTAATGACATGATAGCTGTGATTTCGGTTGCCCCGACCAAACTCCATTTCTGCTGCATAGTCTTATGTTAATTTCTTGGTTTTAATCCCATCTTTCATATGTTGTCGATAGGAGATTGAGGATCAAGAAAATAATCAAGGTTCCTGCTTTAAGCACTAAACTAGCTGACATACCTCCCGATGATCACTCCTGGAGAAAATACGGACAGAAGCCAATAAAAGGATCTCCATATCCCAGGTATTTTTCCATCCTGTGTCCTGATATTGTTTTCTTCAGCCACTTCTCTTTTGTTGCTGGGAGAGACAAGCTCTATAGATTTTCATTTCCTTTTCTTGATAACAGCTGAAAAAAACTTGATTTTGTTGTGTAGAACTTCAAATTCGTTCTTTCTCTGCATTCGACCACCCAATAAAAATCAAATAGGACAGACTGGACTAAATCATCATCCTGCTCATGCTTATCATCTGTGTGATTTATGAAGCCTTGAGACAAATTACTACTGTATTCTTCTTTTTGCCCACAAGTCAATATCCCAGTCAAAACCCGTACTTGTAGTCAAGATTCATATGTTTACACCTACCTGATACATTTGCAGTTTGGATTTTGTAATCTTCATTACCGGACACAAGCTTTCGACACTAACCTGTCCATCTGAGAGTAAAAATACCAAGACCAGTAATACTGTTTTATTAACATATTTTTAATTGATTCTTTGTTTTCAAAGGAGCTACTATAAATGCAGCAAGAGGAGGGGATGCCCTGCAAGAAAACAAGTAGAAAGGAGCTTGGACGATCCTGCCATGTTAGTTGTGGCTTATGAAGGTGAACACAATCACTCAAAAATTGCATTTCAATCTCCCAACATGATGCTTCAGATTTAACAACAAAATCAACAGAAGGACAGCAGTATTTTCCATGCTGGAATTGCTCGAGCACCTGCAAGCCAAGGTTCTTCTTCTCCTCCACGTTTCCTGCGAAAAACGATCCTGTCACTCCTTCAGGACTCCCGATTTCTAACTTCTAGCCTATATGCTTCTTCTTCATCAATGGAGTTTCATGTCTAGCTGTATATATGCTCTTTTGAGATTTTCTAATAAAGGCTTATTTGTTTCATGCACGACTGAATTTTTCTAGTTGGTTTTCAAATATCTTTCATCTCACGAGAAAGACTCATTTAACCAGGAGTTTTATCATATGCTTACTGAAATTTACTATGAAGATTCATCTTTTGAGACTTATTTTGATTGTTCATCTCCTGCCTGCATATTATTTGTTTTCCAGGAGCTCAACCTCATCGGTAAATTTCAGTAACACTAATTTAGTTATGTATCTTATGCTTTATGGAAATTGTTGAATGTTGCTGCTTCGACTTGGAAAATGAATCAACTCAGAGTACCAGAGTTAAAGTTAGGGCTTCGTAGTTTAGAAGAGATACGAAAATGGTATCACCAATCCATTGGCCCAACACAATTTTTCCACAAACAGACAAGCTGATGGATCCGTACTTCTTCCCAGGGTTATTGATCCCGTCCCGGGTACCGTTCCGGTTTTGTGTTTAGAACGGAACGTTCCAGTTTCGGTACCGTTCCGGTTTTGTACTGTTCATTTTTATTTAATTATATATATGAAAAAAATAAAATATTAATTTAACAAGTATAATTTAAATTCAAGATAAATGAACTTTAAATTATACAATACAAACATAATCTCAAAATTAGAAACATCTTTAAAATTCCAAAATATTATGAAAGTAAAATGTTCTAAAATAAAAGAAAAATACATCAAACATCTTCTACATCATTAATATAAAAATATTAGAATTTCTTATTATGCATCCCAAAAAAATAGTAAATACCATAGTAAGATAATTACAAAGAGAATAGTACTAAAAATCATATGTTCAAAAAGAAAAGAAAAAAACAGATTTTGAAAAAAAAATAAGTAAAATTCGGAACACAATATGATATAAATAAAAAATCGTAAAATCGTAAGTAAAATATTTCTAAATACAATACAACATAATTATGACTATAAAAATTCATTAGTTAAGGTTCATATATAATTCAAAATAATTTAAAAATACATTACAAAACAATTTAAAAATAAAAAACAAAACAATTACTGATTTTCAAGAGTGATTCCATGATATATATATAATTGTTTTTTTTTTATAAAATCAACACAACAATTTTATTTTTTTTATAATATATATTTTTTATAATTTTTTTAATATATATATTAAAAAAATTATATATATAATTTGTCCAGCATTCGGACAAATTCAATTTCAATTTGTCCGAATGCTGGGAGCCTGGGACAAATTCACTCCAATCTCCCCACATACTCTCCACTCCACTCTCCACTCCACTCTCCTTAGTCCTTGTCCCACATCGATTAAACACAACTTCAATCTCAACTTTTCTCCATTAAATACACACTTCAGTTCAATAACTTGGTGTCTCTCTTAGTCCGGAACGGAACGCCCGGAATAAAACCGGGGCGTTCCGGCCGGAATTCGGCCGGAATGGCCGGATCAGTCCGGAATTTTTACCGGAACAAAAACGTCGCCGTTTTGTTCCGGATTTTTCAGTGGAACGGGTTGTTCCGGCCGTTCCGGCCGGAACGGAACGAGATCAATAACCCTTCTTCCACAATCTGTGCACTATCCTTGAGCTAATTAAAATAGAAAAAAACTTAATGAAAAATAAAGATTTTTTCTAACAAAATACTAATAAATTAAGCATGGTCAGTCGGTACTGGGACTATTTTATTATTTTTGATGATGTTAAACTACATGGGCTTTATTATAATTAAGTCCGCTATCTTTTATGTTTCACTACAAAATTTGGTTTGATTTATATTAATCAAAAGCAAAAATGAAAATTAAGATTTGCTAGAAAAACCTTTCTCATTATAAGCCTGGATGGCCCAAGTGGGCTCCAAAACGTTTGCTAATATTGCATGTCATGTCATGCTCAGGTCCAACTCTATTTCTCAAACAAGATGGATAAAATTATATAAAAGAAATATTCAATAAAAAAAAATCTAGTCAATCTAGCTAAAAAAAACAATTGTGATCATGATAACCATATAATAAAAAATAACTATAAATCTTAACTCATAATCAATACAATGTTGAGATATAAAGCTGAGAGAGAAAAAAAAACTCAGTGACTGAGATCATAAAGCAAAAATAACCTCATATAAAAAATATAAAATAAATTATCAAGTACAATACCTAGTAACCTAATTTTGAAGTATAATGTTAAAATAAAAGGTTTGAAATTTAAAAAAATCTAAAAAACAATTTTGAGGACTAAATTGAAAAAAATCTTGATATTTCATTGTTTATTGCTAAAATGCCAAGGGCTTTTTATATATGTTAACTAAAGTTGGAACCAATTTTGTTATATTAATAGGAATAAAGAATATTCAAGTCACTTGAGATTTTTTGGCATTATCATTAAACCTAACTCAACTAATCAACATAAACTTTTTGACCCAATTTCTTACTCAACTCATGCCTTAGATTAAATTATATGATAGTTGTTCTAATGCAATTCAGTTGATTTGGTGGATTTAAAAATAACCAAACAATTGGCAAAAATATGATTTTGATTTAATATATATATATATATATATATATATATATATATATATATAATGATTTTTTTTTACTTTAAATATTGAGACAAAAACATATTAGACTTATCTAAGTCAACTTGACTTATCGTGTCATAGATGCAATCTAGGTCATGAATTCATTGAGTTTAATAGTTGTATTTTTTTATAAAAAAAACATTTTTTATTATTTGACGATTTTATAGACAATGACTCTCTTTTTCTTTCTCTATTATCTAATGAGTTTATATTTTCTCTCTCAAATTCATAGACTATGAAATAAACAAAATGAATGTTTGGACCCAAACAAAAATTCCAATAACAATAGGAGCTATAAAAGAAGATAGAGGAAAGTTGGTGGAGCAAATTTACATCTTCAACTGAATATGAGATTGATCATATGGTTTCTTCTTATCTCATCCTTTCCTTTGATTATCTTTTATTGAATTTTATCTTTCTCAAACAAGTTTTATAAAATTGGTCATAAATTATTGCAATTGAAAAAAAAAATAGTTTAAAACTAAAATTGAAAAAATAATATTGACTATTGAGTGCTACAATAACATGTTTAACTCTTTTAGTATATTTTGAAATAATTGGTCGCGGACCTTTTTTTCTTTTAAGGGAAAACTTTGTAAAGCACTGGATATTTTATATTTAATGATAAAAAATCATAATTATTCAGATTTAATCAAAATAAATCAATAAATTTCTAACCATGAAACAAAGATCCATCAAACTTATTACAAAAACATGAATAAAAACAAAGTCAAACCAATATAGAAATGATGGTAATAACAATGACCGTTTGAAGTCCAGAATGCTCACTGTTTGCTGTCTTGCCAGCTGCTGTGAGCAAGATGCCAGCATATTTTTCATCTCTGCTAAACAAAAGCTGCAGCTGCAACTCAATTTGTTTAACATTTAATGTATTTATGAAATCTTATGACACGAACCATTAACCATTCTCTGTTACAAAAACAGCATCCCGTCGTCTCATTTATGACTCTGATGTTGCAGGGTCGCCGGCCAGCTATTGAATATATTGCAGGCCATTTTGTGTGCTTGTGGAGTCCCATTAATGATGGGACCTCGAAAACACTATTTTTTCTATTCTGTAACAATGCAAACAATGATATTCTATATCGTGACTTGTTTGGGAGTGTGGTTGCAGTAGTTTTTTAAAGTGTTTATCGTGCTGAAATACATCAAAATAATGTTTTTTTATTTTTTAAAAATCATTTTTGAAATCAGCATATCAAAATAATCTAAAACACACAAAAACATATTCATTTAAAATAAAATAAAATAAAAATCAAATTTCAAGCCAAAAAAGAATCGCAATGCCAAACGGGGTTTAAACTAATTCAATCCACTAGATGGTTTACATGCGTCTAGGAGATCTAGCAGGGTATCACTGAGATAGGGATAACGATGAAGCTTGGAATTAGAGGATGAATCCTTCACCCCTTCTATGGTGAACTCTAAGATATAAATAATATTTTTAGTACATGTATTTTTGAATCTTTTTTCTAGCATCTTTTATATAACTTGGTATTCAAACCAGACAATTTTTCAATATCTTTTTCTTCATATATATTTTCTTCTTTTTTCAAGCATCGCTACCCGCAAAGGCCAGCACCGTATCAAACACAAACATCTGTAAGCTATGGAGCTACAGTCTTTTACGTAAAATTACAGAAACAAGATCGATAGGTAGGTAGTTGTATATATATTATATAGGGCTCCATAGATTAATGCAGTAATAGGATAGGGAGTGTTTATCAAAGATGTTGACCACGCACCATCCATGTCTGCCTTTCATTTTCTCCCAAGCGAAGCAACTGTTCGACTTCTGGAGAAGAGAGCTAGCTAGGATGGAGATTCAATGCCCGACAAAACAAACAAGTGTAAGTTATCTCTTGTTCTTTTTCCAACAGTATCTCTAAACTAGGTCTTCTTGTAATCACAGCAAAATTAGGTGTCGCCATTGCTAAAATACAAGGTTAATCTTGCCATGACTTCTTTGCTTTGCTTCTCACGTAACACTTGCCGCCATTGATGCTGTATATTTGGAGCTGTGCGGTATAGGGCGACGCTTGTAGATCAAGGCACTCCCCTTCTAACATGCGTTGCAAAGTTATGTGTCACTGGATAAACACCCGTTGTTATTTAGATCGAAATGATAAGCTTCGATCTGGTCGTGGTGGAGGACAGCACAGAGACAAAGCTGCAAACACTTGTAAAGATATAATTTCATATCACCTTATCTTCACTTAGAACCTCCTTTTTCAGTAATTTTGGAGCTGTTAAATTAGTGGGGTTCTTGTTTTCGAAGAAACGGTCGTCAGAAAAATATATCTTGAAAATCCACTAATATATATATATATATATATATATATATATATATATATATATATATATATATATATATTATGATATTCAATTTGTTGCTCCACCTCCACGCCTTTGGATATAATATGAAATAAATGAAAAGTTCTTAGGCCTGGATGATGACCCGTAAGGAAAAGAGAAAATAGTCCCTCCCGTCCATATTTAAGAAAGAATTTCTTAGGCTCATTCTAGGTTTATTTACCCACGTTGCACGTCAATATTTTTTAAAACATGAAAAAAAATATACACAATATATTATTTAATATTATTATTAAACTTGATGAAGTTGATCAATTTTAAAATCTTTTGGCTCAATTTTTTTTTTATCTAGTTTTAGGTTTAAAATCAATCTTTATAAAAGCTGTTTTGACATAATCTAATTACAAAACAAACTCTTACAAAATTAAGCATCAATAAAACATCAAGAATTTTGTTTGGGCCTACGATAATCCTATATAAAGTAATTCTATATGAGTCATGAAAACAAAATTCTTAATGAATCATAGGATATAATTGAAAAATGAAATCTATCATGTCAAGTTATTGTTCCTATCTTCTTTGAATAGTGCATGACACAGAGAGAAACTCATTATTCATGCCATAAACAAATCTAGTTAATAACCTTGCCTTTTACCTCTCGTATCAATACTCATTAGTGAAAAACAAAATGTAAATCTTTAATCGCAGCTACAAATATACGAGGGGTCGGGGATTCAATGTCGCACCTTGTACTGTAACGAGTTCTCTGAACGACATCGCATAAACTGTGTGAAGTATCCTAGCTTTTGAAATGAAAACAAAGAGACACTAAAGAGTCAGCGACTTTTCCTAATCGAATCATTGCCAAATATTGGACCATCATGGCATCATCCCCTTTAGATTTTCTGCTGCCAAGAACATAATTACAGAATCCAATAATCTTTTACGAACGAAAGATAAAAGAAATCCACCACTTAAGCATCGCTATCATAATTTTCATGTTCTCTTGCCATCACTGTGCAAGATAGTTTAGCCATAAATCAGCACAAGGCGACTGACTGCTAGCAATTAAATTAATTTCTTCCCGATAAAATCTACACCCACTTTGCCTTCTCTTCCTGTCAGCATTAGAGCTCCATCAAACAAATTGAGCGAGCTGATAGCGTGAGAAATCAACATCAGTATCATCAAACGACGACTAATGACCCGCTTCTCTTTTTTGACCAGACTCTCTTATTAAAAATATTTTGTTTTTATATATATAAAAAATATAGTCACAAAAAGAACAAGATTTGGTGGGAAGGTTGCTGGGAACTTGGTACATTTAAACAGTAACTGGAGGTAGGTTAATTAGCATTTATCAACCCAATTTCTCTCACAGTAACCACAGCATAAATATATATATATATATATACACACCAGCAGCTCAAAATTAAAAATCAAGAAAGAAAAAGTGTGCACCGGATTAATATTTTTAAAAAAAGCACTTCCAAAAAATAAATGAAAAGTAAATAATTTCCACGTCTGTTTACAATTTATAGATAATAAGAAAGCAAGGTAACACCGCACGGCTATCAAATGCCATCAGCTCGCCGTTATCCCCACTCACCGAGTCAAACCCGACCCGGCAGTCATCAATCAATGAATCAAACCTGATTTGCTTCGTGACCCGACCTGCTACGACCCGGCAAACAAGCATTGCTCTCCGTCCTATACCACCACCGGCGCTCTCATGAGCTCCTCCACTGCCGGAAAACGTGCAAATTTTTGCTCCTTTCCCTCCAGGGAAAACCCACGCATCGCCACGCGCTTCATGTACACCTCCAGCGGGACCCAAGCAATAAAACCGCATCATCTCGTTTCCATCCGCGATACACCTTGCGTTTTCCTCCCGCGTCGTTCCACCTGTTAACTCGGCCCGGGTTTTAACAGTTTCTCGATATTCTTCAAAGCGACTCACCGTTCTCGACCCGTTTTGCACTTTGAAAATCATCTCGATTCGACCCGGAAATGATTTGTTGCTCCAGCTGGTGTGAAAGATGATATCTACCACATTTCTTGAGGGATGTCCGACAGGCAGCTCGGTGAGGGCAGGGAAAACCGGGTCAGTGTTCCGGGTTGAACGAGAACGTGATGGGGGTGTTGAAGCGGGGTTTGTTGTGGGGTATTGTTGGTTATGATTAAAAGGATGGTGTTTAGATTTTGATCTCTTGGTTGTGGTTTCAATAATGACATCTTTAATGACTTTTGAAGAGGTTTTTCTGCAACTGGAACTGGGTAGCAAGTGTTTCGGGTTGGGGTTAAAAACATCATCAAATGCTCTCGACTTGCATTGTAAAGACTTAATCCACCCGCCCGCCATTGAACGAGACCAAACGGATCCTTTTTCTTGAAAAACACAAATTAAAAAGAAGAACAAGAAGAAGAAGAAGAGAGAGCTTTTTAATTCATTTCTGTATCTGTGTCGATTTTGTTGGGTCAGAGTTTTTGAGGGAGGTTTTGATGTGTGCTTGGGGATTCATTTTTTTTTTTTTTAACACAGAGGTCAGAGTTTTGTTTTGTTGTCATGTAAAGAAAAGAATGGAAGGGATATGGCGCGATAATAAATGGAAACTGCAAATGGTTAATCTTTTCAAATGACGATACTAACCTAGACACCCGTGTTCCTTCTTCCTTCCTTCTCTCTGTTCTAATTTGATTTCCTTGTATGATTCTTTCTTTGTTTTAGAAATAAATTTTATTTTGTTATTTTATATTATTTTATTATGTTAATGTTAAAATTGATTTTTTTAAATATATTTTTTAATACATTTTTAAATAATAAAATAAATTAAAAATAATTATTATCACAGTATAAGATCTCAAGATGTTTTATTGTAGCAATTTATTTATTTATTGTTTTCATTCTCAAACATTATTTTCAAATGCATTACTTTTTACTAATTTAATCGTTAATTTATTATATTTAGCTAACAAAACTCAATAAAAGAGTGTTAAAATGTAAAATAAAAAGAAACCTTAAATTCTCAAGAAAAAAAAATGTTTATTTATTTTTGTTTTTCTCCGCGATATTTTTACCATGGCATGATTGCATGAAAAAAAAAAAGCATTTTTAGTGCATTTTTATTACTATTATAATTGAAGAATGCCCGGGTTGTTTAAAACTCACTGTCAGTTTTCATGTCAGCGTACCATCTATCTGCCCTAACACAAAATCTTAATTGTTTTTCAGCAATATCCTATTAAATTAGTTAGCACTCAATCTGTCGAGTCATTTTCCATTAAAAGGCTATCTCTCCCCTTCACTCTATTTTGTTTTAAAAATATTTTTAAAATTAAAAAAAAAAATTTATTTTAAATTAAAAAAAAATTATAAATCATTTTTGCATATTAGTGTTAGAAATAATTTAAAAAAAAATATTTTAATATATTTTTAAATAAAAAAATACTTTAAAAAATATTTTTTATAATACTCTTAAACAGACACCGAACATGTGTCTCATCTAGCTTTGTTTCCACTTCGAATGAAGGAGCACTGAATATTAAGTTTTATAATAAATAAAAATTTAAAAGCTATCCAAAAACAGAAATACGAGACTTCCAGAGAGGGTATAACAGTGTTCTTGCTGGGGGCTAGAGTTTCAATGCAATAAGAAACCCAACAGGTTTTCTTTTTGTACTCTATGCATTGTTGATTCTCCTTAAAAAACAAAGAGAGGCTGCCTTAACTAATTGATCAGTGGCCATTAGTAGTTTTGATGTCAATGAATTAAATAATTTCTTCGATCCTAATTACAGAGAATTGTTTCAAGGATATTACTACCTCCATGATTAGGGTTTCCAGTGTCTGGATTCAAGAATTTCTTTTTCAGTTGCGATATTCTATTTTGCTTATCAAATACCACCAGTAGGGTGGTTTCAGTCATCGAACAGTGACTAATATATAATTATCTTGAAATTAATTCAATATTGCATTAAAAAGAAAATATAGAGGACCCTATCTTTCATGGGAGTTGGAATGGGACAGCGGGAATACAAGAACAGAAAGAGATGATGAGATTTAAAACATTAAACGTCAATTTGTCTTCCTCATTTTCTTTTCTTTCTTCATTTTGGATTTTAATATCAAGTAGCACCGTTGAATAATTTTTTTTTTTTTTTTTAATTTGAAGTTAAGAGTATAATATTGCAGAAACCTAACTAAGATCCTTTTGGAAAAGACAAGTTAGGAAACTTGTTGGTATCACTCTTCAATGGAAGCCTCCACACTGCAAAAATTTATAGCGGACAGCAAGAGGAAGATTGGTTGGTAACAAACTTATTGGTTTTTTTTGCAAAATTTTACCAAACGAAAAAAAAAGTTGGTAAATATTAACAAATTCATCAGATAAGTTGGTAATACATTATTAACAACCATGACACGTCCTGTTGATGATACTTCGACCATGACGTGCATTTTGCTTTTCCACTTGTAACCGCTCTTCTGATTGCAAACTAGTTTGGTTCCACTTCCTTGCATTATATAAAATAAAATATGTTTTCTTTGATATTGTTAAGGTTTTTCCTATTATTTATGATTATATCTGATTACAAATTAAAAAGTCGACGTATTTATTTAGTAAAATAAATTCAAAGCTACATGGGTTAATAAATAATAATAAATTTATTGATTCCAACCAAAAATTGATTCAAGAAGTAGTGGCAAGAATATTGGTTTTTTTAGGTTGAATATTATTTTTCCAGTTTAAGATTGGATCTAAGGTTTTAATTTGGTTTCACTCAATAAATTAAATTTTATTTTATCAAACCAAAATACATTTTTAATATCTCGAAAATCTCATATAAAACCAGTTAAAATAAAATATTAAACTTAATTCCAAGCCATCTTATATAAAAGAGTATCAAATTGAGAAAAGAAATTCAATGATAAAAATAAGGTAACTATTGAAGCTTACAGTAAATTGTTTTTTATTCTATGTTGCATTGTCATCATTTTTTTCTAATGTCTCTTTCATATAACATTGCATATCGTGTTAATGATTTCAAAGATTAACACATGGTTCACCTCGTATTGAGTTTATGAACATAACTATAATTGTTACTAAAAATAGCAATAAAAAAGAAAATAAAATATAAAAAAGGCAATAAAGAGTATGGCACAGAAACCTGGGAGCTGCCGGACATGCTGTCATTGTATTGTGGCCTTCTTAACTTACTAGTTTGTGCAACACTTTTAAATTTTATTTTTATTCAATCTAGTCCATAATTGGAAGGAAATAAAGGCTGGGATTTTTATTTATTTCAAATTTGGTCGTTGTAGCGTCAATGTTTTTGAAATTCATATATCGTTGACTTTTAAAAGATAAAACCCACAGCCACCACCAATCTCCTTGAGCAAACCCCAGTTACCCAATCAACAAGGCCCGACGCCGCCAACAACATCGAAACACCAAAACATGTCGGCGCCGTGAGCTGATCCGCCTTTCCCTACATCAGATCACTGCTATAAAGTCGACCTTCCCTAGATCAGATCATTACTGGCGACAGATTAATTAACTAGGTTCTGCGTGATTTAGTAGGATGTTAGATCTATTATCTACTCGGCGAGATGACGAGTAGTTAATGTGGTCTTGCAGTCGAGATCTGAACATCCATGCAGGTTTTTCAGATAATTATCATGTTTTTTGAGTCATCAAAAAACATTTTAAGCCGTAAATTTTTGAATTATTTTGATGTATATCAAAAGTAAATTTTAAAAAATAAAAAACGTATTATTTTAATATATTTATATACAAAAAGTACATTGAAAAATAACTATTAAAATAAATATAGACTCTACCTGATAAACATGTTTTGAAATTATTGTGAGCTTTATTGAATTGCAGTTCAATTATTATTATTATTTTGTTGAGTTGTATTGTTATTGGTTGCATCCTTTTATTTTTTAATTAAAAAAGTTCAAAATAACTTTCATTAACTGCTTATTCAATATAACCACTCATTTATTTGTTGTTACCTTTCATTCGATAGCCATATTCAAGTCTTTATTTTATTAAATTTGATTTGCAACTAAGTTTGACATGTTTTTTGTAATCTAAATTTCTTAACATTTTAATCAATTTCAAGACATGATAAAAATGTTTCTACTGGTAGAAGATATTGAAAAGTTTAATTTGATTTATTTAGGGAATTGATAACTGGATACATTTTTTTTTTGCCACCTTCAAGCCATGAAAAAGTCATTGTGTTCTTAGGACAAGTAATGCAAACGGCATCATTGCAACTCTATGTATCTAGCTCCCTCCTTTCCCCCCGTTAACGTGATTTTATTTCCCGCACCACCTTGTTCCACTACATGTCATTAATGTCACTTTGGAATTTTCCCTTTGATGCCTCGTTGTCTACCAATTTTACCTTTCCCTTCTCGAATTTTCTATGCAACACGTGACCCCTTTGTAGTTTTTATTTATTTATTTATTATTAACGTGTGTGTCCGGACATTTTATGTATTTCAACTAATTTTACATAACGATCATACAATGATTTATTCGCCATCATTTTTAAATCACGCTCGTCTCACCTGCATATTTTGTGGTAGCGCATATGAGACCTAAATGTTCTATAAAACCGTGTTATTTTAATAAATAAGCTTTTAATGGTACTCCTTCGTTTACATTATTTAGCTAGTGTATTTTTTCTGAAAATAAAAAACTCTCATGAAGGCCTATAACTTACAAAAACACTTATCAGTCGAGGAGTGATTATCGGATCGATCAAACATCTCGTTGACTTGTCCAGATGGAAACAGGAAGGACTGCGATCATCATGTGATTTCCTAGGCCGTGGCCCTCTGCGATTTTGTCAAAACTGCTATTTGTAGGCCCCATTTCAAGAGGCTGGTCCCCGTTTAGACCTTCAGTAACTTCAATGGCATTCACCCTCGGTCTGCCCTACACCATTTGGGGTCTTCTATCCTTTGTAGCAGTGCTGTTGGACGCTGGTGGTAGTGGGTTTTAAAAACATTATCCCTGCAGATTTGGACCCTTATTAGCAAGTTTTATCGGTGGCGAAGCTTGTGTTTGCTAATGAGCAGGCGGTCAATTTTGAGTACTTTGAGTAAATTCTAGAGAGAAACAGGAACGAATGATTTGACCCAGAATACTGTATTCTGTTCCAGGAAGCTTTCCTAGCTCTATGACTCCGGCAGTTTACGTTGTAATTTGGTCTGAATTGATGATAGATAGCTGTTATACTGTGAATCAAGCTCTAATAATTGTACGTCGCAAATGGGCAGCTATAAGCCTATAAGACAAGAGTCAGCACTAAAAAGCATGCTTTTAAAACAAGAGACAAACCGGCGAAAGTAAACCATCGACCCAGATAATCATAGAACGTATCACGGGTTAACTAGTCTAACCTAAAGCTTTGAGCAAGTTTGTCCTCGAATTATATTTTATAATGCTGCTAAACACAATCATTTAAAAAACGAAAAAGGACATCTTTCATTTCATCATAAGCTGTCCACTGATCCTTTTTGTCATAAAAAAAGTAGGAGGTCGTCAGGCTAGTTATGACACGTTGGATTACAGGTGCTGTGATGGAGCAGAACATGATCAAATTCGATTTCTGTCATGTTTTTCCTCCAAGCTAGAAGATCTTATTTGGCCATGTTATTCCCTAAAAAAAGCCTATTTAAGCCCATTCAATCATTGATTCACGTGCTGTCTTTCGTGGTCAGCAAATCATCACATTAGACCTGATTCCACACATTTAATTCTTGTTAGGAAGAGCCCATTATTAAGCCCATTTATAATATATACTAGCCGTCACTTTGTAGTTAAAGCCCACTCCGAAACAGCAACCTTACTAGCCCATTTTCTTAATGTTACCTTTTTATTTTTAAAAAGGCACCAGACGGTTACCACAAGTAATGGTGCCTTTTTATTTTTAGGTCCTCAACACTCTAAGATAACCGGGATTTCTTATAATGGTTTGCTACTAATTAATAATTTGATTTGGTATATTATAAAATTAAATACATAAATTAATATTTTTCCATGCCTTATACAATGGACTATAAAATCCAATAACTGCAGGGCAAAACCCCTATTAGCTAAAGTTCTTCTAGGATCCGTTACTATGAGCAACTTTACTAGCAAACATTACCCTAATTCATCCACCCTCGATTTTTTTTTTATATAAAAAGCCATAACTCATTATAACCTAAAGACTTTTATTATGTTAAAATAAATTTTGATCCAGCCTAATTTAAGCTATAATTTAGTTAAACAATAAATTAGTTAAAGCTAAATTAAATTTCTCTTTAAGACATCTATAAGTAAAGATTTACTAAATTTGTGAATTTACCCTCGATAACAAACACACTTAAAACTTGTGCGAGACTTGTGTTATACATACATACATATATAATTTTAAAATTTACTATATTATTATTTTTCTTGGTATATTATGAATTAATAGAGGTATAAAAATGTTGAATGAATGTAATTTTTGACGTGTTCAAAACATTAATTTTAAATGATATAAAATCCAAAATAGTAATAAATAACCATAAAATATTGAGTGAGCTAAATAAATTCTTATTTTTATAACGATGATAAATTAAAATTTTATTTTAAAAAAATAAAATGTTATTTTTAAAAAAAATCAATAAATACGATTTTTTTGTTGAAAAACTTCAATTTTGTTTTTTTATTAATTAATGAAGTCAAAAAATGAAATCACATCCGCTAAGCTGAGCTAGACACTTCTATCCAAAACGACGCCTTTTCAAATCCTTAGTCCCTAACCTCTTCTTACGACCACAGGTCCACAACCTTCACCTCTGCCACCGCCACCGCCATATCAACACCGCTCCAACTACCTCAAATGGCCGAACCACCACCGGCACTCATCCAAAAAGTCCTGACGGTAGACACAAAATTCTCCCACTACCTTCATTCCAAATTCCACACTCTTCTCCCAATATTCTTTCACCTCATCCTAGAAATTTCCGCTGACTTCCGCTTTTCCTTCCCAATTTCCTTCTCCCTTTTGTTTACCCTTTCCCTCCCTTCCCTCCTTCCTTTCTTTTCCTCTCTCCTCCTTGGCCTCCTCCTCGATCTCGCCGCCGTCGGCCTTATTAAAATCCTCTTCCGCCGCCCTCGCCCTCCTTATAACCACCTCTCCTCCATGTCTACCCCTGTCTCCGCCGATCATTTTTCCTTCCCTAGTGGCCATTCCTCTCGTGTTTCCTTTGTCGCTGCATTGGTTTTTCTCTATAAAGAGGCGATTGAGGTGGCGGCTGTGGAGGTGAGGGAAAAAGGTGGAGTCTTTGGAAGTTGGGTGGGGGAGGAGGGAAAGTTTGTGGACGTCGTGGTGGTGGGAGTTTGTGCTTGGGCAGTTGTTACGGCAATTTCCAGGGTTTTATTAGGGAGGCATTACTTTTTTGATGTCTTCGCGGGGTTTTGTTTGGGAGTGATTGAAGGGGTTTTCTCCTTTCGGGTTTTGAGGTTTGAGGATTTATTTAGGTAAAGATTTGAAATGAACTTTTTTATTATTGGCTATGCAATTTGGCACAAAAGTTTATTAGCTCAAGAATTGGAAGTCAGCATTTACAGTAATTAAGTTGAAATTTTGTTGAAAAGATTGATAATCATTTGGCTAGTTTTTGTAGTGCTCAAAGATCTATGAAATTTAAACAATGTGAACCTTAAAAAGTCTTGGTTCTGATAGTAGACAGGAGTAGATGATGGACTATGCTTCAAACAAGGAATGATGCTATCCATGATGTTCACAGAATGTGACTAATTTTACAAGTATTGTTTAACTTAGATGATGAGTTAGAGTTCAGTTACTTCTGCGTTACTTGCTATTGATCAATTCATCTGTCATTGGCGTTAGGTTGTCAAGACCCATGGAGTTCTAGCCATGAAAGATGTTGGTTTACATGCTGAGTTTTATTTTCTGGTTCTTACTTCTTACACTTTGTCCCATGTACTTTCATGTCTAATATGGCAATGCGCTAGGAATATCATTCTTTTATTGGATTTGTGATGCTGGATCTGTCAATACTTGTTGGCTGGCTTGCTACTGAAACGTCGCAAACTGGCTGGATTGCTTAATTTCGGACTAGAAATTGTGGTGCAATGGTAAATTTGGGTTTATGTAGTGCAGTTGTGGGCTTAGGGATCGGGGAAATTATGATTGTATATTGTCAAAATTGCAGAAATGTAACTGTAAAGTTATCATGCAAAGTAAGATTTCCGATGAAGGTATATAATTTAGCATCACTAGATCTCCACCACCGATAAACCAGATCAGGAACCGGCTAATAGAATTTTCATCCTGGCTTGCAAAGCAAAGGTCCATTTCAAGCACAGTCCGCTCCGTAGAAATCACTGAGGTTTAGATTTCAGTCCACCGTGTCTTTCAAATCAATGCTTGAGCTGATTTTGAACTTCCTAGACACCATCACCTCTCACTAGTCTTTGGGTTAGCCATCCCGACCTGTGCTCTACTTTTTTCAATTTTGTTCGCTCTCGCTCTCGCTCGCTTAAAGTTTTTCTTCCATGAAATACCAACTTTACAGATGTCTTTTCATTTCTTCCATATTGTACACAGATTGGTTGACAAAGCAGTAGAATGAAGTGGTTTAGTGCATTTGATGGACCATTTACTGGCTCATAGGGATATGTGACTGTAGAATGTTTAACTATTATCAGCTTAACATAACTGCTGGGAAGGTTACCTGCTCTGCACTCCCCTGTAATGAATATTGTTTTTCATTTGTCAACTTTTCCCTTAAAGATATGCATTAATATCTTTAAATTTGACTTAGTGTTTGGATTTCCTAACTAGCTAAAATTTGACTGCTAATAAAGATGAGCTAAACAAGCCTAATTTTCCTGTGCAGCACCTTTCGACATCAAATCTTATCAAGGTAGAAGCTAAGTGCTTGGAATGGAAGGCATACTTCCTTTGAAACTCATCGGATGGACCTTTCTGGGTTTATCTTGATGGCAGATCCATATCCAAGGTATCATTTTCTCTGATGCGAAGCCCCAGAATTTTAAGATGATGGGCGCGAATTCGCTGAACACACAGAATACTGATATGTTCTGCTGGCGAATGCCATTTAGCCACCTAAGTTGTGGCATTGTTTTGTCTCAATTTGCACAGTTCATCGGTCCTTTGGCATTAAATATGATTCTTGATTCTCTTTAAACATCACTCTTTAATATCACCTAAATGCAGTTGTTGTTTGCTACAATTTAATCATAATGGGATTGATGGAACTGGTTTAGTTGGACCTTTATATGGTCATGAGTTGTTCAAGTTAAATAATGGATGACGCAAGCATCCGTATGTAATCTGTGTTCAAAGCTGCTCCTGTTCTGCGAGCCTTGCATCCACTATAATGTCGCCTGCCGATGCGAAACCTTTGTAGTGCTTCCATCTTTCAGGGTTCAAAACAATAGTGCATGTATCTTTTGGGGCACAAAAACGACGGGGCTGATGCAAAGGCCATGTATATCATCGATGGCTAAAATACTTTCCAACTGTCCTTGACTGGCATATGAACTAGTTCTGCTTTCTGCGGGCAGCCAGCTTCGCTTAATTTTGGTCAGCCCCTTAAATCATAGTTATTCAGTTTAGGTGATGTAATGCCTCATTGAATGTTGTGGTGACATACCTTTTCCTCCAAACGCGAGGAAAGTAGTCTTACAACTTAAACCCAGATGCAAGCACCGAACCGGAACCGGGACTAGAGGTCTGAACTGGTTCGACTGCAAGTTTAGTAATTCCTGTGGGGTCTCTCATGGTTTTCATTTAGTTCTGACATCCCAGAAGCTAAGCAATTGCTCCAACCGCCGCTCGAGATGCTGAAGAGATTGGTAACTTCTTACATTATCATAAACGAAGAGACGAACTCCCCTTATTGACCGTGTCTGTTGCGTTTTCTCCGACAGATGCTAGGCCTTGTGTTTCCAAATAATTAAGAGTTTACGAAGCAGTTAGCTCAGAGATTTGTGCAAGCTAAAAACTTGCTTTTGTTTTTGATCTATGGATTTTGTTTTGGTTATGGCTAATCAGGAAAAAGCGCATGGAAAATTGCCAGATTAAATCTCTTCAGGCCAGAAGAGCTTCAAGAAACTGACATCTGGTAGCTTTATCGCATGGGACTGGATGATGTCATCTGTTTCCAATTGCTGTTGTTGGAAAAAAGATATGCATATGAGTTTTTTTAATTAACTCTCAATATGTTTACACTGCGTTTTGAGTTGCAATCGTATCTTGTAGTTGCTGTAGAATCTGAAGACAGAATGCCCCAAATAAGAAACAAATGCTCCGTTGGCGCTAAAACGGTCTGCTAAAAGAAAAATATGATCGAATCGATCACACAACACTTTTTATGCACCAGCGATAGAAGACCAGCAACAGGTTACAGCACTTGTACAACCAACATGAAACATTCGAGTTTTAGTCCCACAAAAACACCAACACTGTCGTTTTCCATATGGTATCGTGGGGCAATTTTCATCTCGTCGTCTTAGAAGATTAGGGCTGTAGATGAAACATGCATGGACTTCTTTATTTGCACTGTGTCGCTGAAGGCTATGGTTAGTATCTCATGATAATAACTAATTAAATGGATGTCTCAAACTATAATTTAAATTTTCTTCGTATCATCAACTTTTGAAAAAAATGGCTAAAACAGCTGTTTG